>JBBMJY010000011.1:3257944-3289120 GCA_037833715.1 Toxotes lorentzi
AAACCAAAAGCTGTCATGATTATAAGTATTTACATTACAGTCTGCATAGAATATTAATCCAAAATTTAACTGTAGCATCATTTAACTGTAGGATCATTTAGGCAGATAATTGGTTGAGACCAGCCTTGAATTGGGAATGACCCCGTGCCTCAGGAGGGTTGAATCAAACCCCAGAATCTGCCCAGTTATCCTGTAGTGAGGGTCCAGTATTAGGTAATGTTTTAGTTTCTAAAAGTGTTAAGGTAAATGGCAATGTACCTGTGTTGCTGAACGGTCTATTTTGAGATGAAATGAGATAAGTGTTACAGTACAGTATGGATACAGTATGTAGTCATAATGAGTATACATCCAGCGAAACATCACTACTTGCTCTTTGAAAACGACTGACAAGCCTCATCCATTTGTAATCCAGTCTGTCAAGAATGATGAATGATGAATGAATGATAAAGAATTATAAATAAAGCAGAGCGCCCACGGAAACGACAGCATTTTCATCTAGCATCAATCAATAACATGAATGAAGGCTCACACTTAATACACTGACATAAACAACCTCTTCCCTCTAAAATCAATGCTTTGTTTTGGATTTCTTTGGAGTTCTTTGATTGTGAACTACTTGGTATCTGTGTAAGGGCGTCATCATTTAACTAAAATTAGATCTATACATCTAAAACTACATGGACTTTACTGAATAGATTCTTCAAAAAATATATTAAAACATACAATATATTGTACAGTGTGCACCACAGTTTATACCTGGTATGGCTTTATCAATCTCTTTAAGCACTCAGACCCTAACAGACAGTGTTTAGCTGCAGAAACGTGTATGTAAGGTAAAAGATCTTCACAACCAACTTCTTCATATCAGTTCAAATGTCAGTGTGGTCTCCGTATTATTGCTCCTTTACCAGGAAAATGTCATCCTGTTTTATATTTGCAAAGACACCTTATCTGCTCTGTGTTTTCATGTTCAGTTGTCCACATACAAAGGAAACTTTCTAAAGAGGAGAGGAGGCCTATCGGTTGCTGTTTGGGACAAAAGAAGTCTGTTCAGTTAGACACAGATGGAGTAAGATAACCTGTATTGTGTTGATCAGGCAGAGATGGACACTATCTGTCCCTCCTCGTCTCCCTCAGAGTGAGATCTGTGGAGCTGTCAAGGTGACACTGCTCCTCTCTATCTCTGGAGTGGAGTAACACCAAAACACTGAGTCAGACAAAACTATACTGTATATATATGTACAAATAAGCATTATTGCAGAGTAAAGTCTGCATGCCTTTCTTCTCGTGTAAGTTTGTATTTGAATGTATGTGCAGTGAGTGTATAAAACTTCACTTTCCCTTCCATCAACACCTTTCTTTCCTTTTTGCTATTTGTTTTTAAATACTAAAAGCATACACTGATTTCTGATTGCTCATCTCATTTCTGTGTTCCACCAAAAGAGTGAAAATTAAAGTTGATATTACTTTGATTTACTAGTGTTCAGTGTCAGTTATTAGAATTATTTACAGTTTGTTATGAGATTAAAGAAACTTTATGATGAGAGCATACCCTGCTGTGCAAAGTATTTTGCACAGCACGGCATCAACATAACCGATGAGAATCTGACAATGAAGTATAATAAAACATAATTTTTACTGTCATGTAACTTTTAAATCTGTAATTTGAGAAGAAATATGTATATGCTGTATTTTGCACAGTAAATTAAAAAAGGCTTATTTTAAGAATTAAAGTGACACAATTTCCAACTTGTTTCACACATTTTGAGTCTCAGAAATGTGGGAAGTACATTACTTTGTCAGTCACTTTTCTGACAACTTTAAAAAACATTTTTACTTCATGGACTTCATGTGGTAATGGAATTTAATTTTAAAATTATGGTGAGACCCCTACTATACATTTTATGACACGAATGCCCATTAATGTGTTTAAACAACCTGGGTAAGTCCAAGAAAATGTGCACACTGTCAAAGGGATGAAAACCTTTTACAGCTCCAGTATTTCTACCTACTGTACATTGATGCAGATGTGGTCTCTGGAAAGGATACTGAGCTCTGAAGAAGTTTTAACTCTTTGCAAGGACAAGAAGATCTTTATGTGCTTCATTAGCAGCGTGAAGTCGTGCACAGCGTCATCTTTGAGTAGCTTGAGGTAGCTGCCGTACCTGTGGATATAAGACAAGACAGATCTCTTCTTCACTGAGGCCTCATGCAAATACCCAGAAGGACTCATCAAAACTATTTTCAACAAGTCCAACATAGTCACATTTAATGCAAAGTCAAGGATTAATTACAAATTCATGTCCAACAACTTTTAATCTTATAAGACATGGAGCTCTGTGGGTCACACACACACACTGTGTTCTGTTGATGCCAAAAATGCAAACATGACACTGTTTTTTGTACGTCTTCTGAAAATTTTCAGCAGCAAAGCTCCCTTCAGGGAAAGTGTCGAGAAAAGACTTATATCCACCACGTAATGTAGCAGCGGGGTGTCATTAAAGATAGAAACGAGCAGCGTGAGAACAGTAACACAACTCGGGGCCTACATATGGAACAATAAAGAACGACCACGCATTATGCACACTGGCTTCATCAGAGTGAAAACAGAACAGCAGGAGAACACTTACACACCTTTGTCAGGTGTGGGGATTCAACTCTGGAAGCAGAGATGAATAATATTCATGTGTATGTGGCAGCATGTTTTCTGTTGCCTTCAACAACTAGTGGCCTTAAATGTAAAATAAATTGTGAGGACAGACCATCTCATCTTAAATCATCATCATAAATGAAGTTTACTGTTCAGTTAGTATAAAAGTTGAGTGAAAGAGTTTGTACACAGCAGGTTCACCATCCTAGGCTGCTGCTGAAAGAAGACGGTCTTATTAAATAAGGGTTTATGAGCTATAGAAAAACATACCTGAGACAGATGTTGATTCCCAGCTGTTCCACTGATGATAACACGGCACTCTTCACACTCTTCTCCTCTGCTGTAAAACAAGGCGATTAAAGATGAGTGGTGGTTATTATCAAGCAAGGCAATACCCGCAGAGGGAATGTGGATGGAGGTTTGTTTGGAGAAGTACTCCCCAGACATCAGTAACACGGTGCATTACAACAGTGGAGAATGGAAAAACATGACAACGCATCATGACTTGCTACTTTCAAGGCACTACAGAAGTGATGTTGTGCTTGGTAATTTTGTAGTAGCCTGTTTTATAGCAGTCTTTTGGCATTTAATTGTGATGTTTGTGAGGCCCTGTGCTACCAAGGTGACTTGGGTAATTTCACAGCAGCATTTTGATGGTTTAGGGTGGTTGAGTCATAGTTCATGATTTTAGGAGTATCATGGAGGTTTGGTAAAAATGCAGTATAAAATTTTGAGCCTTGTAAGGAAACTCTTTATCTCCGGACCTAATCTGTTGAGTCTTAGAGAGAGATCATGCAGCTGCTGAAAATACTGCAGCAGGGCAGCTTTAGATCCACATGCCAAAGCTTTGTACAGACTGTTGAGCTATCACTCTCCGGCTGCTCTCATGGGCTCTTAGTTTGCATCATTAAAGGCACGATGTGTAAGAATGTGAAGCAATTTACATGTATTAATCACTTTTTTATTGCCAATGTGTGAACAGATTGTAATGTAATTTAAAAAATCAGACCTTCCCCGACTGTCTTGTTTGCCTATTACAGCCTGTGATGAGAGGTTTATTCTTGCTCTCTTGCCTCAGCCCCTCTCTTTCACTCCCCTGCAGTGCCGCCAGTGTTCAGCACTAACTAACGTTAGCTTAGAAATGGAGTCAACACATCAACAAACGACCAGCTCCCGGCCGGAGCGCGAGAACTCGTGAGCAACAGGAATTCACTTAATGGCCACCAGCGTCATCAATAACAAGGATTTTCTGGATGTTACATAATGTATGCTACCTGTTACAATGAATGAAGAAATAACTGCAGGAGTGATATTTTGTTTTTGAAGACGTTTCTGCCGTTTCCTGACTATTATTACATTTCATTATTACACTTAATGGATCCCCTGCTTCAGACAGTTTGTGGGAAGATGATCAGAAGTATGATCCAGACAGCTTCAGTGGCAGGGAAAACTTCAAATCCAATTTACAGGCTAATGGTGCAGAAATATGCAAGAAATTATAATATGGTTGCTGTAATCTACATAGTGAAATGATAATTCAACATTGCTTCCATTGGAAAATTAGAGCTTGGCAATGCAGATTGATAACAGGGCATCAAATCGTATATTAATTGAGAGAAAATAGCTTTTGATGAGGGCATGAAGCAGCGCCAGGACAACTAGTTCAGAATTTCCTCTCTCACCCTTCTCTCCTCACATATTAACATCTCTAAAAACCTCTTGCTGATGGCAATTACTGTCTAATGAAGATGAATGCTCTCTTGTTGTATTTATTCCCTCCCTCCCCGTTCCTCTCTCTTCCTGTCTCTCCAGCGTTGTGCCACCGAAGTCTACTTTACAGTTTGTAATAACTATAATCACAACCATTTAACTTTTGTTAAAAAGAGCCACTGTTGAAAGATGGCATGCAATGTATCTCTGACATTAGTCGTGAGAATCTGCTCTTAATTGCCAAGCAAAGTGACTGTGAAAGTTATGAAGAGTAATGCCAGGATCCTGTGGCTCATCTGTGACTTCAGGAACTCTAAACTCTCACACACAAGCATCTACATGAACATCATCCAGGTGGACGTCTGCAGTTCCTCTGTGTTCCCACTCGGAGGACCTCAACCGATCCCTCAACACCTCCTCTGTGCTAAATGAGACATACAGAGCAACAGAACATCTCTACTTCTTGTAGAGGAACCACTTCTTCCCTGAGCTCTTGTTTGGCTTCTACCACAGCATCAGAGAGAGCCTCCTAACAATCTACATTACAGTAACTGTTCAGATGCAGACCTGAAAGTTATTGCAGTGGGTTGTTAAAACTGCTCATTATCCGTGTACCATCCATTCATGACATCTACCTCAAACACTGCCAGAGAAGAGGGGATAGCATCTGCATTTCCTTCAGTTTTTCTCTGTTTTGGAATGGAATGCTTGCTCTTCACCTGGCTAAAATACTGAAGAGAACTCTAAACAAAGGTGGAATGTGGTGGGGGAAATAAATCGACTTAACTTCAGATTCATTTGAGAAAGCGTAGATCGCCATCTCTGCTATTAAGATGTAACAGTCGCATAAAAGGTGCTCTCTCTTTGTTTCCACTCACCCAATTTCGACAGGCGGGTGAAATAAATGAGATTGCTGGACAGCTGCCTCCTGGAGTCAGGGCCATGAAGGGTGAGGAGATACAACTCAGAACACTGAACTGACAGAGGTTAACACTTGGCAAATGAGTCCACTCTCTCCATTCAACGGGAGCACTCAAGTAGGGCAGAGTAGCTGAGACTGTAGTCAGCGTCAATCAAACACACATAGATGCCACTCCCACACACACACACTCACACACACACACAGCATGTACAGGTCCCTCGTCTCCTCAGAGGCTCTTTGGTGGGAGGAATATTAGATAGAAAAATGGAATAGCTGTGTCTGTGTGTGTGTGAGAGAGAGAGAGAGTATGAAATAGAAAGAAGCTTCATTTTAAAGCAATGAAGAGATGGAGAGACGAAGGATAATATGAAAAGTTCATAACAGATGCTTGTGATGCTGGAACAGTGGGTGTAAGATTATCTTCAAGGTGTCAGATTTTATACAACAAGATTCAAGTTTCAATTGAATTATCATTGTACAACATAAGATTGTATAACAACTTTAGTGATAAAGTCCCTGTATGCTCACAAAATATAACAAAAAATAATAACAATACTAATAAAAAAATACCACTGCTAATGACCTCATAAAATTCCTGTAGTGCATTTTTGAACTTGCTTCTGGAGGAATGTAAACAGCAGTAGCAAACACACTGGTGAATTCTCTGGGCAGATAATGTGGTCGACATCTTAACATAAAAAAAAGTCAACAACATTGTCCAACACTATTCTCCTTGACTGCGTTTGGACTATTCCCCCAAACTGTTCTGCATTAATAAAATTATGTAAATGAGTCTGTCTAAAAATGTGTTCTAAAAATGGAGTATAAAAAATAAAAATAAAAAAATCAACAACTTTGAAGTATGTGAGTGAACTTAGATAAATAAATCATTAAAACAAACACTCAGAATTAAGATTCTTCATCAGTGTGGCCTCAGAGGAGACATGATGACTTACAGAGACAGGCTGATAAAAGACGTCCAGCACACTGTGGGGAAATGTGTCTGTCTGCAATGGAAATTTACTATTATTCAGTATTTATACTGCATTTTCAGAAACACTACAGACAGATACTGCCTTTTATTTGCTGTCTTCTCGCCACAAATGACTACTAATTCATAAAATCTGATTCCACTGAATTCTTTAACTGTCATTGAATTCTCATCTTCTGTAGCACAGGAACATATATACTTACAAAACCCAGCAGAGTCTGCAATAAATGTACCATGACATGGAAAATGCTCTTTTTTGAGGAAGTTGGCAGGTAGTGTACACAGCACACTTTTGTACTGTTAATGTTATTTCAGTATTTCACACCCACATTTCTTTTAACAGCTGAAGTACAATCCAATATAATAGTATAAGAGTAGAGTCACATTTAGCTACATGTTACAAGCTTAGATTTAATGTAGAACAATGATTAAGGTTTAAAAAAAAAAAAACTACTCTGTGATTAATGGACTATACTGTCTGTGCTATTTGCCTGGGAAATGAGTAACAGCTCAGACACCAACTCCTAGCTTTTGTGTAATATTCCAGACCAACGTGGCTTGAATCTACGTTTTGTTTTTTTGTTTTTTTAGCATTTTAACATATTATATTAACATGATAATTGATTGTATTTTTCAGCTTAAGTAAAAATACAATACTTGTTTACATCCGACAAGAAACATGACCTAAGACACACACTGTTCCAAAGGTTTTATATTGTCATCATGTAGAAAACAAGCTATTACCATAGACAATGCATTTGCATAAAAATCAATTAAACTGCAAAGTGAGTCAAATTTAATGCGTTTGAGTGGCATATTAATTGCTGGAATGTCTTTACTGCTGAGCGAGGTGCTGCTTATCTGAGACCTACGGTGACAATGCTTTCAGTAACACTAATAGTTGTTGGCTCAGTCTGAGCCAGCAATTATTAGTAGCACAGGTAAAAGCCTGAATATTCTCGATAGTAAAATTGCACTTTGCTACTTGATCTTCACTGACACAACCTTTTTTTAAATATTATTATTAGTTTATGTAAAGTCACTGGATTGAAAAGAGGACACAAGTCACAATCCTAACTGCAACCTACAGTATATAAACGTGTCTGTGTTTTCTTCTAAATCACAGTCTGGGAGAAGCAACTGACCAGATGACACCTATTTGCTTAATTTCTCTACAATAATGATATGGTTCCCCTTCCTGTTCCTTCTCTTCTGCTCTTCGCTGTAGTTTTTGTTGCTGTTCACCTCTTTCACTCCTTTTTGCTCTACATAAATACATTAAAACTGTACTTGTCTGTCTGATCCCTGCATTTGGGTTCATCGCTTCCCGCTCTTAAAGACAGTCTCATAATTATCATGATGTTACTAATCTGCGCCAGATGATTGCTCAGACATCAAAACATTATTTGAGCAGAGGCATATAGCACTGCTGATTCAATTCACATGTAGTTTTCTGTTATTTTCACTGACAACTTACTCAGTGCTGAGGCTGTGTGTATTTAAACAAATTAATAAAATAATATCATGTTAAACTTGATGAAACATAAAGAAGTAATTATATTTACTGAGTGATCTCCTACTGAGAGGATGTGGAAGGGGATTTGTTACTGCATATTAAAGGTAACACAGGCAGAGCACTACTTTCTGTTGTTAGTGCAACTTGTGAAGAGTTTTCCAGGTGAAGGTCGTGAAGATACCATGGGGTTTAACTGCACCTTGTAAAAAATATGTTTATTACTACCACTTCATTACCTTTAGGAAAATTTACAGTTTGCAAGATTGAGCATTCGCTAATTAGCAGCTTCTCATTCCGGATGCTATCAGTATGATCAGGTTGTTTAGCCTACCGGCTACCAAACAAGCAAGGCTACAGAAATCATTCACTTGTTTGATTTGGGAGACATAACACATTTTATCCTGGGGTAAAAATTGCTCTGAATATTTGGAATTTCTTCACTTTTTTTCTTTTTTACCCAGTGTCTGCCAGTCCACAGAGGCCATCCCCCAACCTCCACACAACTTTGAAGAGGCGTGTCAACAAGGACAGCCCAAAAGTATTCACAACCCTCAACACTGCCACTGCAGAGCTTTTCAACTACCTCAATGACCTTCACCAGCGACAAGACAATATCCCCAATCAGGTCAACAGTTTTCTTCCCCTGCCGAGAGACCTTCCTTTCCTTTCCTGAAATGTCATCTGACATTTCAGGAAGCTTAAGTCCTTCAGACCTTGTGATACCCCCCCCTGCTGATCACGGAGTCCCTTGAGCTGACCAGGCTAGAAACACTTGACTAACCTATCTCTGCAATGTAGAAAAACTTCTTCTGAAGGTGGAAGTTGAAACCTTTGAAGTCAGGGTAAGCAGTCAGCTGCATTCGGGTCCTGTACAACAATGGCGTACCCCCACAGCCAGATGAGCTCAGGGACCCCTTCATCCACACCAACAAAGAAAACCACTAATGTAGCTGGTAATTAATTGGTCCTGAGGCAAACACACTAAACATCAACCTCACACAAATCCATGATCTTATTTGTGTGTTAATTTCCCCCTAAACACAAATATGTAGGACTTAAACACATATCATATTTCTATAATACATCTACATATCCCTGGCAACTGCTGACATATCCCCTGGGCTACCACCAGGGGAATGCCTGCCCTTCCAGATACTCCCAGTTCACCCTCACTGCATGTCTGGGTTTACTGGGGCAGCCTCCCCCCATCACATGACCAAACTCTCCACCTGGTGGTGAAGTTGACAGGTTCAGCCAAGCGTCCAAGGCATTTAAATACAGACTGGATGATAAAGCTTCAAAGCCGATCCCTGATCTTTGGTGTGAGGCACCAAAAGGTCATGAATGTAATGTCGACTGAGTAAGAGCTTAACAAGATCCCACCAGTATAAAGTGAACATTATGAAATGGTTAAAACAACTGAACTCTTCAATCCTTTTATGAAAGGATTATTTTAATTTTTGTAATCTAGAAAGTAACAGGAACACAGACGTCTCAAGTACAAAGAATCTGGCTCACTCCACCGATCCACAGTGTGCCCTTTAGTTATTTTCCTTCGTCTAAATTGTAAAGAAAAAAACTGAAGGTGTTGCTGTTGTGCACTGACCTTTGTACTGAGCTGGAGAGAAGAAGCACTCTGTGGCGGACTTGGATAGATGGGTCACAACAGTCTCCAGAAGGTCACCCAGCACTGAGGAGAAGAAACAGACACATCTAAAATTTATGCAAGAACAGCTACAATAAATCTTGTGTTCAAGGCAAATCCAATTTACTAATTCAAATACGTCAGCTGCTTTACTTTACAAATAATTTCCCTCTACATCTCTGACGCAGAAGATCATGGTTCAGCTGCAAAAACACATGTACAATAATATCACTATGCTTTGCAAATGTGCATCCACTCAATTTATGGCTTCACTGCCCCTAGTTGTCCCTGAGTAAACCCTTTTAGTGTCGTGTCACATTGTTATGCAAAAAAACACCCACAGTCACTGTAGATCTAATTCCGGAAATAGAAGGGAACCCTGAGTGATGGGGCTACGTGTGAAGGTAATTCAGATCATACACCCTCACAACACAGTGGCCTAGGAGCAAAGCTGGGATTGTACAGGATCTGTTTTAATTTCTGGAACAGGTGAGTCTGACACTGACATAAGTAATGACTTAACCCCCACAAATATTTATGCTAATATTATTTGCTTTACTAAATATTTGAAAAAACCTTGGATTAACACTTTTCTTTTCTTTGTTAACATCCTGCTTCGACTACAGGACAATGCACTGACTCTTTCGATTATATAAAATGGCTAAAATGACTAACTAAATTTCGTTACCCTGTCCACTGCATTTTGTTACCCTGTCCTTGTAAAAATAAAGTTGAATCTAAAGTTGAATCTAATCTAATCTAATCTAACCTGGCAGCATAGTTCACGAGTGGTACCCCTAATTTAAAATCAGTATTTGCATTTTGCATTATGCATTACTTTAATTTAGCTCCATTATTACTGAAACTATTCAGTGTCATTCTGATGACAGTTTGACAAACCCTACTGAATCTTACACCAAGCTCTGTCATATATGATTTTACATTTAAATGTATTCATCTGGTATTTAATTTTTCCCCAACAGATTGTACCTCAGTGCACCAAATGTTTTACAATCCAAGCCACAGCCCATCAAGGAAAAGCCATTGAGAATAATTACTATAATGCTCAATTTCAAATCCCACTTGACTCAGTGGCCACAAGGTTGCAGAAGCTTTTTTAACTATTGAATAAATATGAATAAGAACTGAGTGACACTTAAAATGTAAGATGTTTTCTACATTGTGGTTCTTGAATATTTATTTTTTTTATAATAAATCCTGTCTTCATGAAGGTTTTAATGTTCATAGTTTCTTAAGCTGTTTTAGAGACTGGTTGATTCAATTTTATAGTCATTTTGGAGGCTGCAGTTTGCAGTGCTGTTAAATTGCACTGTGATGGGAAATATTATAAAGTGTACCTTCACTGATGTACAGTAAATATCCAAGTACCAGCTCACCATCCAGCTCTCCTAAACTAAAATGCTAAAATGCTAATGTGTAGAGTTACAGCACCACTTCTGGTCCACTTGAAGCTCTACACTGCCTCAATTTAGATGTAATTATATATTCATGAAGAACTGGTAGTGAGAGACCATTGTTAGCCATGTCCTACTCAGCAATTGCCATTGGCTGAGATCCAGTTACAGCTGATTACATGGATTACATTAAAGAAAAGCAGATATCGTATGATGACATTCAAGGATTTCTATCACTTCAAGTAAAAACTTACATATAAAGTTAAGTGAAGTCATGTCCAGGCAACAAAGGGTTGAATCCCTCTGTAAATGTACTAGTGCAGCCTTACAGTCATTCCACAAGCTGCCAGACATGAGTGATCATAACTAAAAGCAGGATTCAGAGTGAAACTCTGAGCTATACTGAATGCCTCGCATTGACATGCGGTAGAGGGAGACCAATTAAGCAATCAATAGGCTGACAAGATAGTGAGGGTATTGAACATGCAAACAGTTCTAATCATGAGTGTTTTGATGAAGAGATAGTATGGTTAATCATTTTTCGTCTTGCAGCTGAATAGAACCCTATCGGAGACACAAGTGCTAATCACAGCATCTTCGTACGCAGAGCTAGATGTAAGTAAACGTTCAATAAGTTGCCTCGGAAGTAGGTTAATTTAGTGCTGAGCCTATAAATGCTACAATTTTCTTCGCAGAATGTTTCTTAAAAAGTAGAATGCCAGGTTTTGCGTGATTAATGACGTGCCAAGTAAAACAGCACTTCTACGGCAGAGGGAAGCTCAGCAGATAAATCTCTATCACAGTCTTCCAGGGAGAAGCCTTAAATGAGCACGGAATAACAGAGAGATGGTGCTTTTACAGGCTGAGTTCAGCAGTGGACTGATGAAAGGAAGCAATCACTGTACACTACATGCATTAATGACAAGATTGTCAACCCTCCGTCATTTCAATGCATTTTTGTCCTCCTCGAATCACCGCTATTTACTCCTACATAGCAAAAGTAGGCGTCAGTGCCATTTCATTGTGGCTGTCAATGGCAGTGATGATGACTTGTTAAAAGATTCATGCACATTAGATTGATGTAATCTTGGTGAGGAGGTGTGAATGGTGCACCTGCAGCACGACTGAAGACATCAGCAGGCAATGTACTGAAATACAGAATAAACGGAGCAGTATAGGTGAATTATTTTTTTGTTCTTATTATTCTTATATTTATATTATTAAAACATTTACACGTAGCTCTATAGGAAGATAATTAGACTAGACTAGACTAATGTTATCAAATAGTTATTTCACACTCAGCTGACTCATTTGAGTTTGTGCGTGCAGTATGAACATGTAAAGGTACACACATTCCTGCTGCTCCATGGCACATATATGACTTGTATATTTGGTCCTTGGTAAAACAGGTCTGGATATAATTGAGTGAAGGACAGTTAAACTTTTTTATCTCAAAGACCCATATGTTGTTTTTCCTCTGGCATCAGAATAGCACACTTATACATGTAAGCTGTTATTGTATAAGGTATTTTACACTACATCCTCACAGCTGATTATTATATTCAGCCGCCATTATAACCACTTGACTTGATGCTGTCAGGTCAACTTATCCTACTGTTTCTGAGGCTGCCACTTATCATCTTTTATGATGATAACAGAGCCCATTTACACTTAGTCGCATCACGACTCTTGGGCAATTCAGACAATTATCCAGTCTTAAAAAAAGTCTAAATGCACCCAAGAAGCATTTGAGGCAGAAAAAAAAAAATCAGATTGCACAAACCATCTTGGAAGGTGGTTGAAAGGGTGTAAATACATCCATCTCACCAAGATGCATACGCAATCTTTATTTATATACGTTTTTCTCTTAAACCTTTATTCTTTTTAAATGTTTAGAAGTAAATTGGAAGTTATTCTTCCTATGCCTTAGTTATCGCAACCTCTACAATTGACACTTCTGGCCAAGATACACATTGTACATTGTACATTGTACTTGTACAATGATGTATGTGAGAACTTAAGATTGATTTAAGACATGTTACCTTTATGTATGCTATATTATCACTATGCTATCCATGAAAATCTTGGCTTCAAGGCAAATCCGCAGTTACCCAGTGAGCCGATAGCTTACCCTTTCCAGTTAGGGCACTGGGTCTGGAGGTCATGACTTTGCAGTATTGTCGACGGCAGAGCATCATCCAGCTCCCTTCACTCTTTGTGTCTTTAGATGATGCCAGAAATGCACTGATCTCAGAGTCTGTACAAAGAGAAAAAACACTGGGTGAAAAATCCCAATAATGAACCAGTTAATACAGACAACTTCAGCAGCTTTCCTCTTACCCTGTGAGTTATGGAGGATCCACGGTGGGTCCAAGGTGTAGCAGTGAGGTAGAGGATAGCTTGAAAACATGGGCCAGGAGTAAGGATCTTCACCCTGCAGTGAGCAGATAAAGGAACTATAAGACCACCTTAGTGTAATTATGATAAATAGTATTTCAGTTCTGGATTTAAACCATATTCATCACATGCTACATTTAAATGTCACATGAATCAGACTACCAGTCCTTTTCAAACCTACAAGATGGCATTACATTTTGCATTATTTTCTTGGCTTCATTTCTGCACTGCGCCGACTAGATAGTTGTTATGCCTGTTTATGAGTCTGCTGGGTTATTGATAGGTCATTATGTGGGATTGTTACCATTTGTTTGTAATTGAATATACTGAAAATCTGTGGTGACAGCATTTTAAAACATTTGAAACAGTGACTTGTAAATGAATTCATTACCAAGTAATTGTTTAGTGTCGAGCTGGTAGCAGTTCATCACAATATGTGTTTGTCCATATTTCTATGCTATCAATTCTTTCCTCCTTTTCATTCTTTTCTTCCTTTCTTCGTTCATTTATTTCTTTCTTTGTAATCCACTGCCATTTAGCATTGCATTCATTACACCTGTCATAACTTATTTTTGAAAAACCATAACTTTTGAGTCATAACTCAGCATGTGACTTGCCAAAATAATGTGCTCTGAATGGTAATGGGGTTTAGAAAGCAGGCTTCTTTATCCAATTGTCTGTGCCTTTCACTCGTGATAATCCCTGCTGGTATTTGAGTCTGCCTCTCAGATGATGTGCTTCCCTGACGACATGAGAAAAAGATGCACAGAATATGTTGGGTAGGGTGTACAGCTTAGAGTCTTACTATTGTAGGAAATGATTCTGTGCATGCATTTCCAATCAAAATGTTCTCTGTGGTGGTATCATTGTTCATCCCTCTCCACAGTTCCTACACTGTTCTTGGAAGCCTGATAACAGGACACTTTCATTTGTCACCAAGAGTGGATTCATTTTCCATTTGTTTTGTAAACAAAACCAGAACTTATTTAACAGCTTCTTGTATTCTCTAAAAGTAACAGAAGAGATGAACAAAAGACACCTGTGAAACATGAAGGAAACACTCACTAAACTAATTTACACTCTCCCCTTTAGAAATCTTTTTCATATCCTTTCCTTGACCTCAACGAAAATCAGTTCCTGTTTTGCACTCAGTGTAAACAACACCTAAATAATTGATATCTATCCCAAAACATGCTGAGTAAATAAGACCGCAGGCTTCAAACTGAAGCCCAGTTGGTAATCAGTAGGACTGCTTTAATCTGTAATAAAATTACCAGTAGTGAAAAGTCAAAATAGAAATGGATGGATGGGTTTGTGTGAGGTTTGGCTCTCGAACACAGTGAACACTGAGCTTGTGTTAATTAAGAAAAGTGAAAGGAAAGCTTTAAAAGAAACAGACCATTTAGTCACTACATACAGTGGAAATGGTAAATTTTCTCTTTTTTTCCACAAAGGTTATTGCACTCAGTTCTGAGCAAAGAAAAAACAATTGGGCACAGTGAAACAGTATGATAAAAAAACATTAGAACTCCAAGTGCCCAATTAATGCAGATATGAATGTGAAACTGTTCAAAAATACCAACGGTTGTGAGGAGTCCCTGTGTTTGTCTTCCCCAAAGGATAGTTGTTAGGATTCTTTGCTCACTGAAATGTTGACCAAATATCTGTCCAATACAGCTTCAGAGAAATGCAGCTGTTTGAGTGCTTGTATAGCATTTAGCTGGTTTATAAAAATTGTCTGTTTACAGCTGACAATAAAGGGGAAAAAAGCATCCTGTCCACCCCTAACCACTTGCTGCCACTTTTTAAAAATATATTTTCTGACATAAAAGATGCCATTTTCCTTCACACCCCTGTAAAGCAAACGCACATAAGTGGCTAACAATGGTCACACATATGTCGAGAGTAGTCAGTTTACTCAACATGTGGAGAGGAACCACCACAATGGAAAATAAAACAAAGCTGACCTCTTGCAGGGCTCGAGGAGGAAGCCTTCTCTCAGATGGACCTCCCACCAGACTGACACGAACCAGCACATGATTCCTCTCCACTGACAGACTGTCTATGATGAACTCCCTGAGAAGGCAAAGGGGATTTGACAAAGATGGAAGTGAAACAGGCGAAAAGGAACAAACATTATAATGGACTCATGCCCTCCTGTAATAAATGTAACATGTACTGAGATGTGTAATATCAACAACAAAGACATCTGGGAAAAAAAAGGCCTCATGTGCATATGTAGAATAAGATATGTATAAAACATTTTCTTGGTCCCATAATATTTTTGGTAGTAAAGGTCATGCTAATTAATATGGAAACCAAATCACTAACACTTCAGAAGCTCAGGTGAGTTTCTTTGAAAAGTCATAAAACTTTGCATAGGGTTTGAAGTATCTGAATGACTGCGACTATATCATTGCTGCAAGGTAAGTTAGAAAAGAAAGAGAGAAGGTTTCCATGTTGAATTTCAGATAAGATCAGAGAATATTCCAATTATGAAGACACTTTGGGGTCGAAGGGTGTCAGCCTTGGTGGATAGTTCTTATTACTGAGGCAATTTGGACTTGAAATTGGTAATAAAAAGGTTCTATATTCTTGTACCGTGCTCTTTCCAAGAGTCTGTTTGCCACAAAATGTAATTTGCATACATTTTCAGGAAAAAGGCAACATCACATGTGGCTCAAACAAGTGACGTAAAATAAAATGTGCAGATTGCCCTTACAAAGCAATTTTGACAAATTTGGGTGTCACTGATATTAAAAAGGTCAGAGCAAAGAAGAAATAAAGACAGAGGCAAAGAATGAGTAGTAGGGTAAATCAAAAGCAAGACAGCAAAAAGTAAAGTTTAGATGACATTGAACAGGAGAGAAAAGAGGAGGAGGAAGTGAGGAGGGTAAAAGGAAAGAAGATATGATGATAATGGGAGCATGAGGGGAAGAGACAGCAGGAAAGGGAGATGGGAGGATAAATTAACAAGTCATCATTCTGCAAAATTGAGCCAGCACTCAGACATGCGATGCGAGTTGACATTTCAGGGCCATTTCCATTCATAACCAATAGCCATGGCTCTGTCACCTATTACAAAAGGGAGCGGGGCTCTTGAACACCCACTCTCAGAAATGGCCTTTTAACTTTCTTTCTGCTTTATTTCATTTTATTTGAGACAAGGCAAACAAACAAACAATTTCTCATCCTGAGAAATGATTAAATTTGAAAGAGTTCTATCATATCAGGATGATGCACGGAGGAGCAAAAAGCCTGAATGAGTATGTGAGAGTGACTGTGTGAAAGCATGCATCCACATGCTGGATGTGGAAGCTATTGAAACATCTAAATGTCTGACATAACTTCCTTCAGTTCAACTTGCTCTGGAGTAAACTGAACTTTCTATAGAAATCATACATCGACTAAAATGTTGAGAAAAGCCATCGGGTGATGTCAAGGTATAGGAAGAGTTTTAAAGGAACAGTTCAGCATTTTGAGAAATATGATTATTTGCTTTCTTTGCTAAGTTTAGAAAATAAGATGCCATTTGTAGAAGCCTCCACTAAGGCCAGAAATGCTGCACAGAAGTATGCAGAAGGATAAACTTGTTTGTTAAGAAATCATTCCACATAGACTATATCCCCATGTATGAAATAAAAAATTATCACTTGTGCATAAATAAATGGATAAAACTCTGAATTATGAGTGTCCCGCTTTCAATCTTCATGCTAAAATAAGCTCAGCTAACCTGCTCTTTGCTTCAGCTCCATACTTAATGCACAGAGATGAGACTGATATTGATCTTCTCGAGTCACTTACAGAAAGTGCATAAAGTGTATTTCCCAAAATGTTGAACTATGTATAAGTGAGAAGAGAAATTTTCTAACAGTCAAAGAAACCTTTAGATGCAACGCCTTTCTGTGTTATATTTCATTATTTTATTCTAGTCTGCAAATCCCATGAAAAGACCAAAACCAACAATTTATTAGTTGATCTCTTATTCCCTTCCAACTTTAGTTACAACCACCACAGTGCTTCAGTTAAATGATGTGCTTACATACACTTGGCTCAGATGTCAAGGACTGTGAAAGACAGACAATAATGAAACAGCATCATCTTACTAATATTAAATATTTCTGAACGTATTCTTATTCAGGATTTATAGCAGAACTAAAGTCACTTTAATACAAACTAGTATTTTGTTTTTGCAAGTTATAAAGAGCTTTCATGCTAATCGGTGCAAATAAATGTCAATGCCACTACATAACTAATAGCTAAGAACTCCCAAACAACACATTTTAAAGTATGTATTTATTAGTTCATACCCCTCACTGGTGCCTGGCTCAGTGACATTCTCCTTCTGACTTTCCAGCAGCATGGAGCAGATGTTGTACTGGCTCTCCAACAGCAGAAATGAGTCCAGATTACAGCAGAGCACACTGAGCAGTCTGCAGCAACACAAACGCAAACACATTAAAATACAGAGAGGACTGACATTGTGAGATACTGAAGCAAAACAGCAGCACAGAGCAGTTAGGGCTGTAATCTGGAATATATGTACAGCAGGTTAGAACCAAGAAGACAGACCCCATTTGGACTTTGGTAGTCTATTTCCTCTGTTCTTGTATGTCTGCAAGTGCTGGATCAGTCAACACAATTTTTCTCCACCAGCTTGCCGTAGCCAATCGTAAGCTTTGTTAAGTAGGAGCCCCTGGGAAAAGCTTCATGGTTCATTTTCAGTTGCTGGTAATGACACCAGGCACAAGCAGGCTGTTAGGCTCCAGTGGCATCTTTGAGACACTAAAGCGGCAAAGAAAACTAAGAGCCTGAGAAAGCTCTTTGTTTTATATGGTCCAACACCTGTGGAGAGGGAAAGCTTCATAAAATTTTTAAGAATGCATCAATGACTTTTTCAATTGAGCGCTGCTACTGGTCACAGTTTTATTAGTAACAATTTTTTATATTTTGAAGGAATTCCCAAGAGAGCATCCCCACCACCTCCTCCCACTAGCACTAGAGCTTATCTTAATTTAGACTGCATTGACTGCTTATTTAAAAGGTCCCATATGTGTGTCACCAGTGTGCAGCATTAATCACAACAATCTACTTATGTTTATTGTCTCCCTGCTCCCCAGACTACCCCTGCAATTAATTATGACAAAATTGGTCTTGCATATCAGGTTTCTATGAAATTGGTCTTCTCATCATGTCAGATGATGCGAGGTCGACTATGTTCTTCTCACTTAACCCATTCTTCCCACTTTTGATTAAGCTGGTGATAATAAGAAGTGTCTTTGTATGTTAAACTTAAACACATCTTCAACACAACACAAAAACACTGATGCTCGAGATCTTTGGGAATACTGTGTGACTATCAGAAATGGGATTATATTGTTCCAGTATTGACTAATTGCCAATTAACCATATAAAGCGACACATTTCTTAGCTGACCAAGTCCATAACGACTCATTAGTCAGCTAATAGACTAAAACGGGGCAGCACTAATATGGACGGCAAAGCAACGAAATGCTGTTAGGACGGTTTGACTGCTTCAGTTTGAGCTCAATCAACAGAATAATCTCTGACCTTCTTTTGGTGTTCTATGCAGATAGGCTGATGCTTAAGTTTTAAGATAAGCAAAAAAAAAAAAAGAAAAGAAAGAAAGAAAAACATTTAGTTTACAACATGAGCAGTATATTATTGGACTCTTTGACAGATTTATGTGCAAGTTGGTTTCCTGCTTCATTATCACTGCTATTAGTGGACCACAGTTTTTCCAAGATAAGCCATCAATAACAAATGAATAGTGAAATGAACAGAAATGTCAGGGTTATTTTTGAACATTTAGAGGCTGTTTAAAATCCATCTGAATCCCGATTTCACAAAATGTCACCTCAGTTTCTAATCCTTTAGGTGTATGAATGTGTTTTAATAAAAGAGCTGCAGCAGTGTTTAGCTCTGCATGTTATTTGGTGTTGTGTGTGTGTGTGCCTGAATGTGTTAGCCCTTGAGAAAAACATCTCTCCTTTTAAGCAGCTGCTTCATTTCCTCATGATACTGGGTAGTTCCTTGGACTCATGTTTGACTGACAACTCTACTCACTCCTTCTGACAGCAACACAGCGAGAGGCTGAGAGTCTGAGAGTCTGAGAGTCTGTCAGGCCTTCTGACCTCTCGCTGTTTGAAACAAAGAAATGGAGAACCAGGCCTGCATACAACCTTATTGCCTACAGGAGTTTATATTCTAGGTCTGCAACTAACAATTGTCTTTATTATCAGTTATTATTAAAGTTATACGAGTCATATATGTATGAACCATGAGACATTGCAATTTCCCAAGGTACGCGCCAAGGAGACATAATTGCTTGACACAAATTGCTTGTTTTGTCGGAGCAAAGGTCCAAAATCAAAACATATTTTGTTTACTACTGCAGAAGCCTAAGAAAAGCTGCAAATATTCACAGTAAGTTCCCATTAAAAACAAACAAACAAACAAAAACCCAATTCATCAGTTATCAAAATGGACAAACTGCTATCAAACTTTGCTTGCCAAGATGGTCCTAGGTATAGAAGTGGCCTAATATAACCTTTGACAGCAAGTATTTGAGCACCAACACTTGAGGAAGATACATTTTCAGCAAGAATGGCTGAAAACATATCTTTTAACCGTTGAGCAAACTTAACATGCAGAAATTATTTCTACACTGTTTTTAACAAGAAAATGCCAACAAATTTGTTAGTAAGTTTATCATTTGCCTCTACCCAGTTAACCATAATAACTCCTCAGCAAAGCATTATGGTAAATACCCGTTGATTGACAAGGCACCATAAACTGCACAGTTAGCTCCATGGGAGGCCAAGCACCCTGATGTGGGTAATATGCAAATGCTAATTAACAGCACAAAGTAGGACAGTGGGGCAGCACAACTAAATTGGCATAAACAGCAGTTTGAAAAAGAAACATCAGGAGAGTAACTGAATGACCAAATTCAATCAGAGTGATTGTGGATTATTTCTAGCGTGTCATATCCTGTTTGTAAATAAAGACCTATATAATATTATAAATTATATTCAAATTTAACTCAAAGACAGAAAGAGAAACACTGAGGCTGGATGGTTCAGATTATGAAGAATTAAGAATCTAACTCAATCTGGTTCATCTAATGCTGAAAGACTTACATTGAAACACCCATTTATGACAGATGATTACTCGCTTGATTGCGTGGCCACATGCAGCAGAAGACTTATGTATAAACCAATTAAAATCCAAAAGTGATCTGCTTGCCAGTATGACTGATGATCATACTATTGATGGATTAATCAAACATGAGGTGAGATGCAAATGGTCAGCAATTTGGTTATAGCAGGCAATCTAAAGCATCAATACTTAAATGCTGGTGATCATTTAAATGTTGCAGTTATGTCATTAATGTCAAACAACATTAAAAAGCATAGTAATGAAAAGTTAATCTCTGGAAATGTGAACCTAACACTTACATAGTACAAAGTAGAGAAAACTTTTGCGCTACCATCGCTACATCACTCTGCACAAATGAAAACAAGTGCTTTAAGTTAATGATCTGCACATATCAAGGTATCAGCGTGAAAAGCCCACAGGCCATGCATCATCAAAGATCAATTAGAAGCTTAATTTGGGCTTTAACAGCATGCAACTCCCACCGACACCATGAAACTTTACTATACTGTGGGGAATCTCAACTTTTTAATCTGTCATTACTGAGCCTGAAACAAAACAGAGTAATCTCTTTCATTTTCTCGTCCACCTCAGGGTGCTTTCACATCTGACTTGTTTGACGCCAAAGAATAAAACTAATAAAACTAAAACGGAAATATTTATCCTCTTTTATTTATTCCTAATCTATTTTAATCTAGTTTACTTTGTCTGGGGAGTTGAGACGGCCACAGCTGAACTATGATGAGGACGAAATAACTTTCTGACCTGCTATAAAGACTTTGTGCTAGTTGCTGGTGAAGCCGTACTTTCTGTGCAGTACCTGTTCAGTTCTCATATGTAAGGGCCTCACCACGACCTGAGAACCTCTGGACCTTCCTGTAGTACAAACAAAAATTTAATGATCTCTGAATTGTTGCACAGAGCATCTGTGTTAAGATTCAGATGAACAGTGACTGTGGTCTTTCCTTTCAATCCTGGGTCATTTTTAAAGTTGTTGTTAATAAACAAAAATCAAATCTGCACCAGTACACGCTCTTGATGCATTTAGAGGCATCAATAGCAGAGAGAGTGGAGTAGATGCATCCAAACAATTTAGACAGAAGGGGAAAAAAAAGGGGGTAAGAGTGCTGGTTGCCATGACAACAAAGAGGCTTTTAGCAACAAAGAAAAGGGCCGAGGGATTTTAGCTCATTAGCTTGTGAAGATCAAGAGGGGTGGAAATCGTGGCTTCTCTTTTTTCCAAGGGGCCTGCACTTCAGGAATGCTCAGTGCATGTTTGCTCGACAGTGATGCTGGTGATTAGACTTAGAGGGTTGAATGTGGTAGAAAAGGTCAAAAATGTTGTGACATGGTGCCATAGGGGAAATTCAAGGCTGATTTCAAATTGCTTCGTGGTGAACTCTTACCAGACTCAACTGCAGAATTGGCCCAATTTCATGAAAATTGCTAATAGTTCAAAACCATCTCCTGAGGTTTCCATCTGATGGCTGCTTCAAGGATAAGTTTAACAATATTTTATTTATACTACATTAACAAATCCCATGAAAAGACTAATACCAACAATACATTTATTGTACTAACAAGTGCCATAGAGCTCCATTGCTGTCCAAAAACAACGAAAAACACCTTTGACCCACACTGTTGCGGTTGACATGTTCAGTCATTACAGTGGACGTGCAAACTGCAGTGTATTTTGGAGTGCCCATCAAATACCCTATTCTCCTGTTTGAGTAATGGTTGCTGAGAGCTACAGTGCCCAGCTGTTTTAGGAAATAACTGAAATAACTTTGCTTGGATTTGGATTTGGATTTGTGTGTCTTGAGGAACCTATGGGCTTGGAGCTGTGAGCCACAGACAGGGTAGGAGAGCTGAAAATTATCCTGAGACTTGTTGACAATATGAAAAATACAGAATAACTCCAGCCTTGTCCTTTCAACAAGCACCACATCTCATTGAATACAAGCACCTACAGTATAAAACTGGCAGGCAAAGAACAAATGTGCAGCTGCTAAAAAATGGAAAAGACTCCATTATTTAAAATACACCTGCACTTTGTATTCTCATATTCATTTATGTAGTGAAGGGTTTGGACGCTGTTGGAGTTTGTCATCACTTTCTTCCTTTGCTAATTAGGTCTACTCTTGTCGGTTTCTGTGAGTTATTATAGTATATTTTATTTTAAAATGCTTTCTGTATGTTCTTCTATCTTAACCACGGCTCCCTTGAAAAGGAAGCTGGGACTCAGCCATAAATAAAGGCTAAGTAAGACAAATATAAATGTGAAAATCAGATGCACATGAAAACAATAAACTGACTTTGTCAGTTATAAGAGGAAACAGACATTCAAGAGAAAAAAAAAACACATTCCAACAGTAGAACAACCTGCAGCTGTTATCTATTATTCATTATGTAGCATACGTGATAGATCGACACCTGAGCGAATTATAGAGGCCAAGGCCCCTCACTCCCCCATCTACTGTGGTCACAAATACATCACACAAGGTGGCAAAATGTGTGGTTGTCTGACCTCAGGTGAAGAGAAGCTTCTGTTTCTCATTTTAAGGTTAAGACGCACCTCAGGGTTTGTCCATGACAAGATTCATATTTAAACACAAGTTTAGAATCTCAGTGCAGAGAATAACTGAGTACAGTCAAAAATAATGTTTTTTTTTTTTGTTTTTGTTTTTTTTTGCTATTGATAGTGAGCTCAGAACAAAATAAGTACATCTTTTTTTGGTTCAACCTGCATTTTTGTGCCATCTCTTTATCAGTGATATACCGTCTGCATAAATAACATAAGGGCTCTTAATCAGACAGGCATTTGTTTTCCAGGTTGTCTGGGTTGGTGTAATTGGAGTTTTTGGGTTTTTTTTAAAACCTACTTTGTGTTTCAGTGGAAAATCCAAAAATATATACAAAATCTGCAGCACCAAGTATCTGGTAAAGGTACGTGCAGGTTTCTGAGAGACAACCTTAATACATGTTTCATGCTACCTGTAATTCACTTTAATACAAATGATCCAGTGTCAAATAAAGGAAAGCAGAAAAATAATGGCCCACAAAGGAGGAAAAGCTACTTGGATCTGACCATGATGGAACACAAGCAGGTGCAACTGATGCATGGGTGGGCTGATATTATCTACAGGGAAGAGAACAGATTTCCCCTAAAAAAAATCCTTTATCATCACAGTTACAGTATAAAAACAAGACCAACTTATACCATGTGTAATTGTTTGATCATGAAGTAGACTAGTGTGGATTTCATTTTCTTGTTTTTAAATCATGTGGCTAAAATAATTAGTAGCCCCCCAACCCCCCAATATGTGTAGCCTCATAAGCAGCTTTTTGTACTAACATAGCAATTTGCTTTGAATTTCAGCAGGGAATCTGTTCCCTTCATTGTAGACAGTCATGGAAAAATAAATTAAGGAGTTAAAACCACTTACTTTACAATTAAACACTGTAAGAAAGGGGGGCCTTGGAAAACTGAACTACTTCAAAAAATACAAACTGAGGCTTTTGGAACCGCCCTCACAGTCCTCCAACCTGAACATCACTGAAAATCTGTGGGTAGATCTAAAAAAAAAAAAAATCTCAGAACTTGAAGTGATCTGCAGGAACAGTGGGTGAAAATTCCTAAATCAAGAACCGAAAGTCTCTAAGCTGAAAGATTAAGTGTTTGCAAGCCTTGATACCTGCCAAAGGGGGAAAGTTACTGACTCCAAATGTTTGTACATACCACAACAGCTTTTTCATTCTCACAATCTAATTCTTTTATTTGAATTCTTATATTTTTCACCACATTGCTGATTAATCAATGCCATGTCCTTGTGTGAAGTAGCTGCTTTAATAATGCAATTTCCCCCTCTGGGATCAATAAAGCACTATCCCTATACCATGCTGTCAAATCCCTTCAGGCAAAGGATAATCAGAAAATCAAATAAAAACATGCAGCATTGCATTGTGGGTGAAGCAGAGTTAAAAAGCAAGTGTTTAAAGCGTGTTTAAGGTTCATCTGTTGGGGTACACCGCACCCTCACAGAAGCACAGCAGTATGTAATAGCAATAAATTATTGTATAACACTCTACAGTGACATAATTTTGAACACAGAAAATTGTCAAAAACTTGGAAACTGAAACTGGAAATTTAATTCAACTTTACTCACTGTATTCGAGATGTTTTGATGATTTTTAATGCTCTTTGGGTATCTATTTACTTCTAATTCAGGGCTTTGTTTTTTGTTGTAATGCTGTTTGTGTTAGATGAGCCACATTTCCCAAGCAAGAAAATTAAAAAAGGAACAGAAATGAAGTGGAATAAAGCTGCGTGTAACCATCAAAATTAGAATTTGCCGTGTTTATGACCAAAAATTTCTATATTTACTCAGAAGTTGTTTGTTTAATGGAGTTATACTAATACCTCAAATTTAACATGCTATGACTTGACTTACTGATAATAATATGCTACATTTAGCGACCCAAAGAGAGGCACAGAGTGCGAGTCTGTCATTTAATCCATCAGTATGGGTGGTAAATGAATAGAGGCTCTTGTTCCTTTCACTTGGCTTCTGGATGTTAATAGGAGTGGGCTGACTGACAGGCACAGACAGAGTGACTCAGCATGGCTCCAAACAAGTCAAAGCTATTGTGATTAAGAAAACCTTTAAAAGGCAAAGGAATGCACTACAGCCACCAGAGCTTTAAAACACATTTTTAGGCTGGAACGTATTAACAACAAACCTTAGCTGAAACCCTTACCTAATGTTAAAGCTACAACATGCAACTTTTCTCAGACAGATATTAAATCCTTTTCAATAATTGTCATTTTTACAGTACACTTACCTTAACCGTTAGTGTAGCCCTAACCCTAATCTGAACCAAATCATAACTAGAATCAGCACTGAAGTAGCTGTTCATGAATTGCTTCACCTCCTTCACCATCCTTCTCACTTGTTAAGATGTTCTTCATAAATATAGGAGTACAGACACATATACACACCCACACAGCTAAGCTTATTTCGCTCTTATCCAGAGAAATCCTTTCATCAGCCTTTCAATGCTGGGTAATCAAGGTATAAAGAACCATGTCAGTCTGCTGTTGCCAGAGGCTGAAATGTATGTGCAGTCACCAGGTGCTAATCCGATATTGTGTGCTTCCCCACTGATGTTAAGTAATATGGAAAAAAAAAAAAAAGATACCAGTCTCACCTCAGGCCGAATGTGTGAGACTGCTCATAGTGGAACAGGGAATGAATCTTCGCATCTGAATTCACAGCAATCAGCCTGTCAGTCAAATCCTGCGGAGTAAAATGAGAGGCTGTGAAAGAGAATACAGCAGTTGCAAAACATGGTGCAAAATGAAAACTGTGTGGATATTTAAAATGTGCAAGGCGGAAAATGTACATGAGCCTCAGTGCATTGGGGGTTTAGGAGGAGCCCTGTGCAAGGTAAAACAAAATGCGTGGGTGGTTGTTGAAGGCAAAAATAAAAAGGGCAAACATGCCCTCCAATGGCTGAAAGAGGCACTGCATGAAATGTGAAGAACAACAGTTTAAAAAACACTCACAGGAATGGAGGTTGGCATTTCTCTCAGGGTGTATTCACTCTTGTTGGCTAGAGGCTGTCGGCCCAGCAGCTCCCATACTGAGTGGGAAGAGGAGAGCAGGTTGACCAAGGACAGGAAGGACTGGGGAGACAGAAAGACAAACGGCAGGAAAGAAAAACAGGCACAAAGGGTGAAATTAGAACTAAACTCAGAACTCAAAACTGATCCTGACATTTTGATGTTTTTGAATCCAAGCTGAGCTTTTGAGTGATTAGGCTGTAGTGACTGCTGATCAGATGATTCGCACTTAAATCTACTCTTATTGCAATTCGCGCCAGCCACCCATTTACTTTTAATGAGTGTGGTTGTTATGCTATGTGTGCTAGAAATGCTTTCAAGGGACTGGTTATGAAACTAGCTGAGACTTAAACACTGAATATGGCATTGGTTCAATGAGACGCATCCCTATAAAAATAAACCTTTAAAATAGCAATACTAGAAAGATAGTAGGATAAAATAATGTATATAAAATAATGGCTTGATTAAACTGCATGTGAGCAGTTTCACAGCATGAAATTACATGAACACGTGAGAGGAAGCCCCTCTCATCACTGGATTAAGGAAAATGGGGGAATACATGGGCATCAAAGGAAAAAAGGACAGACACGCACGCACACACACATATGCATAAGTCACGTTTTTTTAAATTCTATGAAACAGCTTGAAAGGAACAAAAAAAGCCTTTAACTATTGCTCTGAGTGCAAAAATGTATTTTTTTTTTTGAGGTTGAATTCTCAATTCTTTCATCTGCTCCTACCTGTTTGATGTTTCAAAGGTGCATTACAGACTTCTACATGTTTCATTGTCTGTCTGCTTTTGTTCTTAATATTTCAACAGAGATTAATCCAACACGCGCAACAAAATTATAAACTCACAAAAGGTGAACATACTAGCCATCCTCCCATCATACAACTACACACTTATATTTTTATACAGATAAATACAATAAACTATGACTTCTGTCCTGTTTGATTGAAAAATGTAATGGCAGTTTCTATCCTACTCCCTCTACACGGTACCTTTAGGCAGCTCCTATCGATGGGGTCCATGGGCGTTGGTTTGGGACGGACCACCGTCACATCTTCACTTCCACACTCCAGAGTTGACCACAGCTCAATCACCAGCGCCCGGACAAAACCTTCCACACGTCATCAAGTCAGTGGTTTCAATATGGATTTGTATGGAGAAATTCTCTATTCTGACACTAAAACTTATTTTTTGTGAGCTTGGAATTATAAGGCTCCACATGATGGGAGTGCAACTGAGATTTTAAGCATTAAAGATTTCATCATTTAAAAAAATATAGAACTCTGCTTTATAGTTTTTTAAATACAATTTACATGGTAATGTTTAATTTCCCATGTCCACACTTAAATTGTTTGAGTTGTATGCCACTATCTAAGCCTTTGCTTAGGTCTATAGCTCTATGTGATGAGTGGAAAGCATTCACATACGATTTACTATGCTATTTTTAAATGTGTCTCAGAAACAGACAATGAATCTGACAGCTGCTCACATCACATACTGTCTTAATCATTACAAAAACTTGACAGTTAATATCTTCTCTCACTCTCTCTTCATCCATTTATCCTGACACAAACAATCTGACAAAGATGTTTCTCCCTGGGCTGCTTGATGCCAGCTTTGTGTCGACTAGACAACAACAACTTGGAGAACAAGCCTTAAGCATCACAGATGGCAAGTGTTTGTTTGTGCGAGTCAGTGCATTAGTACCTGAAGAGTGCAAAGCCACCACCCCTGGAGCAGTTGCTGCCACCTGTGTCACCATCACCCCGTATCCAAACTTCTCACAGCGGCTCACCTGCGGAAAACACACACAGAAACCCCATAATCCCCAAAAACATTTCAGTTTCATCTTTGCAGTTAGTTTTTGCTTACATCAGTCACAAATAAATGAGAGGCTGAGACAAGATGGAAAAATAAAGGATTAACGTAGAAAATAAGACCTCAATCTGAATCAAACAGAGCTCTATTCTGAGAGAAACTTTGACGTTTGTGATTCAGTATGCAAAGTCTGCTATGACACAGCTAGAATCCTGAAAAGGCACTACATAACGTAGTTTAGTACGGTGAGGAGAAATCAAACTGCAAATTGATTTTAGGGTGTGCAGGAACTTCATTAAGTACAACACAATGTCACAACTAAAAATAGACTAAATATAATTACATTCCATAATTAAAGTGAAATGCCAAACAAGAGAAGCAATTACAAAAGTGCGCAAACAATGGCAGTAAATTAAGCCCATAGGGGATTAGCTAAAGTTTGCATGAAGACTTAAGAGTGTGTGTGTGTGTGTGTGTGTGTGTGTGTGTGTGTGTGTGTGTGTGTGTGTGTGTGTGTGTGTGTGTGTGTGTTTACAATATGAATCATGGACAATACTTTGTATGTAAGGGATATGTAGAGTCCAGAGTTTAATAAATCAAACCCAGTGTGAAAGCAGCAGCATGTAACAGCCTCCAGGCTACTAGTGAACAGTCTTCAGGAAATGTGACCGTGGCTTTGAGGAGCAGCAGGAGCAACAAATTATCACATATTTTGCAGAATGAATTAGGGATACTGATGACATAGGCCAACAGAATTAATTAAGGTTTTTAAGATAGATCATGTTCTGCTGGATGGAACATTATGCAATACAAAAGCCTAGATACACTGGATGCATGCATATTTAATTGTACACAGCAAAAGTTGTTTGTGCAGGAAACAAGCTTTAAAAGTCCTGTGCACACAGAAATGAGAGGAAGATTATACTATATCTGACTATATCTGCAAAAAACAGATATAACAGAAATTTACATCTACCACCAGTAGATTTTATTTACATTTTAATTAAATGTAAATAAATATACTTGATGTAATAGTCTGTGTGAAATGACTGACTTTGTCCAAATCCTGCTATGGCTGTGGTGTTACAGTGACTAAAGTCAATTCAGCAAAGAATCACTTCAACAGCATAATATTACTTTGGCACATTGATAGCATTAGAGATTAAATCGAGACACTGCCAAAGTTAATTTTGCCAGGGCTTCCATAAAGGTGATGAAATAGTACCATCGAACTACTGTATGTCAGCATCAGTGCTTATCAGTACGTCAACACCTACGTCCCATGCTTTATAAAAGTGAAGGTGGTAAGATAGACTTATCTCTCTAGCTGACATTTTACCTTGAAACTGGCTATTAGTGCTTTAAAAACTAAATGACTCTGGCAACATCTGGAGTTCCTCATTAGTAGTATTTTACATCAGCTGCTGCAAAGTCAGCACCGTTTGGAATTGGGCATTGGAAACTAGGTGGAGAAGAATATGAGAAGTGCCGCTCCCTCATTACCACACTCGAGGTGCCCTCGAGCAAGTCACTTAACCCCCAAACTGCTTCAACAAGGCCTCTCAGAGTCTAGACACATTACTGTAGTTACTGTGGATTGGGCAGTTTCCAGGAGTGGCTGTGTTGCTGTTAAAGTGAATTTTGGATCAGAAAATGTACAGAATAAAGATTGAGGGGAAAAAAAGCTCACAGTGTAACTGGATATAACTATATAAGTAGTGGAGGTTTTTTTTATGATGGAAAAGGCAAGGACCAAACTGAAAGTTACCACGGTTACAACTGTGTAACATTGCAAAATTCAGTAATTGTTATTACCTGTAGTTTTTTAGTAAAGCGAGAGAACATGTAGGAGACACATTCATTAATGGCCCCAGTCTGCTGGAGCAGCAGCAGGCCTTTAGGAGTTGCAGTGAAGTTAAGCAGGCTGTCCAACAACGTTTCCTCCCAAATGAGCCTGTTCCAAAGATAGAAAGCAAGATGGAGTGAGTTGCAGCACCATGTATTCACACTGTGAGAAACACAAGGTTCAAGTCATTACACACATGAGCAATCAGGGAAATCTGGATAAGGCAAACATGCTTCTTAGCTGAGAAATGCTGACTATGACTTAAGTAATGTGATCCCTCCAAATCCTCGCTTTTTTACAGATATTATTTTCTTTGTTTAACAATATTTCAGTCTGGGATGTCAATAATGAGTTAATTTCACTGATTCCTGTTGAATGTGATCTTAACTCATCACATATGATGTAACAAACGCAGTATTGATGCGTGTAAAATGAATGGAAAAAAGATCTTGTTTAATTTTCTGTGGTCTGATCAAGAATTGTTGTGTTAAGGGACAAGTATTGGCATAAATCATGTAAATATACTGATCACAAAAGCAACAACTGTCATATTATGTTGTTAGTAACTGCCTAAGCTAAATGCTGTGGCTCCAATAAACTCCACCCAACTCATGTTTAATGACTATGCTAAGTTTTCTTTGGTTTGCTTTGTTTTTAAAACCAGAGCCAGGGCCGAAACGAAATATTGAGAAATCAGTTTTTGGAAACATTCAGGTATTCTGCTCTTGAACTTTGACATGCCATTTTCTGTGGATGGAGATGTGTAAATATAAATAACATCAGTCCAGCCAGTCCTAATTTTATGGTCTCCTGACAATCATTGACTGCTTTATTTCTGAACCCTAATTCAGGTCAGTGTGTGGACTGTGTTGGAAACACTGGAACGGTACAAGGCCCGTTATTGTAAGACAGTATTTTGCTATGCAATATTTTGTTTACATTAGTGCTCACATGATACTAACATGTTTCCATGGTTTGCACCCACTTAAAATATATCCTCTAAATAACGTACTCCTCTGCATGTGTGTGTGTGTAGCCTCACATATTCTGCAGTTCCTGGCTGGATGCTGCAGCAGTGGCACCAGGTACTGGAGTAGGTATCCTTTCTGACAAGGAACTAGTCTAGAAATAAGGAAGGAAAATGTATTAGTTAGTCAGTCGCCTTTGTTTTCTTTATTCAACATTAAATCAACTTAACTCACAGATTCAGAATCTACTAGCTGTGAATTATGGAAACCACCGTTGAATTTTAATTTCAATGAAACTTTCAATGTACTCTCAAAATTGCTGTGCTGTTGGTCTACAATTAGCCCTTCCATTTTGTCTTGATATTGGTATCTGTAATTGATGAAAATAAAAATTAAAAATTAAAAATCAGGAAAGAATCCACTGTTTGGGTTAGACATTTATACTGTGAGTATATAATTAATCTCCATTACTCTAATAGACACTAT
>JBBMJY010000011.1:3289220-3370757 GCA_037833715.1 Toxotes lorentzi
GAAACCATCTGAAAACTATAGCACCATCTGAAAACTGTCATTTTAGACAATCGATCATTGAACTGGTAACGGTTTCCACCTATGAACTAATTAAAATCACATGCTTCCTTAGTATGATTACAACTCACTTTTAGGTCTGCTTATAATGAGTGGCACAATGAGTAAGTGTGTTAGTGCAGTACGTGCAAGCTGATAATTAATGTTTAACACTGGGTAAAGTCATAGGGAAGTGAGTGGAAAAATATTACGGACTGATCCCAAGAAGTTAATTTTTGACATGGATGTTTTGGATAACTAAAGAAGTAAGATGTAAGGTAGGACTGCTTACTAGACCCACAAAAATCTACCACTGAGACATTAATGTCTCCCACCTAGTAAAAGCAGTGTCACGACAGGTCTTCTATGTGATTCCTCTGTAACTGCACTGAACCAGAAGTGGATGGGAGTTGATTTTGGTTGCACACTCGGTTGTGTTTTTGTTTCCAGTTTTGTTTTCAGTTCAGGCTGCATTACTGAAGATGTTCTGATTATGATGTTGGTTAATTCTCCCCATTTGCAAGAAACTGCAATGCTTTTCTTGCTGTAAATGAATAAAGAGCACTCATCAAGCAAATGAAACATGACAGGAGTACTCTAAACAGTGAAACTGATCATTAGACATGGACAAGCCTCCATTAGATATTGTAGAAACCGAAGATTCATGCACAAAGTTTAGCTACCATCTCTTACAATATTTTTATGGGAAGGTTTGTTAAGTATCGCTCTCCATGTAAAGGGTTGTCTTCCATTTACAGAATCTGCCCGTATTAAACAACCAATTTCATACAGCAATACCAAAATTATAATGCTAAATTATTTTCCGTTGTGTTTAATGACTCTTAGGTCACACTGTTCTTTAACCAGTCAAAATCTGAGGGGAAAACTATTAGATTAAAGTTATTAACTTTGTCCGCCTCTGACACCATAATAAAGTAGCTACAGATGCCAATCATGAAGTGTGGCCTTTTCTCCAATGAGTGCAGGTACCTTTTTCCATGCAGCCGCTACAGCCTTGTGCAAGCCGTAGGGTCGGAGGACCTGCAGACCCTCACAGGTGTTGTATATCTGTCTACAGACAAAGATAAAAGCTCCACATAATGTATGGGATGTGTCCGATTCACTTAGTGATGACAGCTCCTTATTTAGCAGCTTCAGGGTAAACTGTACAATGACGAGAGCAGCAGAGGTTCTGCAGAGTAGAGAGATAAGAGACAAAGAGGAAGATTTTTGTGAGTTTATTAAGTTGTGTATAAACACAATTCAGTAGATTCCTGATCCCAATCTGTGGCTTTCGATTTCTGGTTCTGGTGTACTTAAGTGCTTTTTATGAATTCAACAAATTCATAAGCTTTACCAGTCTGGACTCCTTTCCAGAGCACAGTGATTGGGATCCCTAGCGCATTCATTAGCCAAACATTATTGGAGGAGGCTGTCAGACAGATGGAACCAGCTAAGGTCATTGTCATGGTCAGCCAATTAAAAAAGAATACCAAACTTACCTGGAGCCACTGAGTGACCCTGACCAACTTTACGAAAACATATTTCCCCAAGGTTTTGCTGTAGCTACACTTGAGTTAATCAAAGACATTATCACAGTGACTGACAAACATCCTCGGGTCTAATCTGCTCTCTGTGCAGAACCATGAGGATTGGTTACGCAAACTGATATATCTGTTGAAGTCTTCTAGCTCAGTCAGGGACATGTAATTTATTCATTACCATCAAAAATACAAAACTGCACTGTGTATTTAATCACACCTCTCACTATGGGCCACAAGGAGATTCTTCTCGTATAAGAAGAGAGCTAATCCTCTGTCAGTGTTTGCGATGCGAGCCAGAACGTCAGCAATAAGAGTCAGTGTTGCCGCAGGAGACTTTAATCTGGCCTGGAAACCAAAAAGAATAAACAGACAAAATTACCCAACACAGAAACAAGTGGAATCCCAGGAGGGATGAACAGATATTGAAAACTGAAATAACATAATTAACTCTGACAATGATGGAAGTCTATTTTATGTTCATAGTCGATGCTTCCACAGTTTCAAACAGCTGGTGAAAGGCTCACTAGTAACAAAAACTGTTCTGCTGTGACACGCTAACATATATTCTTTAGTGTCCTTCTAACGTGACTGTAACAAACACTTAAGGATACACACATGGTGGTGGAATCAAGGTTAACTGTTAGATTTTAAATCTGATTATCTTACTATTTCACGACCACCAAATACTAGTGTCTTTCCCACAATTTTTTCTTAGCAGGTTGATAAAGTCCCTGAAAATTCCCAATGATAAAAATATCTTTGATATAAAGGGTGCTGCAATATACTGTATATTCATATATTAAAATAGATATATAAATAATAGATATATAAAATAGATATATAATTGATTTTATGATACTCTTAGCATGGGGAGTCTGCAGCTGTCTAACTATATTGTATTTTTCTTTTTTATGTCTTTGTTGTTATTTGTACTGTTAATGTTTTGCTGAATTGTGAAACATGAATAAATAAAGTGTTTTAAAAAAATTATAAAGCAGGGTGATGGTGAAATTTTCCTGCCTGTATACTGGTGTATGCGTGTGTGGGGCTGTTTGACCTGCTGTCCATTGAGCAGAGCTATAACAGGAGCCAGCAGTGTCTCTATGACAGCAGTCTGGTAGAGACACTCTGCAGCACACTCTGTCCTCTCGCACAGCATCCACAGCACCTCCATCACCAGACTGCTGGGCGACAAGGAGTCTGAACACACAAACAAATTATAACCTTTTTCCAACTGAATTATGTGTAGGTGTACTTTATATCCTTAGAGGCTGACAGTAAACACATTGTCCTGTTTCTTTCCTGTTCATCAGTATCCTTGTGGGCTTTTATGATTAAGTTAATTTCCATTTTGTCGGCTTTATATGAAGTGGAGATGTACATGATCCTTTACACTTTTGATCTAAGTCAATAATAAGGCTGATGATACAGGACATTTATACAGGCGTCTATGTGAACCATAAAAACGTCTTGAGACCAATCTTAGACAAAGTGTAATTACTTTTTAATAGTTAAACTTTAAAAACAACAAAAGAGGATATTTTCCAAGAACAAAACTCTTAAAGTCTGTGTCATTTTGTTGCTTTTGTTTGAACACACTGCCTAACTGAGCTTGAAATTCAAATATCCGTCAAGAATAAATCTCTTACATAAATACATTACTTTTGCATCTACTTCTGACTTCATTCTGCAGTAACACCATCCTGCTCAGAATAAACTCTCACAGGTGCAACGTGTTATCGTCAGACTACATTTAAAATATTAATATAAATCTATTATTTGCTCAGCCACTCCCTGCAGCAGCCAAAGCAGAGGACCCTCTGTCACAGTCAAGGTAGGGAACACTATTGATCACTGGCAGCAAAGCTGCTGCAGTGTAATTCGTGAGAACGAATGGGGCAATAAAGCAAGGTCTTCCAGGAGACAACCACAGTACTGCATGAGTCAGTACAAGGTTAAGAGATAAAAGATAAGGTTCTGAAGAATGCTGCTACGCCCTACAGGGAGGGTCACTATGTCCCTTCAGTCCATCCTAGAAAGACAGGGAAGAATGTTGAAAGTTGTTGACGTAGTTTATGTCTGTGTTTGAATAAGTGGGACCCACCTGTGTGTGAGGCATCACTATCTGGAGGTTTAGGGTGTTGATACATGATGTAAATCAGGATGACAACCAGGTCTGTCAGGCTGACTGGATCTGAAACACAGACAGATGAGTAGATGAGTAAATAAATGTGGTGACTCACTGACTAGACAGGGGCACCAAAAGTAGCGGTTACTGCTGAGAAGGAAAATCTAAGTTTTGGTAGCCTTGGAGACGAGGGTCATTCTTGGTGTGTAACTCGATGAATGAATTGTGAATTGTCATCATGTGTCTATTCTTCCTGCAGCTCAGGCAACATTTCCCATATTGTAAGGAAAACACTGCAATAGAAACTGCTATCCATGAACCACTATCATTCAGGTTGAATGGTGGGCTTCATGTTCTGACTGCGATATTACAGAAAACAATTGGAGACATTAACAAGTGTGTGAAGAAACCGAAATCCTTGATATTTAACATAAATGGTGAGAGGGCACTGACTCAGTGACAATAAATTGAGCCAAATTTTAAACAAAATCAATTTTCACTGTGGGGAAAAAATAAGAGAATGTGTGATCAATTAAAACATGGGGAAAATCTTTGAAAATACATGTTGACAACAGTTAAATCAGATCATGATACCTTGATCATGAATCATATTATGATACCTTGGTGGCTACTTTAAGGTGCGGAGAGACTCATCAGTAGGTCTCCACCTGAAGAGTGGCCTTGTGATTGATATAAAACATTCTAATGTCAGTGATTTAACCATCTCCTGACTAACTTGGAAGGAGAGTGAATAATGGCTAAATAAAAAAAAGGCTAAGCTGCTGTGGCAGCAGACAGTGACTGTTTTTAATGTCTGACTACACATTAATCATGTTAGATAACTTTATCACTGATTAAGATGGGGCGGGAAGAGTGGGCTGAATCCCTGTACAGGAGAACTGGAGGGAGCGGTGCCATGCGTAAGCTGATCAGACACATTCCTACGTGAGATTATCTGCTGTAAAGATTGGAGAGAATGTTTTGCTGTAAAATCAGAGATGACAAGATGAAAACATAGGGCAATAAACTATCAACACATGTGTTTGTCCCTTTAACTGCGAGTCATACATTTAAATCACCAATGAATGTCTGAGGCCTGCAGCTGACAGCAGTGGACAATATAAAGTACCAGGCTCTCAGGATCAACTAGAGTCAGACTTTATACTTCTCTTAGTGGAGAAACTATGTAAAAACCAAAGTAATACACCACACATGCAGTGACAGATGTTGCAAAGTGCTTAAAGAGTTCACTTTGTACCTTTGCGTTTCCTCACTTTGATGGGAAATAGTTTTCTTCCATTGGTGTAAATTAGGAGTTTTCCCAGGACACACACAGAATGGACAAAGAAGGCGTATTCAAGCTCCTTTCCTGAATAAACACTCCTCTGGACTGAAACATCAACAGAAAGTAAAAAAATAATAATTCCAGTTTCCATGATGTCCAAATATTGTTGATACTGTTCAAATATGCTAGAAGGAACAAAGCTGAGAAGAAAACAGAAGGAGAAATGTAAAAGAAATCCAAGTTTCATTGCTCATTGCAAACTAATTTTGTTAAAGTTTTCAAAGATAACCTGAAAGGTTGTTAAGAATCAGGTGGCATCCACAAAACATCCAATAGCAAAAAATAAAAGTTGTGGACTGCTTTAGTATTAGTGAAGTTTGTGAAACTTATTTTAATATGTGAACTACTACAATGAATGTTGTGAAATGGTTGTTTTGATGTTGTGGTGGACAGATATTTCATGCGTAAAGCTTCTGTAACAGACTGAAACTGACAAGTGAAACAAAAAATCGTATGTGGCAACCTTGCAGTGCCTCTGGGGTGCAGAAAATCAGAAAGCAGCACAGCTCAGAAAACTCTTCTTTTATGGAGGAGTGTATCAGTGGCAGGAGGGGGCTGGCATATCTCTGCTCATCCAAGACAAGGTCACAATGTTCAGTCTCAAGGAGCCAGCTGGCTTACAGGAGATAACACACTGAGACCGCTATTCCCTTACACCCCATGAACCTGTGTATTCATGGGGTGTAATTTTCACACTTTAAATGTGCAACTGGATGGGTTTATTTTTTACAGTTTATTATTAATTGTAATGTTAATTTTGCAAAAGTGGATTGAATAATGTAAACAAACAAACAAACAACAGAGAAAGTAGAGGTTTTTTTGGGAAATGGGCCGAGGAGGAAGAAACTGTTTTGAGTGGTGACCCAACTAATGTTGACCACCTGTAGCTACAACCTGGAAATGAGATCAGCAGCAGAGGATATGAAATGGTGATTTAATATGTGTTTGACACTTTGAAATAATAGCAGTAACCTGACACCTTATTAATACCCTCTTAAAGTGATAAAATTAGAATCTTGTAGTCTAAGTGTTTTCAACCCCTCTCTTTTCTAATACAAAGGATCAAGGAGTGATTATAGGTTTGAAAAGACATTCATTACCATCAAAACTTAGTGAATCCAGGTATTTTGTCTACCTAGGAGCTGGATCCAAAATAATACCAGCTACTTGAACCCAATTCTAACTTTGTTTTTTGCTTACAGAATGTGATAGAATAAGAATATGATGCATGAGCCAAATAGTCCCCCCTTTTTCCTTTCTGTTCATTACTCTGAACAGTTTTTTCTGTCTGTTTTATCTTTTATCATTCTCGTTTCTTCTCTCCACTGTTTTTCTCTGCATTCCTCTGTTTTAATGACGGCAATAACAATGTGTGCACATTACGGAGACTGAATAAATGATGACGGCAAAGTCTAGGTACAAATACATTTAACACCCACAGGCCTCAAATGAAGCATTACTTTCTCATTAGGCTTTCACAGAGACTCAGCCTGACTATTATTTTTTGGTTTGTTTCATAGGATACATTAAATCAGCATTACTGCAAATGTGCTGATGTTTACCACACAGGGTGAGGCTCAGGGCGAAGATTGGTATTCGGATTCGCTTGAGAGAGTACTGTGGAGGAAATCATGAGTCTATGGACTGTTTTACTTACCAGTGTTCTGCTGCCCCACTGACTGGGGATCAGTTGTCTCGTTTGTGAAGCACTCACAGGATTCGCTGTAAAGGATACACTGCTGAAGAGCTGCATCAATCTGGAAAAATAAATAAATAAATAAATAAAGAGATGAAAATAATGCGTGTCTGTGAGGGCTGCAAATATTTGATTGGTTGACTGAAATCACAGCTCCTAATCTGCTGAGCCAAATTTAGATGCTGTTGTGAACAGGCCAAAAACAACAGGCTTTCTAAAGAATTCAATCAGAATGTGAGAAAGTGAGAATGATAGAGAAAAACAGAGAAAGTGTCAGGGGTGATTCCACAGTAATCCTCTCTAAAGTCAGAGTGGACAGGGAGGTTTAGGTTTAAACAATCAGTTCTTAAATGTCAGACTACTGTGTCAACTATTGTGCCCCTTTGTCTCAAGGCTCTTACAATGGCCTGCACTGTGTGGCTGTAAATCACACATATCCCAAAATACATCAGCGTGAAAAAGAATCTAAAGGTGAAAAAGAATCTAAGGTGTTGGTGAAATGCAGCCAGTCTTCTAGAGAATCCTTTCTCTTCTCAGCATCTGTTTTTATTCTGAATACGTATACCATGGTACACTAAAGGCAGGAACGAAAAGAGCAAGTTCAGCTTCTCTCTAAGGATAAAACCTAACAATACAGAAACAAGAACATAAGTCATCATCCACCTCAAACTGAATTGGCACCTTTACAGTTCCTTTGGCCTGCAAGCATAACTGAGTTTGCTCCATTTTTTCCCACCTTTTATGTACCATTCTATATTTTTAACATGCACATTGCCTTGGTTTCTGCTTCCTGGAAGGGGATGCAGGTTTGAATGCCTTCCTGAAAAAACCTCTGATGTTTATTTGCTAGGATGTTTCTCTCCTGTGTCACTTTTTCAGTAGCACAAAGGACTTAGTGAGAGATATTCATTATTGTGCAAATCACTCACCAGATTTTTGTATTTTCTCTCCAGGAGCCTTAGAACCACAGTCCTACTGTAGTAGCCATGCTGAGATAGGGAGAGTTAAATCAATCAAGAAAGAGAAGAGACAGAGTGCAACATAAACAAAAGCTTATTTAGCAGATTCAAAAATGCATTCTGCACAAATCAAAAACACCTGTTCAGCTGCAATACACACCATCCACTTTTTAAACCAGGCAGCTTTAATATCCAGTAAGGCCAGTAAGTGAATCGGTTCTAGGGCTTTCTCTGTCTCCGGAGAGGCTGAGCCATGTTCATGATGAAAGGACAACAGGGAGAAGGTGCTCTCTACAACTTCCTCCATGTATCTAAAGCCAGGAAAAACAACAAGGCCAAAACAAATGTACTGAAAGCATGACATCAATGTAGATGCAATAAGGAAAAGTAGAGTAAAGAAGAACTTTTGTAGAGACTGGACGTCAAAGCATGTACACCAAATTCATGCTGCTTTAAACTGCAACATTTGAGTCAATTTTTCATGGCTCAATCAGTGACATCTGAGTTCGACAGTAATTGATGTGTGGACAAACAAGTGAGGAGAAACCTGTCAACCCTGAACTCACCGTGCACAACAACTTACTTCTCTGGATGACGGATCCAAAAGGTTGTCACCTCCTTTTGAAAGTCATTCATCAATCGAATCTGACACAAGAAAGAGAGTTAGAAAAAGCTATAATGTGTTTTTATGGTTATTGATGGTGATGTTTTACATGGTGTAAAGGACAAGATACAGTACCTGTTTGAGAAGACGAATGATCTCAGGTCTGTTTATGTCAATGGTAGCTGAGCCCGTTGGGAAGCTCAGCTTGTGAGACAGAAAACTCGACTCCACACTTTTGGCTGAAAAAGGTAAAATATGCTTATTACAACCAAAGATAATATTGGTTGTCATATACATAATGTAGCTTATACACACAATAAATGTACAGTGCACATATTTAACAATTCAAAGTTATTAACATCATAAGAAAAATCAAAACCTTAATTGTAAATCTAGGCAGTCCCCATAGAAACTGTCTACATTGAATTCTATAAATTATTCATTCAGTATACAATAATTCCAATGATTTCTGCTCTCAGTGAGTTCTGGGGATTCAGCTCAAATGTACTGGGGTGGAAGCAGAAAGCTGAGAGGTGGATGTCTCAAAACTACTGTGTCTGCCTGGTTAGATAACTGAAAATACTCCGGTTACTAGCAGTAAGTGGGAAAAAGCCCTTTCTTCTTTTGGGACTGTAAACAAAGAAGAGCTGACCCTTTAAAATCAATTTTTTTTTTATTCACAAAAAAATATTTTTCTTTGTTCAGTTCAAACATGAGGGTGCTACACAGGCACATCAAAACTAAGTAACGTCCATTCAGAGTGGCCTACCCAAGCTGGTGTAAATCTCTCGTGTCACATTCATAGGAGAGGAGGAGAAGCTTTTAGCAAAGAACTGCAGGACATTACCCTGAGGGAGGTGAGATTATAAGAATACACACACGCACACAATCATATATACAGATAATCAATGAAGTCAGATTAGAAAAATAAGAAGACAAGTTAAAAATTAAAGACAAGAAAGATTTGCAGCCTCTGCCAAGACACTGGCTAGAATATTTACTACCAATTAGCTCTCAGTCATTAGCAACAACATTGTTATCTTGTTTTCTTCTGAATTAAGTGTGACAAGATTTCATTTTGGACAAGTGATTTTTTTAGCTTCTTATTAGAAACTATAAAAGCCTGTAACTGTTCACAAAAATGACATAATTATTACTGATTCACTTATAAGTGAATAAAATGTGAATTTGTAGGACACTGATTGCTAGCATATTGAGTAGATGAGGCTGCTGAGGACTCACGCTGAGGTCTGGGTCAGGCTCGGTCAGAGCTGCACAGAGCTTCCTGCGCACGGTGCTCCAGCTATCACAGCTGAGCACGTCAGACGGAGGGGCGCAGCGGAGGGCCTGAAGAGCCTCCCAACGTACCTACACACAAAGTGAAGCATGTGACCCTCTTAAACAAAGCAGTGTCAACTTGTAACCCCTCATCATTGGTTGCATGTCTACTTAGTCTGGTTTCACACCTCTGAATCTTTGCCCTTAACTTAAATTTGTTCAGCATTTCAGTTAGATCTGTTGTTGTGCCCATGACAGCTATTTACCAACAGTGGTGCTATCTTCTTCACAGTTAGCTATCCTCTAAGGATAGGACCCATCATATTTATCATGCAACCCTGATCTGTCACACTATGCTACACATGACTTTCCAGTGTACTGACAGAAGGCATGAAATGAAAATGTACAAATATGGAAGTGGGCCTTTCTACCTCCTTGGGTCTGCTGGAGTCAAGTTTTTCAGCCAAGATTTGTAGTTGATCTTGTCGGATAAATGCATAACTCTGAAAAGCAAGAGGAAACAAAAATAATTATGATCCACCATAAACCTAAATTCAAAAGAGCCCTTATTGCTTGATAGCAGGACACCAGCAGTTTCTGAGGTCCCTGGGTTTGAGCTACTATAAGCTGCCTCCTGCATTCACTCTAAAATGGAGAGAATGTCAGTTGTGACATTGTCAATTGTGCGATTGTGCAATATTTAAATGAAATGTGATTGCTCAATGACATCTGCATCTCTGACCTGGTTAAAGGAGGAGTCGCTATCAGAGCAGTTGTCAGTGTACTGGCTGTTTGACTGACTGTGCTGCTTCTCTCTGTGCATCTCCTCCTTCCTCATCTGGTCCTCCTCAAACTTGTTGATTAAAGACTCCACCACCATGATCATGGTGTTTTTCAAGGTCTGCATCATCTGCTGGTACCTGTCACAGAAAAAGAAAGTACATTAATGTAATATTAATGTATTTATCTCATGTTTTTTTTTTTTTTATCATTTAGATTTGGAGAAAACAAACAAAGCTCCAAGACTTTTCTGTGCTACACCCACTCAGCTGAGTCTCTGGTCCTTCGGGTGATGGCATGGATCAGGGCGTCGTGACCTGAGCCAATTGCATGTTGCCCATCTCCTCTGGTCAAGTTTTTGGTTTCCTCCTCCACCACAGTCCCCAGAGAGCTTTCCACATACTGACGGAGGTACTTGACAAACTCATAACTGAAAGGAGAGCAATGACAGAATTTGATCTACTGTATATATAAATTTGAACAATGCCTGACCTACAGAGAACACATACCTACACAGATAGAATAAAGTCTATTTTAAACCAGAATTTTAAACCAGACCCTTAAAGTTAATGGCATACTTTCAGTCTGGTGGTCTTACTTGTGAAAATTCTTGTCAGTCTCCTCCAGGTGAAGGAGGATCTCTTCGGCACATTCAGTTGATGGAGCACCAGAGATCCTGTCGTTGATGCTTCTCAGAAGCTGCTTGAGCAGGGACTGCAACTCGACCTCATCTTCAGCTGACAACTGAGACATCTCTACAGCTGGCCCTTCAGATGGAACAGAATAGGAATTGGCTTTCTAGGCAAATGAGGGGGCAATTCCCTGTGATTAGCAACGTGCTCAGTCAGAAATCACTCAATTATACATTATATGGAGCAATCTGTGAAATGACAGTTTTTCTTTGCAAACAGGTAGAAGAAAAACATTCTGCTCAACCAATGAAAAAATTAGTTGGTTGCATAGCTTCAGGAAAACTCCAGACAGTACACACACCTAAATTTATCTTTAAGTTAGATACATCAGTTTCAGCACAGAGAAGTAAAATGCTCAAACGTTTCAGCTATATCTTCTGCAATTAAGTCTTTTTAAACCTGTCACCAACAATGAGTCCATCAATGTAATCACCTACAGGTGTGTCAAAAACTTTACAAATACCACTGGGGTTGTAATTCCACAGTGAAAATAATTTATTTGCAACAGTCAACACGGGCGTCTCAACTGAAATATCCACCTAAAAAGCTGAAGGCCATAACGACTTGGTCTATGCTCACACTCCAGAGGATTATGTGATAATTTACGTTTCTATTCTGGACTCAAAACCAGTGACTTTCTGTTCTCTGTGGTTCGCCTGACGCTGCTAAAAGCAGCATTGTGATGCAGCTAGCTAACTGCAAAACTGCACGAATTTAGCTGAAACCGAAGCTGAGAGAAAACCAAAAACCTCCCCGCAGCACAAACCAACGGCCTAAACAGAAAACCATCTTACGCAGAACACTAAAAACCATCTTGTCACCTTGTTTTTGGACAATTAAAAGCTTCTCAGTCGGGTAGCATCGCGCAACCAACAGCTGCGTCTCTATGGAAACCACTTAGCGTTAGCTGCTGTGCATTGTGGGATGCCCAAAGAAAGCACGCACTGCCTTAAAGAGCGTTGGAAATATGGTCCTCCCATGCAAGATATACATGATGAGCATAACCAAAGATTAAATATGACAAGAATATGAGTTACAGTGAACGTTGATATTGTCTGTAGCAAATTTCAACCATGACCAGTGAGGATACTTCTATAAAAGCGTTACTCTTAAGTTTAAAACAATCACGGTGGGTTTTTTTTTCAGGGGGTCATGAATGCAGCACTGCTGACGTACACTGAGACATTGTCACATGACCCAATGTTTTGCTGCTTTAACTGGGTGCTTGAATAGGTGACACTTCTGCCGGCTGAAACGTCCTGTCATATCTCACAGTTTTATCAGGAATATACTATTTGGGAACGGTGACGTGTTTTATTTACACGCCTGAATTGTTAGTCAGCGTTACTTTCAGAAATTATAACGTTAAATCTACTACTGAATAATCTTTAGCTAGCAAATTAGCATCAGCATCACTAGCGTGCTGAATATGGCGGCAGTTGACAGCTTTCAGTTTTTGTATAGAGAAATTTCTCGGTCATGCAGTTCTTATTTCGAGACCCTGGCCCTGGTCGGTGCTCTGTACACGGCCAGCAGGGCTGTGATCCTGCTGAGAGACTGTTGCACGCTGGTCAGGGTACATTTTCTGCCAAGAATGATCCCGAGTACGAAGCTGACCCAAAGATATGGTGACTGGGCTGTAATCTATGGTAAGGATGCAGCAGGTGATCACAGCAGAAACAATGATAATGCATCGTCTATGTCACAGAGGGCAGAGGAGAGTCAGGTCCATGCAGGTTCCTGACATGGCTTTCATTCATATTGTCCTCTCTCCTGTCAGGAGCATCAGAGCCTGTGGCCAAAGCGTATGCAGAGGAGCTGGCCAGGCACGGCATCAGCATTATCTTTGTCACTCAGGACCACATCTCTGTTAGAGAGACCGCGGCATCCCTCTCCCAAAGCTATGGAGTGGAAACTGTTGTTGTCCTTGCTGACTTCTCTGTGGACCATGCCGCCAGCAAGCCCATTAAAGAAGCCATGAGGGGTAAAGATATCGGCTTCCTGGTGAACTGTGTGGGTGAGTCTTTGACCTCCCCACAGAGCCTGATTGAAATGCCTGAGCAGAGCCTGTTGGACTTGGTGAATAAGAACGTTGCGGTTGCTACGCTGATGGCCCGGTTGGTGCTGCCAGGGATGGTGGAGCGCAGCCGAGGTGCGGTGATCAATATATCTTCGGGTGCCTGCTGCAGACCGCTGCCTGGAAGAGTAACACTCACAGCCTCCACTGTAAGACATAACACTGCTAACATCAGCCTCTAAGGGATGCACAAACACCAAGAAACATATTCATTGCAGCTGATCTCATAGGAGGTACTTTGATTTGTTATAGGATGAAGATTTGTAAATAAATATTCTAAATGATGCAGAGTGAACCACTTTTCAAACTCAAATCTGGGCTAACATCAAACTGCATCCTTCTTGCTGGCTGCTTTTTTTTCTTCCTCTGTCCTCCAAGTAAAAACATAATCACAAGCAAATTTTCTATCCAGACAATAATAACTTTCCTCTCATGACATTTCAGGGCTACCTAGATCATTTCTCTAGAGCTCTTCACCTTGAGTACAGCGGCAAAGGGATCTTTGTTCAAAGTCTGATTCCTTTCCAGGTAAGATGCCTAATATCACCACTAACAAGAACGTCTGGATATCGAACGTCACTACATTTTCTGGCACTGTCCAGAATGTGTCTAGTGTCATGTCCTGGTCAGATTTGTGTATACTAATTTGTTCAGCTCCTGACTGAAATGAAAATGTTGCCAGTTCTAGACCTTTTTATTTATCCAAAATTTTTGTACAAATATTTGGGTTTAGAAAACATTTAACATTTGAGAATTTTCTTTTGCTGCATGAAAAAATGTGGTGGGGAAAAACATTATTTCTCAAAGTAAGGTATCAAAGGTATAAAGTAACTGCATGTATGTCAGTTCTTTATATACTGTATGCGTGTATGTGCATCTAGATAGCTTCAAGCGAGCGACAACCATCAACATCTGCATCAACATCATCAAGAGAAGGCTGGTTTGTGCCAAAACCAGACGTTTATGCTCGCCATGCTATCTCCACCCTGGGTGTCTCTAATAGGACCACCGGCTACTGGCCTCATACACTTCAGGTCAGGACAAACAAACATGGTGTCAGTTTGTATTGGCATAACGTGTGTGACAATTTTATGTGATCTATTGCTCACAGTTGTTTCATATTCAGCCTTTATGAAAACAGGATTTGAAACATAAAACGTTTCTGTTTGATGATCTGTTTCTCTCTGCTGTTTTTTTTTTTTTTGGTTTTTTTGTTCTTTTTCTTCGCAGTATGGATTGATGAGGTGTATGCCAGAGTGGATTTGGGTTATCGGATCACGTGTGCTCCTCAGTTCAAGCTAAGAGCTCGCATCTCCTCACTTCACAAAGACTTAGACTGGTCACTGGATCTTCTTGTTACTGGAATCGTGTGTAGAGGTTTCTTTTAGTTTCTTTCTGTGATTGGTGAAGAGTAGATCTCATAACTCCCAGGCTGTGTTTAGGGGTGTAGTTTTCAATTTCTGGGTAGTCCGCAGTGGGATTTGGAAATAATGAGTGAATATATGCATAATACTTCTTTAGTACTGGATTTTGATCTGACACATTCCTAAATTCACCATAGAAACCAGACAGTCTGATAATCAATGTCTTAACAATGTCACTTAAAGTTACAAAGACAAAAAGTTCAGACAGGTAATATTCCTGATTTAATGGTATTTTTGTGCAAAGACTGATCCAAATCTGAGACACTTGTTCACTGAAAGTGGAAAAGACACATTTTCTAAAATATAAGTATAAAACAGAACATATTTATTATTTCAGAGTTCAGATAAAACCAAGCTGTGCCTGTAGGGTATTAGACATTCTTAATTTAAAAAAAGTGTTGTCTTGAATGAAGAGTGTGACAAGCATCTCCAGGAGTGAATTTACAATGCAATGAAGAGTGAAATTGTGATGTTTTGTTTTTTTGAGAAACTATATTTGGTATTTGTAGATGTTGCTGAAGTATTTGTATTAATATTTGACCAGATTCATATATATTGTGCTTACTGTGTTCAATCATGCAGTACAATATACAGTATAAGCATTCAGTGATATGGTACCAACCATACAGTGAGTGTTCACTTAAATATATTTATCATCATAGCACAAAAGTAGACCAATAAACTCTTTCATCATTGCAATGTTAGTCTTGTCTTTTATTTTAATTAAATATGGTGACTACAAATATGTTTTTATAATGGCCACAGTATCTGTCTTTGAAGGTGAGTCCTTTATCTGACTGGCAGGCAACACACTGTTTTTCTCTCAGGATGGTGTAAATCATTTACATCCATGAACAGACAACGTGCCAGATACCATGCTTTGTCCTGTGACCCCCCTAAGATCAGCAGAGTCAGAGATTGTATGTAAACCTGATGAACACACATGCAGTTCGCTGTAAATACACGTGGTGCTGAGAAAGCCAGGGCTTCTCTTGTAGGAAAAACCAGAAACCAGGATTTATGTAGATCATCCACACACTGTGTCAAACATTGAAAGCAAGTTGCTTTTTTCAATTCTACATGTAATAAATAGTGCTGAAAAGAAGGAAACATTAAAAAATGTGATAAACGTTCATATAGCTTCTTTTCATCCAAATATAATAGGCCAAAGGGCTATAAAATAAGAGGAACATAAGTAAGTTCTGTAAAAAAAAAAAAAAAAAAAAAGGTAGGCTCACTGAGGTTCCCATCCCAGTGTCAATGGAAAAAGTGTTCCACAGTTTGGAACGGATTCACACCCTTTTTAAAGTAACTTCTCACGTCCAAAAGCATTTGAATTCATTTCTCCACTTATTTTTCTTTATGTTTTTCAACATTTGTGTAGGAAATATGAAATGTAGGCGACTCAGATGAGTTCAGTGCATGTGGCTGCTACTGGAGGATTAAAATCTCTTCTTTCCTCGCCCTGTGCTGTTCCCTGCCCGCTGCCCAAAGAAGCAGCAATGCCAAAGAAATAAAATCTATGGAACAGGACGACCAAAGACGATCCTCAGCACTGCAGAGTTAGGACTGGAGGTTTGTTGTTGTGGTTAGGATGGTGTCCTTCCAGATAAGATGTCAAAGGAACAATGAAAGTAGGACAGCTTCTTCTTCTTCTCCTTCACTTCCTCTTTTCATCGACCTCTTGAGGCTTCGCTCGCTTCATTCGTCTTTTTCTTCAGTGGGTTTGTTCCACCGGTGAGTGAATTTCAAAAAATATTCTCTAACACTCTCTTTTCTCAGATTTTACCTTGTCAAAAACTTTAAATGATGCCGATAATGTATATGGACTTGAACATTTTGTTGATTCATGGATTTGCGTAGGAAAATGTTATACCTAGTTATGTGTGTTAAGTTTTATACCATGCACTATTTGAAAATAAACACGCATGCCATTTGTTCTTGTGTACACCAGTGTGAATGCGTACAATTATGACAAGCACAGAAAGTGTGACAATGTATGAGGATATCACTTATAAATGGCTACCAAACAATCAAACACTTATAATCCTGTAAATAATCCAAGCTAAAGAATACAATTTTAGGCATTAAAGCCATGTAAAGGAAGCTCTAAAATAGAAATTTATAACAGATTTGCAAGTGTATGTATTAACCAAGGTTAGGGTCTCGGTTTACAGAAGATAAGTATGTTTTGGAGACTTGAAATCAGCAGCTGTGTCTTCTATCAGCAAAGTCACTAGACTGCAAGAAATGATAAAAGTTTGGCCTTGTGAGAGAGTCTGTCTGTTCTGACATTAACAACTACAAAATTATTTATAAAATAACAAATAACAGGTCTAATCAAGGGCTGTTAGTTTTCAGAAAATGAATAAAACTAGACTACAATTCTGTCAAATTTTGTACCTTAAGAGATGAGTGTATTAGAAAGAACTGTCTGTCTGTGAGTCATAATGGTTTTATTTTATCATACATCTGCCCAAACAGAAAGCAGGACAACTGGCGACTGAAATGGGCGAATGGGATCTGCTGGGCCGCCTGCTCGACAAAGTGCAGAGCCACTCCACAGTGATCGGCAAGGTCTGGCTCACCGTGCTGTTCGTCTTCCGCATCCTGGTCCTGCGCACCGGCGCTGAGAAGGTCTGGTAATACATTGCATTTACTATTTTCAGCACACTTCCCAGAGAGCCCATGAGTGGCCAGTGGAGAATAGGGATAAATGTACGTTAGTATTAAAGGGGCATAACAGCTGAAACAATATCACCAGGGCTCGGCATTGGGAATGTTGCAAAACTATGCCCATACCCACTACACCTTTAACTTTCTGAAGTTCTGTGTCATCTCTTCTATCATCCCTTTCTGCTCATCTCGTCCAGGTGTGGGGCGATGAGCAGTCTGACTTCGTCTGCAACACTCAGCAGCCCGGCTGTGAGAACGTCTGCTACGACCTCGCATTCCCCATCTCTCACGTTCGCTTTTGGGTTCTGCAGATTATTGCTGTAGCAACTCCAAAGCTGCTCTATCTTGGTCATGTCCTCCATGTGATCCACACTGAGAAGAAGGTATGCCACTGCAGCCGGTGTAGTATGATTGAGTGACTAGTAAATACTTGATTTGTTGAGCATGCCATAGCTGTAGAGCTGTAGGCAAAGGCATGGGCCAGGTTGATTCCAAACATCCTGTTAGGATCTTTTTAGGGTCTTTAAACAATATTGTATTTACCATATTAAGCCTACTTTAAGCTACTTGTCTGCACAGAAGTAAGCGATTCTCTGATGAAGACTGTGGAGCATCTAGCAGCTAAAGATGCAGATATCTTTGTGTAAATGGAAACTAAGCCAGAGCTAAATGGAATGTGAACATTCTTCAGGTGGCAAAATGAATGCCACAATGTGGCTAAAAGCACAACTTCCACTGTTGAGGAGGGAGATATCACCACATGACACTTAGATAAGTGTTCGGACATATTTTGACAAACTGGTACTAAGTCTTTGTCTTCTTGTTCTTCCAATCAAAGGTGAAGGAGAGGATGAAGAAGCAGGCAGAGTTGGATGATCAAGCCAGTCTGTTCCTTAGTAAGGCCTACAAAGTTCCCAAATACACCAAGAGCAGTGGCAAGATCAACATCCGTGGCTGCCTCCTTCGCAGTTATGTCCTCCATCTTGTGGCCAAAATAGTCATGGAAGTTTTGTTCATTGTGGGTCAGTATTTTCTTTACGGTTTCACCCTCCAGACTCGCTATGTCTGCACCCGGTTTCCCTGCCCTCACAAAGTGGACTGCTTCCTCTCCAGGCCTACAGAGAAATCGGTCATCATCTGGTTCATGCTGGTGGCAGCGTTTGTCTCCCTCGTCCTCAGCCTGGTTGAGTTGCTCTATTTGTGCGTGAAAGCTGTGAAGGAGTGCATGGCGAGGAGGCAGGACTACACCGTGACCCCGGTGACGCCTCCATTTTTGGAAAGGAAAGCTTTTAAAGGCCGGGATGAGATGGTCCAGAATTGTGTCAATTTGGAGCTGGAGCTGCAAGGACAAAAGATTGGGGTGAACGGGGTCAAAGGTGGGGTGAACAAGGTTGTTAAGAATGCCTCATCTGAGAACAGCATGGGGGAGGTCCACATCTGAAGCGTGGAGGCAGTGATAGTTGATCCAGTAGAGTTCCAGTATTTGTGTGCTTTGGCTTTCGGGAGGAAAGGGGGAGTGTGTGCCCAGTAAACACAGGTGGGGGGAGTGAAAGAGTCAGCTTCGGTAAACAGGTCTCAGTCACATGTTGCTTAAAATGACTTCATGTACGAAAAAAAAAGTCTTTTCTGGCCCATCTTTTTAAAATACTTTAGGTTTTTGATAGATTTTGTTGAGGGTACTTTGCTGGACTGATTTAAAACACTGTAATGCAACAATTTTGATTCAATTAACTTTTCATATTCAGTATCTGATTGTCAGATAATTGTCCTTTTCTTATCGTGTTGTCGACGCTGCATTTTCTGACAATGCTGCCCTGCAATAATAAACAAGGTCCATACTCTGTTGCCTCATTAAATTACAGTGGATAACTCTGGGTTTTCATTGAGAACAGTCAGCACCGGATGGATCTTTCTGTTAAACTGAGCATTCTGGCCATAGTCTTGTATTTAACACACACATTACACCTGTATCTATCTTCTCAGCTAACTCCCTGCAAAAAACATGAATAAGCATATTCCCACAGCACTTAACTGATGGCTAGAAGTTAAGTGGGTGAAGAGTTAACAACACCACAACTGGTTGAAGGATATTTGCTTTCTCCTTTCACCCAGAGACAACTTGAACTGAATATAACAGTGTCACCAAAATGCTTAAATACAGTATGTGTTTATATTCAGCTACACAGATTTTTATCATTTCTAACCACAGAATATTTAAATAAGAGCAGCTCATTTATTTATCCTTGTTTTACTGATTTACACACCTTTTCTATTTATTTTCAAAAATTCAAAGTCATTTCCCAGAGACAGATCTTGGCCCCTGAACGTGATATTGAATTCTTGTCAGTTATTACTCTCTCCTCCTCTTGCTCTCATCTTTCACCTTTTTCTGCTCTCATTTGCTGACGGGTACACAGTGACATGCCAGATGCACGTTGTGCAATGTAATCCTTCACCAGTCCTGCTGTTCTAACTCAGTGCAAAATTCCAAGGTCCAGCTTCAGTTAGTGATCTGTCCCACCCAGAGACAGTCCTTTCTGACCAGGTCCGCAGGTAAGATGCAAAGATTTCTGTTCTCTGCTACCGATAATTGATCACTTGAAGAATTAAAGATAGATATTGGGAATACCGATATTTGTAAACACTATACAGAATGAAATGTCCAGTCACATTTTAAGATTTTTTTGTGAGTGATGGGTTCTTAATTTACTTTCGAATGTTCATTCCGTTGTTTTCTCTCTACATTAATAGCATCAGATTCCTTTACATGTATTAACTTACTCTGTTTTACTCACAAGTAATGTTTTATGTTTACTGTATATATAAGTAAGCATAATTTTAACTGTTATTTGGAATATTAACGTAAGCTTTACCAAAAGAAAGTTCTATTTCTACCATGCCTCATCAGTACAATGCCACTGAGTCTTCCATTCTTATGTTCAAATTTCTGATTAATGATTACTTTGGAAAAATTCTGACTAACTAGCTCAAGACTAAGGAGGCTCTGATGTCTTCTTCCGTCTAGTGCAAATGCCTTATCTAAATTAAACAGAACAACGAGACCTTTTCTTCCAACAGCAGCATATTGATTAAATTATAAGTTGTGGTGTAGAGTCGTTAAAAACAAAATTAGGCATGTGTCCTATTCATTATGTGAGTATTTACTGTATTTTTCTCCATTTCATCACAGATCAGTAATTGAACATCACTCATAAAGATGGGAGAATGGGGTTTCCTGTCAACCTTGCTGGACAAGGTCCAGTCCCACTCCACGGTTATTGGGAAGATCTGGATGAGTGTCCTCTTCCTGTTCAGGATCATGGTTTTGGGAGCAGGTGCTGAGAGCGTGTGGGGTGATGAGCAGTCAGGTTTCATCTGTAACACTCAGCAGCCTGGTTGTGAGAACGTCTGCTACGACTGGACCTTCCCCATCTCGCACATTCGCTTTTGGGTCCTCCAGATCATCTTTGTCTCGACGCCAACGCTGGTCTACCTGGGCCACGCCATGCACATCATCCACAAGGAAAAAAAGCTGAGGGGGCAGCTATCAAGCCCTGGTGGGCACCAGTTGAATAAAGTGCCCAAATACACAGATGAAAAGGGAAAGGTGAAGATCAAGGGGAACCTGCTGGGAAGCTACCTGACTCAGCTCGTGGCTAAGATCGTCATTGAGTCTGCCTTCATAGTGGGCCAGTACTATCTGTATGGCTTTGTCATGGTCCCCATGTTCCCCTGCTCTAAGAAGCCCTGTCCCTTCACTGTGGAGTGCTACATGTCCCGACCCACAGAGAAAACCATTTTTATAATCTTTATGCTGGCGGTGGCCTGCGTCTCTCTGCTCCTCAACGTCGTTGAGATGTTCTACCTGCTTTGTACCAGGGTCAGATGTGGGTCCAAGCAGCGCAGACACAAGATTACGTCAGCAGAAAACCCTGCAGGCCTGTCAGCTCCCAGGTGGTCGACTACAGACGAAGCACTCAAGCAGAACAAGCTGAACATGGAGCGAGAGAGCAGTCACAGTATCGGAGGAAACCTGGACGGAGCCAAAGAGGAGAAACAACTACTGAGTGGTCACTAAAAAAAAAAAACAAAAAAAAAAAAGATTTGACCCTTACAATGTTTTTATCATGTTTCAGATTTTCCCTCATGGTTTCTGGTTCAAATACATCTAAGAAACTGAAGTAAAGTAAAGTGGTTTTTTTTTGTTTTTTTTATGAAAATTGAACAATGGAAGGCGTGCAATAGTGATAATGTATTTATCTGTGAGTGAGCAGAATTATGTCTAGTCCGTTGATGAATGCGTCCTTTAAGTTATTGTCATGTTCATTATCTGGGACTTAAAATAATTTGCTTACTAAATGATGATGATATTGATGATGATTGTGGTCTGTCTCTGCTGATGTATGGTAGATATTTCTCTGTATGCTTTGTTGTTTGTAATAAAGGATTAAAGTTGGCCAAAAAATATTGTTTCATCAATCTATTAATTTTATATGACAAGTTCACACTTTCCATTTCCAGGTCAAACAACTTACTTTGAAAGAGTATGAGTATGGCTTGCACTTTTCTTTTAATACTGTAGGGCTATAACTGAGGGTTATATTCATTATTAATATCAATTTTTATCTTAAAAATATTTTAATGATTAACTAATAATCAAAATTGCTGCTGATTCATTTTCTGGTCATTGTTTTATCAATTAACTGACTAATCGTTGCAGCTCTGCAATAGTGTATGTGACAATGTGACTTCAGAATAAGGAGTGGTTGGTGTGGAGACAGGTATTAGCCACCACGGCTGACTGAATTATAATTTGAATGGCTTCAGATAAGGCTAAGGACACTTACATCAGATAGAACATTTAAAGACAGAACCCAAACGATGTGTCATATATTAATTTAACATCCATAAAAGTCATGAGGATCTGCTCAGCTGATGTCATTTAACTTTGAGCAGGTAGAGGTTTCCTCAGTTTGTTGGGACATTGTGTAAATCACACTTTTGTTGACACAGTTGCAACAAAAAAAAAAAAAAAAGAACGTGACTGCTCAGTCCTCACATTGTATTCATTGCAGGGTTATTGTACTAGATTGGATTAGTCCATACAGGTGTGCAGACTATGCTCATACCCTTTAGTTCCAAACTCTTGCAATTATCTCATTTATTTACTGGCTTTGTAGATATGTAACTGGCAAACCTATTTAAATGTAAAATACCAAAGGGGTCAAGGGCTAGTTTGGGAAATTCTTTCCTTTCACTGTGTAAATACGTAAAGTAAAAAAATCAAAGTGATAATAATGAACAATGGCATAAGACAGCTGTGGATTTTGGTTTATGGCAATGCCAAACATTAACCTGCACAATCTATTCAGTGCTCAGCCCAAAAATTGTCCACTTGAGATTTATCATTTTCAGATGTCATGACAACGTGACAGCACACACTGTTGCGCCACCTCACGTAATCTAAAGTTCAAGGTACCACACACAGATCTGCTGCACTGGGCTCTCTACCATTCAGCTCTACAGGTGGTGACAGGTCTGTTTGACAGGAGATCTTTTAAAGTCCAAGGTAAGATGTACAATTCTTTTTTCTTTTCTTTTTTTTAAATTTTGGGGTCATTTTTGCTGCACAAAAAAGAATTGAAATTATAAAATTTAATGATTCAAATTTAAATTTCCTGCTATTATTTTTGGGATAAGATACACATCCTCTCATTATCTCAGCCACAAAGGTATGTTAAGATGGTTATGGGCATTCATTACTATGAGTATATTTTCTTGCCTTGGTGGAGTGTTGTAAGCGTGTCAGTATAAGCGGGCATAAACTGGAGCACCGATCCGATTGAAGCACTGTCTATACTCTGTAAAAATCTGCATTATCTGTGTATTTCCACATATTCTATGATTCTGTGATTAGATAAAGGAATTATGTGTAGGTGGGATACACCGTAAAATCACTATAAAGCGCTTTTAAAAATATTTTATGGATGCAGTGGTCAAAGTCACATACACCACATCTGCTGAATAGAAATTCCTCTCCAGTCTAACATCCAAGCAAATATAGTAAGATGGCTTGAGATACATCTTTGTTATGTAATATACTTTATAGCTCCTATATTTTCTGACCATTCTATAGATTAGGGATTTTACAACATGTGATTGTGACTTTCTGCTGATGCTGTTTTGCCGTTTGTGCTGATCAATCATCATTCATCACAGCACCTGTTAAAAAATAATGTTGAATGTTGTATAGTTTTGTGCCATATGTAGTCACTTGAAATTATTAATGACTAATTACAAAAAATTACATATATATTTAATTATATTTAATTGATAATGCATGTATTTTTACACACACACACACACACATACACACTAATAAAAGATTTTGATTATATTTCGTCATAAAATTTAGCTCCTTTCTCACAAAACCTGAAACCAGTTTAATAGCATTTACTATTTACAGCCGATATGTTTGACAACTACTGCAAATAATTGCGTAACTGCGAACCTGTTGGTTTAGCCTGTAATAGGTCTCTGGTGTTATTTATTACTAATATATATTATATGTAATGGCCAAATGAGAACCAAAAATAAAATCCATACTCTCAATAAAACTCTTTTCTTCGTCTCCATCTGACAGGTGTATGAAGGTTGCAGAGGCCGGAAATATCATATCATATAATTCATTCTGCATGGTTTTGTCCAAATTATTAATCAGTAGACATTTTCATTTGCTTTTCCTCATCAGATCAGAGACCATGGGAGAGTGGGGTTTTCTGTCTTCTCTGCTGGACAAGGTCCAGTCCCACTCCACCATCATCGGGAAAGTCTGGCTCAGTGTGCTTTTTATCTTCAGGATCATGATCCTCGGAGCTGGAGCAGAGAAGGTCTGCTTCGATTTATTAACTGCTTATTTTTTTTTAGCATCGTAAATAACTGGTGCATCACAGAATTACTTCTGTGAGCTTAGGACTTTTAGATGAAATAACACCCTCTGGTGTTATAGTAATGAGCAACAATAGCTGAGAAAACCTCAGGATATTTGGATAATATTACATTCAATTTGACAACAAATCATCAGGTTTTAATTTGTGACAAGATCTTTGTTTTACTGAAACGTTCACATTATTAAAGCTCTTTAGTTTCTTTATCTTAAAATAAGAGTTGTTCATCCGTCAGTCTGCAAATTTGGTAAAGTGTCAACAATAGTCTGGTTTTCCTTGTTGAAACAAAACCAGTGTGTTTTCCTTTACTTGATTTGGCCTTTTTCTAACTTTATTTATTATTAAATGTTTGTAAGGCCAGAACATGTTATGTTTAGAATGTCATTTTGTAGCCTGGTTATTTAATATTTATTTCCTAGTTGCACACAGCAAAACTTAAGTGCACCTCCATAATGTTGCCAGCAGTGGATTATGGGAGATTTGTGCTAAATAAAACACCTACTAATAACAGTAACTTAGCTCTCAGTCCATTTGCTTTACATGTAATAATAAAAATGTCTCATATGATCGTTACAGGTTTGGGGTGATGAACAGTCCAACATGGTTTGTAATACCAAACAGCCTGGTTGTAAGAACGTTTGCTATGACCAAGCTTTCCCAATCTCGCACATTCGATTCTGGGTCCTCCAAATCATCTTCGTCTCAACGCCAACGCTGATCTACCTCGGTCATGTCCTCCATGTCATTCACAAAGAGAATAAGATGAGAGAATATTTGCAGACCCACTCTTGGAGCAAAACGCACAAAGCTCCCAAGTACTCTGACGAAAAAGGCCACGTCAAGATTAAAGGCAACCTGCTGGGAACCTACATGGTCTCCATATTTTTCAGAATCATTCTGGAGGTAGCGTTCATTGTGGGGCAGTATTATCTTTATGGGTTTATCATGGACCCAAGAATTGTCTGCTCCCGAGCTCCATGTCCCTTCACTGTAGAGTGCTACATGTCTCGGCCAACTGAGAAGACCATCTTCATCATCTTCATGCTTGTAGTGTCCTGTATCTCTCTTCTGTTCAACGCAGCAGAGATCTTCTACCTGGCGTGTTCTCGCTCGGCCAGACGAAGGTCTAAAACTGTTCCAGCTGCTGCTATTTCCATTCACCCACGTTTCAACAGTGACAGTCTGATGAAAAATGAGAAGCTCAGCCTCCATGATGCCAGTCACAGCACAGCCTGAGGAACACCCTTTAGATCCAGTGTGTGAGATTTAAATAGCTGCATAGTAACCAAGCAAACAGGAGGGTAAATTAAAAAAAAAACAAAAAAACAACTACAAAATAAAAATGAGTTATTTATGTAATGCTTGGAAAATTAAGTATTCAAATATTTTTAAAATGCTCAAGAACAATACAATGTAAGGCACAGTGTCACTAAAGCAAACTTTTAAAATTTGTTGAGGTTTTAATTTTGTTTTCCGCTGCCCCCAAGTGGCAGATCAGTACCTGTGGCTGTTAACTGGCATCATTCTGCTGTGGCCTGGGATTACATCCGCTGAATGTCAGAGGGACCTGACCATGTGCTGTAACTTAGCAGATACCTTTGTCTCGTTTGCGTTGACTAAAAGCCATTTTGTAGCACCACAAGCTTGTTTGTTCTAAAGCAAAGTTTAAGGGCTCTTAGTGCTACTTTTCTTTTGAAATGTGATTTTTCAGTTTGACTTTTAAAACTGTAAATATTTTAATTAGAAATAATTCGTTTTTCTATATTTTCTGTATGTGCATTGTATTTATAAATGATTGTTAACTTGATTCATTCATTAAGGAAATAAATGTTTCTTATAACATGTTTGGAGTTTAGTGCAAAACTGCTACATCTCTGTTCTTGTTTCATGATCATTAATAATAATAATAATAATAATAATAATAATAATAATAATAATTATTATTATTATTATTATTATTATTATTATTATTATTATTATTATAATAATTAATACATAAATGAATCTGTCCAATCCGGGTTCAAAGCTCTATTTTCGCCAGGAACGACTTTATAAGGGTAAGGGAAGCACAAAGTTCTGGGTTATTACGTTCCCATCGTGAAAATGATCCCAATCTGAGCCGCTGCGCATTCGAAAAGGACCACAAGATGGCGCCGGCAATTCACACGTCGAACCTGGCCGCGTCCCTCCCTCCCGCCGCCCACGCGACGATGAGCACCAGTTTCCTTTTCCTCACAATAACAACAGCTGGTAGCAGCCAAAGATGGCCACCGCGACCGTAGCGGGGCTTGATGCCCACAGGATGGAGGAAAAGAAGTACGAATACTTCTCCTCCATCAACTCCATGGCAAAGAAGATAATGCAGGAGAGGGAGAAAATCAAAGCCAAGCACGGCTCGTCTTGGGAGAAAATGACGCCGCAAGAGCAGGACAGCGCCATCGACAACTGGATGATGGATCCCCATATCCGAGCCCGATACGCCATGCACAGAATTGACCGTGAAGAAGCGGTCTGTTACCCCAAACTGCTCCTTCAGACCGGTCAGAAGATAGTTCATTTCGGAGAGGAGGTATGTAAACCACATTTGGATTGATATTAGGCTTGTGAGCGTGTTTAAAGGACAGATTGGCCTGTGTTGTCGTTGTTGCTAACTAGCCACGTCGCCATTGATATAGGTCGTTAAACGTCAGAGTGACTCCATGAACCCAAGTGAAAATCAATTTTAGTCTCTAACATAGATTGATAGTAGCCTACTGTAAATCTGTCCTACAGGATGTAATGACCGTCTGTCTGTTTGTACCAGAACATAATAATTTGTTGAAAAAATGGCGTCTCCCAGAAATTCTGGTGCTGTTATTTTGTTAAATATTTACAAAACTGTGTAACATATGTATAGGTTGACCTAGACATGTTTTTTTTTTTTTTTTTTTACCATTGTTATTACCTTCTCTTTATACATTTATGAGCCAAAACATTATGACCATCCCTGCCTTATATGCTCTTGGCCCTCTGAGTGCCACACAAAACAGCTCAGACCCACCGAGGCGTCTGAAGGTGCCCAGTGGTATGTGGTATCTGGTATCAGGACAGTAGCAGCAGATCCTGTAAGGTGGAGCCACCAGTAGATCAGACTTGTTCCAGCACATGCCCCAACAGCCTGTCACCAGTTCAGACCACTGTCAGTATGTACACACCACTGCTGACTGGGAGCACCCTCACAAGTTTTGCCGATTAGGAGGAAAAGGCATCTTATCTTATCTTATCGCACGATAATCAGCTTTATTTGCTTCGTCTGTGTGTCATAATGTTTTGGCTCATCCGTGTATAATTATCTTATGCCCTTTTTTTTGTAAAGAGATACTGTGATTTTACTCCCAAAACAAATGTACTTACTTGTTTATTTACTAAAAAGAGTATGAGTTCTATTATACTTATACATTATACATTCTTTAATGAAGGCACTGAGTGCAGTATGTATGTCGAGACTGTAGCTACAGCATGTGTGTGTCTGTTTAGGATATTACCTGGCAAGATGAGCATTCTGCCCCCTTCTCATGGGAAACCAAGGTAAAGAAAACATTTAATTCACTAATTAATTCGTTTTACACAAGTGATTTCAAACAGAATTTTATGTGCCATTGTCAAAAATATTGCTCTAATAAGTTATCAGCTGAGTTTGTCTTCTTTTCGTATTCCTGAAATACGTGGAATGATATAGTCACGAGTGAATGTTTTTTAGTTTAAGTTAGATACTGTTATATAACTTACTTTCTACATTTCAGAGTCAGTTGGACTTCAGCTTGACACCAAGCTCTGCAGACCAGGGGATTTCTGCCTCACAGGCAGACTCAAAGTCCGCAAAGACTCCTCATTCCAGCCAGCTTGGAACCAAGGTATGGTTAGCTTTTATATGGGCAGAGATGACTGTGAGTGTACTGTGGTTTGTTTTAATTTATATATTTTGTTTGAACAGGAGGTGCTTAAGTTATCATATATCACTGGAGATGTAGCATTAAGCTTAACTTGGATTTATATACTGTATTTTAATGCATAGTTGTGTGGGACTGGATCAAATCATTGCATTAAAACATATGAGGAGTAGGTAGGTAACCATAGGTGAGCAGTCGGGTTTTGGAGTGGTATGTCTAAGGATTTTTGAGCCTATGGGATGGACAGTAATCTAAATCACAGGGAGGAAGTGTGGCTCACCTGGTTGTTTCATGTAATGTTCTTGCTTAGATTCCTTTGGTTGATGAAAGTGTCAGTATGACTCTCTGCCCATTAAGTTTAATAAATCCAGATTAATATGTGTTAAAATGTCCTTAACTTCTGACAAAAATCCTTTAGGAATTTCACCAGAAGGACGGTTTTGTGAATTCATCTTTTAATATTTAAGGCAGTTTAATTAAGTGTGTTATTGTGTGATTGTGAAGGTGTCTGTCAGTGAGGGACGGAGGACAGAGGAAGAGTCGTCTTTCTGGAAGATCAGCGCTGAGAGGTCCAGGCTGGAGGGGGAGAAAGCTGACTTCCAGTCCCTGACGCCCAGCCAGATCAAATCCCTTGAGAAAGGAGAGAAATCCCTCCCTTCCTATCTCCGACAAGTAAGCATTGAAGTCTACTTGTGTTGCCTAATATCTGCTTTCTTGGTGTCTGTAATAGTTTCTGAGAAACAGATTGAAAACAACTTCCCACCTCAACACTTGTCACTTGCGGTATCACATTGTGTATCCTGAAATAGAGTCTGCCCTGAAGCTGAGATAAATGGCATCTGTGAAGCCTCCACAAGTGTCAGAGAAGCAGATGGCGAATGAAGCCAATTTGCTGTAAAAAAGCAACAGTGATGTCTAGTTTTTTCCCGAATGTTCTGTTTTTCTCTTCTTTCTTTTCTTCTTTCCTGCACTTTTCTTGTCACTGTGATTTTTCACTGCACAGCCTCATCCACCACCTACATTGCTTGAAATGCCTATACAAGAATCCTAAATCGAGTGTCAACAACTATCCAGCCACTCCTTTTGAACCATTTCTGAACAATTTCAAAACATCAGCATTTGTTCTTTGTGTAACTTTTAAGTTTTTATCTTAAACGTGTATAAAATAACAATCCTTAACAGTAAAAATGCCCACAGTAAATATTGTCATTTTTCTACAGGAGACCCCTGTCGCCCCCAAAGAGCCTGAGGCGGCAGAGTCCCACCCTCCAGCTCCTACCAGGTCTACAAAGCAGAGAGCACCCAAGCCTCCTGCTCCCCAGCCCCCTGCCCCCACTGCTGTTAGTGCAACACCGGCATCCATCTCCATCTCGCCAAACCCTGTCCCACCTATCAGCGTGTCGTCGACAGTGGCAGGATGGGAGCGATCTCAGAGCACTCTGCCATCGGTCAGCAACACCCTGGATGAAGTGTTCTCCTCCAGCCTGATGTCGAAGCCCTCCAATATCTCCACCAGTGTGGAGAAGGAGAAAGAGGAAGAAGTTTCATCCAGCTTTGACACCAGCCCCACCTTTTCTCAGGTGAGTTCTCGAACAGATAAATAGAGGTTTTAAGGTGAAATGAGCACAGTACAACATTTGCTTCATAGACAACCAATCTTTTCAATCTCTTTTCAGTTGCACCAGAGTCGGATTCACAGCTTTCACACGAGCACAAACCAAATGGGCAAACACACCAGAATTCATTTGATTAGATCCCATCATGCAATAGATAATATTAAATGAGTCATCAAATGAATCCATGATCAATCTTTCATATCACATGAAGTATAAGAGTAAAAGAAATCTGAGTACCAGTTGTTTTTCTAACAGCCAGTCATAGTGCACTATACAATGTCTTCAGCCTCTGTGTTTAACACAAGTCTCTCTGTCTCTCCCAAACTGCCCTCTTATTCCCTCTCCTCAGTTCAACACAAGCAGCAGTATCCTGAAGACTGGATTTGACTTCCTAGACAACTGGTAAACCACAGCCAAGACCAGTCACCGCTCTGAGTGAATCATCGTCATCATCACTCTAAAGAAGGACCACACTGCCATGACAACAGACATCCACATCTAGATTTAAGAAAACACCAGTCTTTAAAATGACCACATTATGTTCTTGTAATCATCTTCAGTGGCTTGTTAAGACATTATCTCACTGCCTGTGTGCTGGTGTTTTTTCCCCAGTAGAAGAGCTCCCTCTCCTCTCTGACAAGGGTTGAATCTTCTTAGATGTCTTGCCCACTAAACACAGAGCAAGCAGGGAATTAACCTCACAGAAGGTACACAATGTTCCATACTGTGCATTCACACTGCGATCAGCTTGGTTGAAGGGTTGAATGCATGTTGGGTATAATTTTATTTGGGATGAAGTTTGACTAAAATTCTAGCCAGATATTGAAAAGGTGTACATGTAAATGTGTTAGTTAGGTGGTTGTTCTAAATGGTTGTTGTTGTAACCAAACCCTCTGGCATTATTGGAGGTTTCCAAAAAGCTTCTGGTTCATCAGACAGATGCAGTCAGACAAAACAGTGTGTATGTATCGGATTTTAAAGTATTAATCTGGATTTTATTCAGATATGAGACATCTGAAGTGACACGTATAAATGGGGTCTATGCTGCTGACTTACTTTTCCCTTCTTAAATTTTGCCTTTCATAATGGTACAGTGTTTTGTTAACATTTCTAGCTAGCCAGCCACAATAATAAGAATATAAAAAGCAGGAAGCTCTAAATCACATTACTTAAAAGTTAACCCCCAATCCCAGCTATGTCTGCAACAGTTCCCCAAGGATGGTTGTGTCACTCTGCAGCCTAAATAAAAGTTTGTTAAGAAATGGAAAGGCTTAAATGGTTTAAACAGCTAACCAGTTTCTAACTGGCTATTAATAGCTATGGTACATGAAAACACGTTCTAACCGTTGGGGGAATAAAATAATGTGGAAGTCCAGTGGCTTTTATTGGCTAATACCAGCAAACAGTTCAGCTGTGTCGACATTTTTTCATATGTACAGAACTTTAACCACTGCACACACTGGCCTCATATCCCTTGTAACTCTGGTAACCTGTTCATCGTGTTGCTCGCTGTGTGAATGCTCAGTAATGGTGGTGACTTTGCTGTCTTCTCTTGTAACTTTTAGATGCTAACCTAGGAGGCAAGAACAATTTAATACCACAAGCATGTCAAATTTTCATCCGCGCAAACACTAAAACCCTCGGTCCATTTTTAAGTTTTTCTTTTTTGTTATGAAGATTTTGCTCTCTGATGTACTTTTATTTATACCTATATATTCCTATAAAACTAAGAGTTTTAGAGTTAACGTAGTGCTCAGTGCTGCAGTCCTCACCCACATAGTGCAGTTAATACAGATAATGTTCCTGCTGGTTATGGAATGCCTAGAATATCATTGAAGCTTGAAAGAGGCTGTTTGAAAGATGAAGAATTTTACCGTTACATCACTTTATGGGAATATTGCAGAATTATGTCCAGCTTTAACACATTCATTGAATTAGGTGGTGGTTTTCACCCTAACTGAAGTGGAAACCAGACTGTGCTCTTTGGCATTAAGAGAATAGAAACAGGAGGGAAGAACAGCCATGGAAGTGTTCAAACTTAGTCATGGAAAACCCGCGGACTGTGTGTCTGGGCTGCCGTGGGAACCTATCACAGATGTCCTGTATGGATTTAGCTCCTTGACAACGCTTCCTCACCACCTCACCCCTCCCAACTTTCATCCTTGACCTCAAACTAGTGCTGAGCAAAGCTAGTGTGCATTGATAATGAAAATAAGACGCACTCAAATGTTGTGTTTTAGGTAAACAGGCAGGCACGTAGTGATTTGTAACACTTGTGTCACAGAGTTTACATGACTAGAGTACTATTTTACTGAATTTTATATTTATCCGCTGATTGTATCTTCTGCTATACATGTATATTGTGCTCATGCATTTTGAGGTCACAGATATGAAGGAAGTAAATAAATGAAAGTCAAACCTGTTTCTTATCTTCGTCTTTTCTTTTTAAGGTGTTTGGACACAGTTAGTAGTAGGTAGTGTGCCTTCTTTCTGTGGAAGTTCACATGGGAGGGGAAAAGAGAGGCCACCACATGAGTTTCTGTTATGGTTGCAAATGCATCATCAGTCAGTTGTGGATTTGATTTCATAATATGAGAAAAACTAACTGAAAAAAGCCAAACGTACTGGTAACCCAAAGGTTTTGCTTCAGGGTGGTCGAGGTGTCTTTTCATTCATCAGAACTGTTTGCCTGTTTGTTTGCAGTCTCGTTGACCTCCCTCTCAGCTCCATGACGTCACTTCCTCCAGCTGTAATTTCTACCAGATCCAAAATGCCATTTAGTAAAAGAGGAGGAAAGGATGTCCGGTGCTGTTCTGTTAAACAACACATTGGCCAAGTTCAGAATCATCAGACTTTGTTCCACTGTCTCCCCCAGGTGTAAAGCAGCCGTTCTGCAGTAAGGGCATTACTGTGTTACATAGACAATGTATGTTGTTAGGTTAACATAGGGCTGGTGAGGCCATGGCTACCTTAGACCCACACATGATGTGGAAGGTTGTGTTATACTGACGGCCAGATACTGTCCAATGTGCGTCTGTTGTATTACTGATGCTATATAAATCATATTATGGGTTTCATCATTTTAGTGTCTCATGATTGTGTTAACTTCCAGTTCAGATGCTTACCAAAACCAAAACAAACATCTGTGCCATAAAACATAATTATTGAATTTAGTTGGTTATACATAATAGATTTTCAAATCCTTGATGTGGACAAATTATCGAAATTAAGTTCATTTAACTCATTAGCAGCATGGGAACTTATGTTTTTAAAAGGGTACTCCAATTATTTAGCATTGTAAAAAAGATTTCACACATTATTCTTCAACCTGACACAGACATTATTATCCACAATGCAACCTGACTGCCAACAGTTTGTTCAGAAGTTTGTATTACAAACAGCTTATAACTACATATCCTATCTACATATCCTATCTATCGGTGTTGGTCTTCAAGGAACTGTATGTTTGTTCATTATCCCCCGTGTTGAACTGAGGCAGCTCTGTCCAGTCCAGCCGCCTCCCAGCAGCACCACCCAACACTTCCAGGCCCTGAATAGCTGCTTTGTGTTCCCTCTCAGCTACTTTTTTCAACAAATGTTTGGGTGACTGAAAAGCACTGCATGGTACCAAAATTACAACGGAAGAGAAACAGGACTGTTATTGTGAAACAGTGTGTTAGCTTCTGCCTAGCAGGCTAATAAGGCAGCCTCAGACATGACACTTTATTTAACTGTAAATTAAAACCATAGGTCCCCTTTACAAAGCAAAACAACTGCTCTGACAGATGCTGAGGAAGTTTTGAAAAACTGTTTAAAGTCTGAGAGGTCTGCAGATGGAATCTCTTGGAAATTTAGCGGAGCCATTCAGATGCTTTTGTACATTTGTTTAATTTCATATGTACAAAAACGTGCTCAACAGAGAGTGCATTCAAATGTAATGTGCATACATTAAATGAACGTTTCTATTACATTAACAATTTAGCCTTTAAAGTGCTTGATTTAGAGCTGCAACTATTATTTTCAAGTACTCTCTTGATGAATCAGTTAGAAAAATTTCAGATTGTAATTTGCTAAAGCCCAAGGTGACCTCTTCAAATCGTATTACTTTTATTGTTCAGTGAATAGTCCAAAATTAATCATAATCAATCAACTAATTATTTCAGCTCTAGTTTCATTTGAATGCACCTCCTTTGCTTGATTATTTTCACTGTAAATTCCTGGCATGAAAATCAACAGGAACCGCCAAAGTCAACATAAGGAATACACATTTTTTCAAGGGTCACAGATTTTTTCCAGACCCTTGGTTGAACCCAAACTGAAGTCTGGAAAAGGTTTTGGAGACCATTGTGTCCTGGAACAGCTGTGTATGTGCAGCCATCCCGCAGACTTAAACACATCTGTACCTCTTTGCTGAGAGCAGTCCCAGTCGCTGCCGGAGCTCCTCCCAGTCTCCAGATCCCTGAGCCCTGCCTCAATCGCTTCCCCTGGAAACTCTGCTGAATTCTTGTGGCATTTTAACTGGCATAACTCCTGTTACAGCCACACACACACACACACACACACAGGCTTTTACACATAGGGTCTTTCTCTTGTCTTTTTATGTCATTTCCCTGGAACACATTCACAAAACCCTATTTCTCTTACTACTGATTTATATGATTATACAAGTCAAGCAGACATGGTATTTAGCCAAATGAATAAAAAGGGTCTTGTGTGTGTATGTATATGTATGTGTGCATGTATATGTAAATGTTTATTATGGCAGAATACTCCTGAGTACAGGAGCACAGGACTGCACTGTAGTGAGCTGAACTCAAATTCAAAATTAAGACAGGGATGCATTTAAAGTGACACCATGAAACCTTAGAAAGAGCGAATAAGAAGATTCCTCTGCTAACAAAAGAAAAGCTGGATTCATGAGCACTAAAACGCACTCTGTACTGCTTTATTCAGTACACTTGTGGGTTTTGTTGCCACAGCCTTACATGGTCTGGTATGACCTGTAGCTTAAAGCAGCTGAAGTTACCACACTTAAGACAGATACCGGCTGTGCACCTGGCAGGACTGTGTTAGTCTGCTTTGACTCTTCGCTTCCTCTGCTACGGTTACTCTGTGTTTTAGTATTTAATAATACGCTGTCGCTTGTGACCACAGTGGCTGCTTTTCAGCAAAAGTCGTGTCGTCTCGACTTATGTAAACAAAGACACGAAGTCCTTAAAGTGCCATAGGTCAAATCATAACAGCCACTGAGCTCACATGTCAACAGATGATGTACATTTCCAGAAGAGAGAAAATTCTATCTGCTGATAAAGACTAGCAAATACACCTGAAAGCTGTCTTCAAGTGCGTCTCCAAAAGTTGGTAAACTGAAGGATGAGCTAGGAGATACATGGTTTTCTTTGGACAGTGAAATTTTCCCTCATGGGTTGAGAAAATCCATTTCTCTTTAGTGGAAAAAAATCCTAAAAAACAGTGTGTGGACAGTGGACAGTGTGGAGATACATGGTGATGGTGGCCCCTTGTGTAAACCTGCAGTGTTCACACAGAGAGTGGAAATGGGAGGTGGGAGCAGAAACAAAGAGCTTTCCTGTTGTTTGGCAAGAAAGGAGAGACGTCTTCAACAAGGCACAGAGAAGGGAGAGACAGCAGGCAGACAACAGGGATGTCATTTTGATTTTTGTTGTTTCAGACCCAGTGTTTACACTTCTCCTGTTTTCTGTTTTTCTAAAAGGGGAGTGTACACCAGCTCCCGTTCACATTTCTAATGGGAGATTCCTGCTGCTTTCCTCCTGCTGTTCCTGCTTTGCTGCATTCTGGATTGCATCTCTGAGGGAAGCACGAGGGTCAGGAGGGAAAGAAAAGTGAAAGAGAGAGAAGAGACGAGAGAAACAGACAGTGGAGAGAGAGAGAGAGGCGGAGGTGCAGAGGGAGTTTTTGCTGCTGAGGGAAAAGCAGAGTTATTAGGGAGCAGAAAATGGGACCGGCTGCCACCTCGCTCGCTCTCCTGTGTTTATGTTCTCTGGGTGTGTGTGTTCCTACAGGGACGGCCGACGCTGCACCAACACAGGTCAGGACTGTACGTGCACAGTATGTGTGTTCTTTCTCTTTTCTCTTACTAAAATATGGACTCAATTAATTTAAAACTGCTTTTTTTTTTTTATTGGGGACGTTTCTTGACCACGGTCCACCTCATGTCTGTTTGTTTGTATTTGCAATGCTCTAGTGGTTTGCACTATACATGTGTGTGGGAGGGACTCAGGTCCAAATAAATCAAACACAAAGTAATAAAAAATTAAGAATAATTTTGCTAAAATTTATGCTGAAAGTGGTGACGTGCAAACAAACCTGCTTCAAGAAAATACATAATAGTGTGAATGGTGTTGGCTCATCTATTGTAAGGGATGAAACCATAGATGGATGATATACACCAGACATGTAAAGAATGATAATGGTGCAACAGCAGTGCTAGGACTCGTATTATGATGAGGAGCAGGTCTATCTGGAAGGTTTTTCCTCTACAAAGACGTAATGTATGTCGGACTTGACAAACTGAAACAGCCCTCTATGTTTTTTTGTTTTTTTAATAACCATTATTAGTCATTAGTCAAACTCCCTCTTGCAGCATAATTATAGCAATCTTTGATAAAACTGAAACTGTTGGTGAAGTAATCAAAGAAATAATAATAAAAATGAATATTTTGGATACAGCTGTAATAATCTTGTTTTGGGCAGCTGAAGCTCATCTTTGATTAGTTCTAATGAAGCTGGGTTTGGTTTCATGATACAAACACTTACATCATTGTGATTTTTCTCTATATGTGTATGTGTGTGTGTTTTTTTCAGGCTTCTCTGCCAGAGGTGAAAAAGGCAAGAGGAGATGTTCCTGATATTCTTCCAGAACCTGAACCAGAGCCAACCAGCCCAGTGTCAGACTTTGAAAACTCATACAACTACGTCTGTACGTCATTATGTACACACACAAATCAGGTTTAAAGCCTTGCAGAGCCAAACACTCTGGTTTTGTCATAATAGGCAAATATCTGTATCACACATCAGCCATGAGATAAACGTTATAGCCAGAAGCCTTTATCTCTGTACTTTAAATTAGCACAGTAATATTTAATTTATTACTTAAACACATCTGCATTCTCTCATGTTCTCTTTCCTGATTTTATTTCATTTCCTCCTCTCTAATACTTTACTGTATTCTACTGCATTCTATCACACAGTATCCAGACTAGCCGGTATGGACCAGGCAATCCACAAGCTGAACGTTGGTCACTACACGCTGGATGTGAAAGTCAGTCAGCTGATGGACCGTCTGTCCAGGATGGATGGTAAGATGCTCACTTTCTCTGTATTACTGTACTGATATTGTACAGGATTAATAAGAGATGAATGAAATAAGATTAATGGAAACACAATAAAAATATAAGGAAGTAAATGTAAGGAACTATATTGGCATCTTCATTATTATCATTAAATCCCTGTTAATATCCTCCGACGATGCAATCAAGTTGAGACAGGAGTACAGTTTTATTTGTCCTTACAGAGCTTCAACTTGATGAAGACTCATAAGAATGATGCCCTGTAATAACATTTCTGTCTCCTTGTCTCTGTTGTTCCCCGTCACTAACATGGCAGCTAAAGTTGGGGAGCTCGAGGACAGCATCCGGGAGGTCTATCAGCACAGCAAGGACAACCGCAAGGAAATCGGAAGACTGGAAGGTATAACTGGGTTATTTTCATTCATGTCCTTCTTGCACCTCATGCAAAGAAAAATGAGAGAGACACATGGCTGAAAGGAGATTTCAGGCAGTCTGTTTGATTTGCCTGTGTCTCAGGTGTTATAGTTTTAGACAGAATGATAACTGAAATGCCCAAGACCGAAAACACAGAAGAGTCCCTGAGACTGAAGGCATTAGGGATGGTGAAGAGTGGCACTCATTTGATTTAAATGCGGTTGCAAATGCTGTTTCAGACCAGATAAGATTTTTTACAAGGAAATCACTTTACCACTGCTTATTGTCTGTGAGACCTGTGAATTAAACCATGTACAGACAATAACATGGTGAGCGGCAAACAAGGCACATGATGCAACATGCAAGAGCTGAAGTATCAGTGCTCAGTTTTATGCAAATACCCGGGATGGTGATACTGTGATATAAGAGCCAAACACATTCAGGCAAATTCTCACTGTATGTTTGTATCAAACAGGTGTGTTTTTATTACATGACTCATCTCTCATGAATGAGGGAAAACATTATTTAAATTATAGAAGAAATGATGGCTGAGAATTTGCTTTAATGCCTGGAACTAAAACTCATATTTCAAAGCTGCACTAATCAAATTTCTTTTTAATTAGGAAACAAATGACCATGTAATTTGTGTTAATTATCAATAGCTCTGCAGCTCCCTTCTTTTGGTTTTACAGCAGCAGCTTTATGTTTCTGTTTCACTCTCGGGGCTCTGATAGCATCATGTCTCAGCAGCAGGAAAAGGCTCAGACAAACCTGCTCTCCACTACCAGTCCAGCACCGAACAGCAGACAAACAAAGTCAGCAGCTAGCTGGTAAACACAGTGAAGCAATACGCAGCTAGAGACACTGATATTTCCCACAGGAGTTGGTAGAGTCCAAAACAGAACTAGAAAGAGGGTGGATATTTGACTTGGATTCATCATGGGAACACAAACACGACCATGATCCAAATAACAGATAAGAGAGCGCATGCGCAATTTGTTCCTGTAAGTACTTCTGCTACTATTTGGCATTTTTTATAAATATTAAAGCCATTTTTTATGCCACGGATTTTAGACTCTGGTTGTTATACCAATTAGTTTTATGTTATATTATATTATTAATATTTTAGTCATCTGCTGCTCGGATTTCAATTCATAAACTTGCTGGTCGCTAGCGGACTCGCTGCTAGCATAACCCATCGTGTTTTTAGCGCGTGGGCTAACTAGCTAACGGAGACCGCGGATTTGGCGGTTTTACTCGACTCGTTAACAACCGGAATCTGTTGGACCCGCGGCACTGCAGAACTAATCCATTCCCCCGTCTTCCTCCGACAACTTCACCCCAACGTGCCACCACTCACCTCTCCATCCGGGTGCGACAGGTGCTTCCACTTAACCCCAACAATCGCCGAGCTGAAGGGACGGATCTCCACGCTCCATCAGGTCCGGGAGAATGAGCAGTTCGGGTGCTGCTACCTTCGGCCCAGGTGAAGAGGAGCTGGCGCTGGAGCTGGATTCCACAATCCCGGTTGCCCAAAAAACAGCCCGCGGACCGCTGTCCGTTCCAAGGTGCTAATCCACAGAAGCCGGTCAGCTCCACCCCAGCGCAGGTGCGCAGGAGTCCTCACCTCCGTCCCAACTCTCACCTGTAGCAGGCTGCTCAGCCTCCACACCTGGCTCACCTGTATGTAAAGCACTTTGTGCTTTAGCCTACAATGTATTTGTATGAAAAGAGCTATACAAATAAAGTCTGTTTGATTGATTGATTGATTGACAGCTCTGTGTCTGCTGTCTTCTTTGATTCTACCACTGGAGGCCGACAAAGTAAAAAATATTATACATTTCTGAACGTGATGTGAAGCATATTTCTCGTTTTTCTCTCCTCAGGCTGCCAGAAGGGCCGCAGGATGGGATACAAATGTTATCTGGTGTACAACAGCCTTGAGGATTACGCTGGAGCGTCCAGAAAGTGTTTGGAACGTGGCGGCCGTATGGCGATGCCCCGGGACCGCAAGGAGCAAGAGGCCCTTGCCGACTACGTCAAGTCCTTCTTCCACCCGGGGAACTGGCCCGTGTGGCTGGGCATCAATGACCTACGGTCTGAGGGCATGTACCTTTTTGATGATGGGACGCGGGTCTCGTACTTCCAGTGGCGCAAGCACTTTCTGTCCAGCCAGCCTGATGGCGGGAGGCGGGAGAACTGTGTGGCCATGTCGTCAGACGATGGCGACTGGTGGGACCACTACTGTGATCGGACCATGAACTATCTCTGCGAGTTTGATGACAGGGTGGCACTTTAAAATGAACACTTTTCAAAGTAGCCTTACACTCCCACCACCTTACTACTACCTTAACCTTTGACCTCCATCTGTTGATCATTATAACTGACAGTCCAGTATATTTTAAAATAACTTATTTCCCTTTAAAAGACATGTTAAACGTACCTGGATTGGTTGGTTTAATTCTCAATTGGAAATCTAGTTGTTTTAATAGAAGCAGCCTGTGTAATTTCATTGTGATACACAATTTGTGTAGCATTGTTTAAGCAGTGTCAGTCATGAAAGTATTTCACAGTAATTTAGGTTTTTAACGTGAAACGCCTCTCAAATGCGCACAAATGTATGTATTTCTATTTAACTTCTGAAAGTACGGAATGAGACTTTATCAAATCATGTTAGTAATATAAATATTATTCACGCAGCTGCAGTGATATGAATGTAAGCCAGTCAGGACTCTGGTGTGATTTCACACATGGAATTCTAAATATTTGTTCAAAGTTTCCAAAAAAGGGAAAACATGTAAAGCTGGAGGTACTTTCTTCAGAATCAGCACATACTGAACCTCTTGAAGATATGAATCAGTGTGTGTTTGGGCTTCACTGGAATTAGGCAATGCTCCTCTCTTGCTTAAGATGAAGATGTTTTAACAAAGTCTGGCACAGGGTGCGACTGAGCTGTTGCACTGCTGGTTCTCCAAAATCTTTGGCAAGAACAGACCAGCAGTTTTAGAGCTGTAGTTTCATTTCTCATTCTCCTTTCACCCTCCAAGAGTGACACATTTCTGTATGTAAATGTGTGCTAAGTCCAACAGTATATAAAATGAGAAAGTTGTACTGTACATAAAAGTCTGAGTGTAAATGTTTTTAATAAATCTTTACTAAAGCTTTATAGTATAATTTTGTTATACTATAAGACAATACAATACAGACTTTTTTTCAGACTTGTCATCCTGAGTGATTTTTAAACATCAAACCCATCACAGTTCATGATTTTATTTTAGATATGAAAAGGTCAGATATGTAGCACAGCAGTGATTGTACTTTTTTTTTCTGCTGTAAAAATTTCAAAGCGCAGTCGACAAAAGTTTGATCTAAAAAGATGAAATCAGAAATAGATGATACAACCGCAAAGACTTTTCTTCCTGTCATCTCCACCCTGATGAGGCACATGGAAGAAAATTAGTTCAGTGAGGCAGACAATGTTGGTTTCTGGGTAATGTAGTTATTTGCACCTTTCAAAATGAAAAATGAACCCTTCCATTTGGCGCCAAAATCAAAAGCAGCTGAATTTAAAGCAAAATAACATTCATATAATATAAAATTAAATTTAGACTGAATTACACTGTAATCAGGAAGTCCTACTGATTTTAAAAGGCTGCCACCACAACACTGACACAACAAGGAAGATCAGTGGTCTTTGCCGTACAGTTTTTCATCGGCCACACCTCTTCATGGTGCCATGAGAGCAAGATGTGATGTCATTAAAGTGAGTCAAAGAGCTGCTCTTCCTCTGTGGTGTCAGTGATGCGTTAAATCACCCCCAGGGTCCGCGTCCCCACGAGTGCACGTATCTTTCACAGCTTACAGTCCATGCACTGTTTCTGTGCAGAGCTGGCAGAGCAGTCTGCAGAGACCACGGTCTGCAGGATGTCCTCCACAGTCGGCCTGTCCAGAGGGTTTTTACACGGGTGAGAAAGAAGCACCTTCCCTGCTTCATCCAGCAAAAAGTCACCTCCCATCTGAAACAAGAAAAACATTACAGATGCACTAATCATTTTTTATCTTAACAATGAATCAGATTAGTAAAAAAAAAAATCTGCAACTCTACATAATTTTTTAGTCAGTTTTAGCTCATTGATGATTGAGAAGTTTGTAAAATATATATGTAAAAGTACATATATATATATATATATATATATATATATATATATAGCAAAAATACAGATCTGGATACTTCAGTGTATTGGATTTGATTATAAATGAATTATCTAGTTGTCACTGCCTAAGACCATCTGAACCATCAGCAGATTTTTGCTCCTACACAGGTAAAAACCAGCCATGCATTTAAGCACATAGTTTCTCAATGTCAAACTTTTTGCTGTCTTGTCCATTTGTACCTGGTAGATGTCTTCCACCAGGCGAGGAGGGAAGTCAGGTAAGTCTCTGTCTATAGCTCCGTACTCTGAGTACCGCAACAGGCAGCCGAACTTCATCACCTTAGCGTAGGACGAGCCGAGGCCAAAGCTCCTGTAGACCTGTGGCAGAGAGGACATCGACCATATTAGAAAAAAATGCAGTTTTCTGCAGAAACACGTTTTGGCAGGTTTGAATAAATCAAAAACACACGTTTCAGAGAAAACATCCGCTTGGGATTCAGAAATATGAAAAATATGTGCTGGATGATCCAATCAGGGTCCTCTCTCACACACACACACACACTCATCGTGACTGATGATTGCTTCTGTGAAAATCTTCTCTGTCTCCATATTTGGTTGATTGCCCTTGTTTCCATCTCACATCTGCTAACATCTGGTGACTGCCTTTTCCGAAAATAAAAAGTCTGGAGGCTCAGCTTGCTGGGCTTTTATGACACATCATCAAACAGCTGTGCTTCCCTCGGCTGTGGCTTTATTTTGTGTCCGTGCTGAGTCAGACATTTTGTTTCCATAGAGTACAGCTGCCTCTTTAATTTTCATGCACCTGCACACCAGCATTGAATACAGATATATTAACAATATTATTTTAGATTTCCCAGTTGTTGTTTTTTTTAAAGAATTCCCTTCAACCTCATCATGGATTAATTATTCCTCATCATGTTATTCAAATTTAACTGGTTTTAAGAAGTTGATTAGGGTGAAAAAAAACCCATCCTGACCTTTCTCTGTGGATCCAGCAGCATGTCGAAGGTACATCCAGTCTGCTGCAGCCACAACTGAGCCCCCTCCAAACTGCCATAGGCTACCACCAGGACCCGCAGTGACCGAGCCTCGCGGAGATCCTGCAGAGAAACAAAATGAAAGAAGATGAACTATAACCACTAATTACAAGCCACCCCAAGAATACTTAAGGATATGTTAGACCTACTTTTCCACATTTTTGTGTAAATGCCTGGAACTTATTTATATAAAAGTAAATGGGCAGTGGCTAAAAGGCTGAGTGAAGACAAGTCACTCTGGAAAAAATGTTGCAACCCTTTGTAGCCAGAGCGGAGAAAAAAAAAGTTTACCACTTAAAATCTATAATAACCTTTGAAGTAATGGGTCCCCAGATAGCTGAAAAAACAACAGTTGGTGGCAGGTTATTGAGCTGTATGTATGTTTTTTAATTTTAGCACTACAAGAGAAAACTGACTGATGTGGACCGGCTCCCGCTCTGTTGGGTTGTGTTGAGGCTTTTCTTAACCTGAAATCCCATGAAAAAAATGTAGGTAGTTGATGATATGCTCCTTGGCCTTGGAAGTAACACTTGGGTAGTGCGCTAATTAATCTGGGCCGCTAATGATTGCATTGTACTATAGGTTAGAACAGAAAAACACACTTGAATCCATCCCTTATGTTATATTTGTGTGCTTTTGGTTTTGCAAAGGCTAAAAAAAAGATGCCACCCACGTGGAAAAATCTAGCCTGGACCGCTGCTGTATTCACTCATTCATTCAGATTTATCTTGAGTCCCCATGTAACCTCTGACCTTATGCTATAAACTGCTTTTGACTGCAGTTCTGCAGAGTGATGCGATGACGCAGTAACAGACTGAAACGGCTGAAAACTGTTCTGCTCCTAAAAATAAAATAAGTAATCACAGTCCGATCAAAGGTAAACTGACCTGGCTGGCTTCCAGCTCGGCCACGTGGTCTCGTCACGGCAGTCATCCAAAATGTCTGATGAGAACCAGCAGCAGCTTCTGACCCTGACCCAGATACTCACCCAGAGTCACACTCCTTAAACACACAGCCCAAGAAACAACAGGGACTGATTTGACGAACAACAAAAAAACAACAAAACAACAAAAACACAACAAAGACTAGCTGATGGTCTGAGCTGGTTTTTGCTGGCTGCTCCTGGTCTTCTCTCAGACAGTCAGAGCTGGTCTCAGGCTGGTTAAAGTGGGACGAGTGTAACCAGCAGCGTGTGAACTCACTTTCCACTCCGTCCATCAGTAAATGGAGTGTCGGGGCTCAGACTGTCTGCGGCCTTTACTCCTGCGAGTTGTCCATCTGTTTTCTGCAGACCTCTGTCCACGCTCTCCAGGAAGGAGTCCCACTCACCCTGCACACACACACACACACACACACACACACACACACACACACACACACAACACTTTCTTTATCGATTAAGCTTTAATCAACTGTTTAGGAAATATAATGTCAGAAAAAACACACAAAGATGTTCATTTTATGACGATGTAAAACCACTAAGTTCTCACATCTCGTTTTTGTTGCTGATTAATTTTCTGTCAAAGTACGGTAGTAATACGTACGTATTAGTCTTTATTTGAAACACATATAAGTATTTTTGCATTGTAAAGCATTTATGAACTGTAAAAACTGGTGGACACTACCATTACTGTATGTAGTGTTAAATGTTGCCAGAACAGCAGGCAGGGGTAAACGTGTCTATAAAATAAATAAAATAAATGCAAATTCCAAAAATAATTTGAAGATTTAAAAATGCAAATTTGAAAATAAATCACACATACAAACCTCCAGCTGCAGAAGCTCCTCCACCTGCTCTCTCACTGCTTCATGGCTGGAAAAACACAAAATATTGTGCGATAAAGGGGCATCGACACAGTAACCACAACCACCTCCACAATGATGCTTTCACGATGAGGGTTCAACCGAGTGTGTTGTTTTTGAAAGCAATGTGACTGCAGAGTATTTTGGATCAACTGCATGTTAAGTTATCTATTTATTGTACTTGCTAACATTATTATTATTGTTGTTGCTGTTGTTGTTGTTGTTATATACCCATACTTACTGATAATGCTTCTGCCAAATGGCCTCTGCCTCACTCTTCTTCTTCACTCCGAGGCTGCTCAACAATAACAAAACACTAACTTACTTAAAAACAACATAAAAATATGCGGATTCTGTGTTTCTGCAGGTGTTGAGGGCCCACCTACCTTTTGTAGAAGTCTGTGCCGGCTGTTATCAGGCCAAATAAAGTGGTGATCTTATATGGGACTAGGTTCTCCAGGGAGGCTGTGTGAGAACAAAGGGCGGTATTATTGGCTGAGCTCATTTGCACAATACCATTGTGTTGGCAACAAGCATGACAGGGATTACATTACACCACTTTATTGCGAGTGCTCCTTTTAATCCAGCGACTTGATCACAATGATCTGCTTCAACAAGGCACAAAAAGGTTCTTCTGTAGCCAGGTTGTGAAATATTCAAAAGGAGATCTGTGAACTACATGCATATGACATGGTAACTGTGACAAACATGGCTCATGTTTAAACCCAGTCGGATGAAAAAGCAGAGGCAGGTGCAAGTTAGTAGAGTGTCACTCACTTTTTTAATACTGGATCTGCCGTTTAATGCAACATAGTACAAATGTAACCCCAGAATTAATCTAATGTCTCCTTCAGTTCAGCATTAATCTGTTCAGAAGCATGCTTTAAAGTTAAATGTTCCATCTTCTTCCATCTAAACAAGCAATTAAATCCGTAACGAACAGCAAAGCAATGCTGTACATGAGCAATACCAAAGCTGAGGTTTCATAAGCACATGCACCTGCAGCTTGGTAATATGTTGTCATCCTACACAATGAATTATTCAGCCCCACACTCCATTCACTTTTTTCCAATGTTTTGATGCTCTAATGCTTCTTTTGAACAAAATATTGATTGCAAAACAAAACTAAACATAATCTCTGGATCAATTCAATCTCCTCTTCGATTCGGCGTACATATAATCTAATAAAAGTACAATCTTGCCTTTTATTACTGGCTCCACTACAGTATTTTTCCGTGTTACTACGCACTTTAAACCCGTAACGTACCTGCACAACGTTAGTAGCAAATCCTAAAGCTGACATTTCATAACAGTAAGTGTTAATTTGTATTTCCTCTATGCCGAATTACTCATAAGACCAAAGCAAATTCACTCAACATAAAAGTCGTTTTCTAATTTGCGTCCACCTTCCTCTGCAGCAAAGCACATTAAAACTCTCGGATTTTCAGTGAAGTCCGTCATCCTTCTTCTACATCAGTCCTACCTTCTGCATCTTTTTTAGCTTGCTGAAGAAGAACTTTGCCCAAGTTGACCAACAGAGTCAGGCCACTTGTTAATGTCTCCACTGTCATATCTTCAGCCATGATCACCGTCTCCGGACTCAGGTCCACACACAACCGGTAGTAAATCAAGAACCATGTGAGCGAAATCCATCTGACCACGTGGCAAAGATCATGTGGTGTCAAAAGCTTAGGAGGTTTTCGGTATTTCTGCAGTAAGAGCGGAGATTAGAGTTTGGAAGTGGTTAAAGAAGTTTTCTTTAGACTTTATTTTAGGTAAAGTGAAAGGGGAGAAACATAATTTTTTTTTTTCATGTAGTAATCCACAACATTGCATATTTTATAGGCACATCATTTGTGCAGTCTCAAACTGCAAAGTAACAACAGCTGTAGAATTAAAAAAAAAATTCTACCATACATCACTGAATGCAACAAATGTTTTGTAAGATAAAATGAGTAAATAAATGATCCTCATCAAAAACCCTTTACTTTGTGTATTCCCAAGAAATAAAGACTTTAACAGATTTCTATCTGCACAAATAGAGTTAGGATTTCCTTGAGAACCTTTATTAGGCTTCTACTAATGAAGATGGGAAGATCATATTGAAAAATCAAAACAGTTCATATTACCATACACTACTAATAAAAGATCTTCTCACTTCTTGAAGTTCAAACAGCCGTTGCTGATTTATTGGAGGTGTCTGTACCAGGCTAGGTCTTGGCTTCTAGTTTTTATTATGCTTTTATGATTGTTACAGTTGACAATTGTGGCTGCGACCTCAGCTAACCAGCATGCAATAAAGAAATGTAACCTGCTTTGTTAATCAACACAAAATGTAACATGGAGATGGTATGTAGGTTAAGTCTGACTATACAATACTCAAAGGTTAGAGCAGAATATTATGCCCAGTCTTAATTTAAGTGATCTTCGGTGTAAATGGCCATAAGACAAAGTAAAGGATTCAAATAAACAACAAGAGAGCCTGTTAAAACTGTCAACCAGTTTTATTGACTGCTGAACATTCAATTCACTCATTCATTTAAAATAAAAAATAAAAAATCCCTCCTTCAAGTTTTAAGCTTTAAGACAGGTCGTGCAATGAAATGAACTGATTGAATGACAAAATTAGCAAAGCGGACATTCAGTGATGGTATTTTAAAGGCCTCTAAATGATAAAAGCTGCTCGATATTTTTAGATCATTCCAGGTGAATTATCTGCTGACCCCTTTTTCTCCTTGTGCTTAAACTCACAATGATGAGTCATTAAAAAACACCACAGACAGCATCTGCATACACACTAACATAGTCACTCAAGTATTTAGTTTCACAAGGCTGCTGCACGTAAACATCACATCATAACTTCCCTCACAGGATCACCCCATTTACCAGAATGAAACAATGTTCGATTTCATTTTTTGCAGCCCAGAATTACATCTTGTCAAGCCTGAAGAGAAAAAAAGGGGACACGAGCTCTTTTCTCCCAAACTTTTGCTTTGAGGTGTAAAATAAAGAACCGCTTATACAAGGAAACATAACAATAGATATCACAGAAATCCAAATAAAAGAAATATGACAGACACAGATTTCATTCAATGCAAGCTTAAGGAATGATAGCAGAGGAAACAACAGTATGAGGTGTGCTTTTCCTCATCTACAATTAATCCTCAACAAGATCCAACAGTCAGAGATATCAGAGAACCTTCAGGAGCCTTAACTTTGTAGTTTGGATTTCTGCTTCTTATATTTTAAAGGTGAGATCAAATAAAAGAAAAGAAAAGAAATTAAAAAGGAAAATGTAATCATACTAATAACCAGGCTGCTTTTACTTTTTATTCACTTTGGCTCCTCCACCATCAGAAGAGATGCAACTGATCATTACTTTCATTACAGATTAATTTAAAAGGAAAAGTGATCAGTATGTCTATAAAGAATCAGAAAACTGTTGGTCGTTGCTGTTTTGGTTTTTCTGCCCTTTACTGGGTTTTTGTTGCTCCTTTTTCTCTCTTCATAAAGTACAGCCTGATAACATGGCCTGTTATGAATCTGCATTATCTGAACCAATAATCTGATGCTTTCTTCTCTTTCTCTGTCAAACTGCAAATGTCAAAGAAACTTTAAAGAAAACTCAATAAAATATTTAAATCGTAGAAGAGAAAAACAGAAATATCTGTTGTTATTTTTGTTTGATAAATTATTTAAATGATTAAGCTTGTTTTTCTAACTGGTTTAATTTTCTGTTGATCGACTAAGTGATTAACTGACTAATCTTTTCAGTGTAAACCAACAATTAGGTCTCTGATCATTCTCTAAAATCTCTGACTGTTCCTCTCGTTTTGGTTCAGCAGCCAATCCATCTTTATACCAACCTATTATTGGTCACATTAAAAGAAAGCGGGGTTCAATACCCGAAAAGAGAAGTGACACTTCCTGCAAGTGTTGAGAAAACAAAATAAAAGAAACTGCTTCAAGTATCCCAAGTGGAATTCAATAGCCCTGAAGGTTTGTTTCATATCTTTAAAATCCCTGCGCTCCTTCTCTGCTGATAGGCTGGACTGTGTGTGAGCACAGCAGTGGTTAAAATAAAGTTTAAAGTGCCAATTACAATCTTCAGTGTTAAATAAAACATTTTTTTAACATAACAGTGTCAATCCAACACAAACAATCATTAACAAATTAAGATCCAATTTAACATTCTATGTAATCTAAATGTAGGGATTTCGGCATGTCTATGCAGCGAAAAGATTGTTCATGCTGACGGTTCATGAGATGCATTTTGTGCTTTGGGTGTTTCAGCACGAGGCCTATGAAGCAGAGAAAGAGAGAGGGAGGACAGAATCACTTCTGCATCCCAAACTAACTGAAATATCCTGCTGTACTAGTCTCTGTCATTTACCCAAAATAACTGGAGTGTGGAAATTCAAGGTGCTGTCACAGCAAGAAAAGTTCAACACTTTGCTGCTGACTGATTCAAAATTGAACATTTTAAACATTATATGCTTTGGCCAAATGCATTCTGTGAGCTGAAATTAAGACCATCACATTTTGAACTGGATCCCAGTTCACGTAACAGGTTGACAAAGTGGTACCAGGAGCCAAATACAGGCACCTATCAGAGCTGATGAGAGGAAACAGCATGGTTTTGTGACTAAAATGCCTTTAAAGTTTAAAAAGAACTGAACTGTGTTAGGAGTCATGTTTGAAGAAGTATTGAAGGAAAGATGACAGAGAACAAAGCAGTTTTGGTATCAAAATAAAATAAATGGTAGTTTTGGGAAAACTAAATCACCTCAGAGGAAAAGTCTCTTTGTATCACTATCACCTCGCCTTTAATGGGGACGTAGGGAAACACCTGTTTCCCAAATGTGTCAAGCAGCTCTATGATTTTCTTTCTTAAAATTTAAACTATAAACATTAAAGCTGAGATGATTCTGGAGAACTTAGTCCAGTTTTGTTTGGGCTGCAAAAGAAGACAGTCCCTTTTATTCTGCCCAGTGTAGAAGCTCTATTATTAAGACTTTATTGAACAGATTTCTCTCCTGCGTAGAAGCTGCGTTAAGACTTCTTTGGACAGTGTGAAGACGAGTCTGTATTGAGAACCTCTATCATCGTTCTGGTAGACGGGAAGGTCTCTGCTACAGATGGAAGACTCTGGTACCAGTTTGGTAAACTGGGGAGAAAGAACAGTTACAGATAAGGGTCTCGTTTCTGTAAAGCAGACGAACAAACAAACAAAGAACATGTTTTGTCTTCCTACCTCTTAAGATTCATCCAGGTCTTTGCTGTTTTACTGAAGCTGTCTGGACTCGATGTGGTCATGGCTTCAAAATCCACCAGCTGAAACAGTATGAGAAAGAATGAACTGCTCATAACTCTTGTCACAGCTCATGATGAGGGGCCACAAATACTTTGCTTTAGAGGCCAACTTTTCACAGACTTCAGCTAACACCTGATCAGATTTCTGATCTGCCTCATATTTGATAATGAAAAATATTAAATTAACCAATTCACAATGTTTTGTCATTTTTCTTCAAGAACAGGACATGATACTTAATCAGACCTGGAAGACTAATTTGTCTGTGGTGGTTTACTTTAATACAACAGAATTCAATTCAGACTTGTGCTGTCCGAAGGAACTTTATCTTTACCTTTCCTTTAGGGATCCGGCCGATGACCTCCTTCCCACTGGCCATCAGTGCCCCCATCACGACTGAGTAGGCCACCACACTGAGGAGAAACACATCAGGGATCTGTTACTGATCTGTTACTTCTTCAATAACTATGAAACATGTCTGACTTTTATTACATGGCATCCACAAGGTCTGAGGATCAGAGGCCGCCAATACACATGCTGAATTTCTCATAATGCTATCATGTAATGTTTTTTTCTAGCAATGTTATTTATGTTGTTTCGCCTGCCAGTCTTTTGATGTGAACTGTTTCAGATGTTTCTGCCAAAGGAGATCTGAATGTAAACATAAACTGATTCAACAGTTCATTCCAGCATTTTTCCTATGAGAACTGCACTGCTGCTGATCCAATATCCCACTATCAGGTCCCAAAGGATGAATAATGGGAGACATTTCAGAAATCCAAATGTAATCCAACTTTTAGAAGCAAAGGGAATCCAACAAATACAGTCAGTTCCCTATGAACCTGAAACTGATGGGGTAGGTGAGGACAGTGAGTGCCGTAGTAAGATGGCTACCATGTTGAATCAGGAGAGGCTCTTGCACACACACTCACGTCTCCCTCAGACTATCTGGGATACGACCAGATTCCCCTAAAAACTGCAGCACATACACTCGGTTGTTTATCTGGCACAGCTCTGACTCAGTGTTTAACTGCTTATGTAGAATATGGAAAACTGTCTGATACCTGGGTCATAGGACATGAGTCAGCTGTCTCCAGGTAAGATATCCTTGCCGGGAACCACAACAACAGTTACTAACACAATAATTAAACCTGCCCCAGCACATCATAGTAGAACACAAATTCACTGTCTTTCATTGGTTATTCAACTGTGGAAAGATGTAACGTTACGCCTGCAGGCTGTTTCGACATAGAGATTACCTGGATCCTCTGGAGAGGGGCATGAGGTTGCAGAAGTAATAAACCAAGGAGAGGATCAGGTTACACAAGGCATCTGCATCCTGAAAGAACAAAAGTAATCACATGGTCAACAGGACAGTATTTTAAACAATCTTCACTGTGCATTGTCTTCATCTACAGTTAATCTAGACAGAGTGAAAGTGGAAAGGGCTGCAGACATAACAAAAACAACCAAGAGTCGAAACACAAGAGGGATGTTCATTTGGTTCCAGGTATCACTTTCAGAAGAAAGTGAATAAAATTGACTAGTAGTTACAACAACAGGGACATTGCAGGGTTATCAGTATAAATCAGGGAAAGGGATTGCTGCCAGCACAGACTTATGAAGTCAAAATGCTTTTGTCATGGAATGAAAATATTTTTCTAAGGTGTTAAAGTCTCTTTTTCTCTGCTGCTCAGTCTAACAGACATCTACAAACATGAATGTGCCAAACCAGATGGAAAATTCATTCTGCTGAATACTGTAAATTGATCTATTTGTAAAATTACTGATATTCTCCAGAGAATTAATTAAATTTTCTGAGTTTGCCCGTCTAGAAAACTGAATTCTGTCATATTCCCACAGAGGGGAAGAGGGGGAAGGAAGGAAACATGTGTTTTTGTCATTTTTGTTTCATAAATAACTTATCAAAAATGTTGGCAATTCATTTTTGGACAATCGACTGATCAGTTAATCAAATAATTAATTTTCAGCCCCACTTATCACATCTATGTGCAGAGCTTATAAAAGAATGTCCTGCACTGCGCCTCTATTTTATTCTATACATCTTTCTGTTTTCTCTTTTCTGTTGAATGCTGAAGAAAAAGCTTCCAGTTAACTGCAAAGGTAAATCTTACCCCTAGTTCAGTGGACAGGATTAATGCCTTTCCCTTGGCGGTGAGGTCTTTGTAGATGGACTCTATCTCTGACTGGTACTGCTGCGTCCTCTCTTCTGTTGTCTGGGTCTCTACTGAGAATAACATGTTGCCCACCCTAAGTAAAAATCAAACAAAGCAGTGATCACTTGGCCTTCATCGGTCATTATAATCCAAACTGAATGGAAAGCTTCTGCACAAGAAAAGAAATCAGACAACACGCTGCAAGGAACAAATATCAAACTGTCACTATCTTCTGTAATAATGAAGTTTGAAATGACTAAACATAATGCAAACCTACATATATCAGTGCCTTTGTCCTCCCCTGTATATTTTATACCTTCTAGGAGCTGATATAAGGGTTGATTGAAGGCAACTGGGCTTCTTGTTTGAAGCTTGAAGACGTTTCACCTCTTATCCGAAGCTTCTTCAGTTCTAGAGACTGGTTCGAGAGTCCCTATCCCATCTAGTGGGTGGTAACTCTGGGAGCAATTGAAACCACCTGGTGGAACGAACCAGTCTCTAGAACTGACTTACTTCTTAGCACTTACTTCTTTTTTATTTCTAATGTTAATCTCTTTATGTTCTTCAAATTGAACATATATTCATTTAAAATGAGGCTCAGTGTTGAAGAAAGTGTTACTGTAAGATTGCACAAATCAAACCTGTCTCCAGTGATGGTGATGGTAAAACCGTCGTACTCCTTCCCAGGATCCTTCATGCTCGGCACCTTGGAGTTGACTGTGAAGCCATCTCTGGTTTTACTGTTGATCTGCTTCAGGAGATAAACACACAAACAAAGCTCCTGGGTTTTCACTGCTGAACGGCTGATGGAGATGTTCTGATGTTTCAAGAGTCACCTATACCTTTACATATTTTACATGGAAAATACGTTCAGTTGATAACTTATTCTCCTTATTAACATTTTGTCTCCATTGTCCCTGTCCTCTCCCCCTCTTTACCTTCATTATAGGAAGAAGATCTTCGACTTTGTTGACATTTTCAAGAGCCTGACGGACTTCCAGTAAGCCTCTGGGGTTGTAGGCCCTGAGACAGAAAATGAGAACACACACACACATATATATATATATATATATATTTGCATAAGATACTTCCTCAACACTCTTTTGCAAAATGAATCTAGCCCAGAGGAAAAATAATTTGAATAATTCTTAATTCAGCTTTGTAGGAAGCACTCAGTTGGCAAGCATATTAAAATAACGGCTGTCAAATAATTCACATGAGACATGCTGATGCTAGCCACAAATGCGCAGCTATCACTGGGTTCAGGCTGGGCTGATTTGTGGAGCATCTGAGGTGACCTGGATTTCTTTGAATCAAATTCTTTTTTTTTTTTCAGTGAACAAAGAGGGTTAGTGATGAAAAGCAAAGAAAGACTTGAAAAATAATGTACCCATGGTACACCAGTATTCTGTCTTTGATGAAGTCAAGGATGTTGTCAAAGTAAGCCAGGTATCTGATGTTGATGATCTGTCCCCTGAAGAATTAAAGAAAGAAAAAAGGATTTCAACATTTTGGCATAAAAGTGCTTTCAGTGAGGTAATCACAGCCAAGGACACACTGAAAATCTGAAGAAGTGTGGTCATACATGTGTTCGCACTACAAAGCTGACGCCACATGGAAATTCAAGTCACTCAAGGGACTCATGAGAGTGTCTGACACCATCTTCGGGGCCAGCCTGTTACCTGATGAGATTGATGTGATTATTGAAGCCCCGACTGAGACTCCTGGCAGGCATCTGGTCTAACCACAGAACTGGCTGGTCTGGATCCGCGATCCTAGGAGCACAGAAGCCTGTTTAGTCTGTCAACACTGAAATCCAATCAGCTAAGAGCCAAAGACTCTTTGGCGGAACGTGACTTATCTGAATTGGTCAGAAGGACAGAGGAAAAGTTTACTTGGTTGTATTTCTGTATTTGGTCTGTTTGGTTTCACCGTGTAAACTAACCATGACGTGTAAACAGAAGTGACTGAAATGAGACCGTTTTCAGGGATTTCAGTGACTGTACTGTACTTTAACTTTTCTGGTTCTCACATAGTAAAACCAAATAAAAACAGCTCAATATGAGCTCTAGAGCTCTGTGAGTCTAGACTTTCTTTAGTTATGTAAGACTGTTGAAGCTTGAGGAACTGGTAACTATCATGTATCAACATCTGTCTTCTTTTTATTCCCTTAATCCCTTAGGTTTTAAGGTTATTTCCTGGAGATGATTAGGATTCCACAGTTTGTCCTGGACTGCGATTTCTCTTGGAATATGATGGAGACACGGACTTTTGGACATTGATCTCATCTTGCCAAACCAAAGCTACACTTGGATGCTTTAAGAGTAACTCAAAACTAAAATTTATTTTTTGACTCAGTAAATGATGGCTACAGTCACTGTACTGAACTGTCATTTGACAACAACAACAACAGATGATTTGCCTTTTTCCAAAGAAAATCCATTAATTCTGTCCTCCAGACCACCCAAGAATCTGTGACCACATTACCTGCTACACCAAAGCTTTGAATACGTCATGTTCTCCCCCAAAATCTGAGTGTGTGTGTGTTCAAGCTTTAGGCAATGTTAAGATGCTCTCACCTCCTCCATTTGACAGCTATGTCGAACATGTCTCTCCACTGCATTTGCCTGGTCTTGCCGTTGACTCGCACTTTGGAGTTGCTCCATGTTCGATGCATGGCCTGCATGACCTCCAGAGTTGCTAAACCCATGGCTGAAAAAGTACAAGCAACTCTTATTTTTTACTACTGTTATTAAAACGTAAATAATCTTTATGAGCTACAGCATTTGTCACTGGTACCTCTGTGTATTCTCCTGTTTGGTAAGAAACCAGGAGTGTCATATTGCATTAGCGCCCCCAGATGGTCGGCTGTGCATATCAGCTTCTGAACTTCACTGCTGTAGCTGTCAAAGTTCTGCGGCAGCACGTCCCTGTAAACCACAGAGAGAGAGAGGAGGAAGACATGGAGGATGAACACGATCAAAGCTTCCATAAAGTGTGCAGGTTTGATTTTTTCTGGACCGTACCGTGGCTTCCTGTCAAACCTCTGAAAAGTCTTTATAAAACAGAAGAAACGAGTTTCACTCTCCTGACAGAGGCACAAAAACATCTCCCAAAAAAAACAACAACTAAAGCTTTCATGTCTAATGGAAAAGATGGCAGGTGTTAGCTTTCAACCACAAAACACTGTCTGCCTCAGCTCTGAGATCATAGGAATTGCTAACAACTGCAGCTCAGGAAATCAGGCTGGTGCTGGATCCTGATCTCACAGACTTCCTCATGATGACACACTGGAGGTGAAGAGCAGGACACCCAATATTAATTTCAAATAAAACCAAATTTATGAATGAATCTTATCTGCTAGCAGCTTAGTTTGCAACTCTGTGTGTAAGATGCTCTGTTAATAAAAGGTTATGGTCACAGCTTTTGTTTCAGGTATGAATCGGCTGTTACAGGCCCATCAGACCTACTTGATATGTGGCTGCAGGCCTGGCTGTTCCTCATAGTCTTCTATTAAAAAAGGAAGGTTCTTGGCCCAGTGATTCTTGAAGTTCCCTGGTAGATCCTGGTCCACGTTGTATTCAGCTACTGGAATATCCAGGTGGGAGTGCAGGTAGCGTGAGTATTCTGGAAGAAATGCAGGTTGGCACGGAGAGAATACGTTTATTATGGAATATACGAATGTGTTTGCTCATTCGTGCATGTATGGAGGCACACCAACCTCTGAGGTATTTCACTTTGAGGTATTCGGAGCTGGCCTTCTGTCCCAGCAGAGGATCGTTCAACATGACTTTAGTCTGAGCTTTGATGCCCTCGTAGAACTGTCCCATGGCCACGTGGCTCAACCCCTTCATGTACTGACACACCTCATTATAGGGCTCCAACTGAAGACATCTCTGGAGGACAACAGAACAAGAGGAAAACAAACAAATTATTACACCCAGACAGAGGGGTGGAGGACCAAGCTATTCTGTTCAGATGTGGCTGAATCATGTGGATTCCTCTACCTTGAAGTTGCCTATGGCCTCCTGCAGTGAGCCGTGGTGGTAAAGCATCATGCCTCGGAGCTGGAGAGACTGGATGTGGTTCTGGTTCAGCATGAGGGCTTTCTGGAAACTTTCCATTGCCGACTCAAAATCACCCAGCTCTCTGAACGGAGGAAGAAGATACCAACAGAGCAACAGTTGACATACTGTTAGCAAAGCAGAGGGGAAGGTAGGACTCTCAATTCCCTAAATAAAAAGGGCACGCTGAATTCAGCTCAAAGAAACAATACCACAGGGCTGCTGTACCTGTAGGCCTGTCCTAGGCTCTTATATGCATCTATAAAGTCAGACTTCAACTTCAGTGCCTCTTTGAATGTCTCGATGGCTTCCTGGTGAGAGAAAACACAGCAACCTTTCACACAGTGGCAACAACAAGTTAACAGGAAATTGCAATAGGCATCATGTGGATAGACCCAAAATTCTGACTCAGCAGGTCATTCAGATCTTGGATCTGACATAATCTAGATTTTGACTATAATGTGAAGCTCATCATTACAATGTGACCACCTCACACACTTTCACTTCTATGCTCACACTTCATATTAGGCATGGGAAGCTGTAGAGAGTGCGACACAGAGAAAAGTTTGTGGTTGGCCACACAGATAGAGAATAGTCTATGTGATGCCTCCCCCTGAGCAGGAACTTCTAAAACCTGAGCTGTTTGGTAAATGCAAATCAACTGTGTTAGGGATGTTTCCATCTCTGCAGCAGATGTTTCTGAGATAGTAGAGCACTGGAGACATGCCAGACACTGCCAATCAACTTGTTATAAGCTTCACAACTTTCTCTTTTTATATTGCCTTTGACCTTTGACTTTTGCTGTTTGACTTAAAGACCTCAAGTCTGTAAAACTTTAGAAAGTCAGAGCTGAAAGCTGAAAGCAGCTATACAACAAACTTATTTCACCATCGTTTGCCAAGCTGAGTATAAAGAGTGCCGGAAATCTCATGAGAAGAGGCAAATGACCTATTTAAAGGCCAAACAGACTTTGCCTGAGACTGCAATGACTAATCGAGTATTTTTGATGGAAGGATTTTATCCTATTCAGTCTGAACCAAAGTGCAGGACCAACTCACTGACTGAACGACTGACCAACGTAGAGCCGCAGCCAAAAAACACGTCAGCTTGAAATCAGCTCACACTTAGTTCCAGACTGACTCTTTCCAAGCAGAAGTATCAAAGAACGTGCACTGTAAGTAAATTAAAGTATGACTATATGATCCTTTCATGAAGTGAACCATGGGCACCCACTGAATCAGCAGACAAATGGCACATTCATGTTATTTTTCTTCCTCGGTGAAAAAGCACTGCCTCGGTAAAGGTTTGTGCTGATAAAACGCAGATGTAGACTTTGCTCCCATGAGGATTTGCTGCTACAGGTTCAACTATCATGAAAAGCAACCCTCACACTCGGCAGTACATCATAGTACAATCAGACAAACAACTCATATTAAACTCTGTTTTGTATATTGTGCTGTTTGCTGTTGTTTGTAGTCAGCTGTCAGCTGTCTGAAGATGCTATACAGGGATTTCCCCCAGGAAGCTGCTTGGCAGAGGTGATAAACACAAGCAAAAATCTCTGTGCACACAGAAACACTGCAGCGGGAGGAACTGTGCGGAGAACAGACAATCCTTGCAGCTGAAAACCTAAACCTAGACTAAATAGCTGGATCTGATATAAGTTTATCATGTGAGAAACACTGCGAGTGTGCTGTGAAACTAGGTTTGGACTGAAGAAACGATGTACTAATACTGTATGATGTAAATATAATAGTTATATGGCTCCTTTCAACCCCCTCAAAAAATTTAAGGTGCAGCTTGTTCTCAAACGATTTTCATGAAGATTTATGCCCCTGTCCACCCAAAGCTGTTAAGTTTCCAGCAGAAAGATGATAAAGGCCACGGTAATTTACAGAGAAAGAAAGCACAAACGAGGTGCTGATTATGAGCCAGTGAACAACTTACCTTGAGCATGCCTCTGTGGAAGAAAGTGAGACCTTTGTACAGCATGGCGATAGGCTGATTCTTCTTCAGCTCCAAAGACTGCTGGAAGTCTTCCATAGCTGCCACATAGTCCTGGTGGGAAGGTGTAACACAGGGTCAGCACTGTGGTGCACACAGCACAGCACATACGCACATACGCAACATTTGATCATCGAACCTCTGAAATGAAAAGCAGCGTTCCTCTGTGTCTGTAGAGACGAGCTGAGGGCTGCAGCTGGATTGCTTTGGTCAGATCACCCAGAGCCTCGCTGATACGACCCAGAGGAGACAGGATCTAAAGACGCACACGCACACATCAACACGCATTATGCATATTAAGAAACCCCTTCGGAAGATCACACAGCTTTACTTGCTCAAAGCTGGTTTGCTCACTAGAACTAGAAAATACGTGTGTGGTCCCTTTTGTGGAATTTCATTCTGATGTTCCTCTTTCCCAAGGAAGACCAGAGAAAAGACAGAGAAAGGTAATAAGACATTTTTTCAATTTAATCTTTATTTTTTCTGTTTGGTACTAAATTGTACAGTATTTCTTTTTAGAGAAGGGATTCAGGAAGGACTCAAAATCAACTAAATTAGTTCCACTGGTGCCAAGAGCTGGAGACCATAAAAAGGTGTTTTGCTAATTAAGAACTACTCTTCTGGAGCATTCAACATACTTTATATAATACTGGAGGAACTTCAGAGGGCAGACTGCACTGAATAGATGGGTTTTGGAACAAAGTCACTGCCTCTTTTGACCTCACCTCTGCTCTCTGTTCGTAGACCTCTGGCCAGTTTGGCTCGAGGGTGATGACTCGGTTGAGCTCGTACAATGCCAAGTCAGCATTCTTTATATCCTGGCAAGGAGACACAGGAGGGTGAGGCTGTTACATTTCGTTGACATAAAGCTTAATATACAGTGAGCAAAAGGAGGAATCACACCACAACCAGCTAAAAAGGCAAAAACTGCCGTTCCGCATAACAGCAGAGTCCCGGCAGACTGAATTTGCACTCACTGAATGTCACTCTGAGTCATTCTGCATTTACCTGAAACTGCTGCTGTCACCAAAATTCAGGATTCCTTTTAGTTTAAGAGAAAAAAAAACCTAAAGTGTATTTAGACAAAAACTCCCTATGCTGCCTCACAGCAGTGTGGGTTTCAGAAAATATGTAGTATTGTTTTAAATCAGATTTTGGTTAGACCTTTCTGGCATAAAACCAAATGGACTGGAGCGTCCAAATTAAAATATGTTTCAGTGTGATCAGCAGACTCAACTTTTAATGCAAAAAACGAAGTCCATTAACATGACAAGCATAGACAGCACTATGTATGAATCATCTGCTATGATGCATAATTTGGGAAAGAAAACTTTTATATGTTAATGAGGAAATGAACTTCCAGGGCAAGAGTGATAATATAACTTTAATCATAACTTAGTTATTAGGTTTCAACTGTATTTTAATGCATAGTAAGTAAGTAAGTAAATAAACTTTCTGTTGCTTATTTCAAAACCAGAGTTGTAATGTGCTTCACAGGTTCACAGAAAGTACTGTACCATAAAACACAATAAGACTTTCAATGAATGGCCAAACACAGAGAAATAAAAACATAAAACCACTGGAGAAATTATATTAATTTATTACAGACACACAGTGCAATTACATTCCACAACTATCACTCACCTGTAGACTTTTCTTTCCATAAGCTATCCCTCTCCCATAAATGGCACTAACCAGCTCTGGGTCACCCTGTGTCAAAGACAAAAAAAAATAGCAATATGCTTTATTCTTCATAGGTGTATTAATAGTGAATATTTGGGAGGAGGCAGGTTTGATAAATGAAATGGATGCAAACATACCTGTAATAAGAGTGAGAAATGTTTAATCGCTTCATCATAAAGGCCGTTGCCTATCAGAACATAGCCTATAGCTGCAATGAGAGAACAAATGATGATGAATAACCTGGGAACTTGGCAAAATCATATATTTCACTTCAGGATAAATATGGTTTCTATTTAGAACAACGTTCCAACTTACCAAGTTCTTCATTTGTGTTGTGGTTATCTACAGGGAAGGGGATTTTTTTCTGTTCTATAAACAACTTGGCCTGGTTCTGTGAGAGAAAATAACAGCACAAGTACACGTAAAGAGAGACATACACAACATCAGGAGACAGCACAGACACACAAAGCCGAGGGAACAACAAAATAATGATTTCCTGTGTGAAGCCAGTGACAAATCGAAAGAATGGAGGTTAAACGCAGCGTAACACTGCATGTCTCTAAGGTGGAAAAGCTAAAAACTTATGTTTTCTCTTTCTTTGAAAGAGTTAGTATCTAGTGACACCAGCAGAAAAAAACACAGCTGTGAATTAAAACATTTATCAAGGACATTTTGCACATTAAAGGTTTTTTTTTTAAAGCTTCCCAGAATCTCTCAAGGTTATACTCAGCAATTAAGGTCTACAGAACAGCGAAAAAGGCCCCACTCAAATGTTAGTGATGCTTAGTACTGCCAAGCAACACATCCTAGAACACCACTAGCAGATGCAAATTTGTCAACATGCAGCAACAAGTGTTGCTGCGGCACCATTTTGGTTTTCCAAAACAGCAACAAGACGAGTGGCAAGATGAAGCCTTGCAAAATTTAGACTATGAGACAGATAACAATAATAACAGTAGCTACATCATAAAAATGACCAAAACAACCACAGGTAAATGGTCAAATATCAGAGGTCGATTTGCCTGAATGCTCTGACACCAGCTCAATGTACTGTTTTTGCTGACCTAGTTACAAGTACAGACTTCTGATCACACCTAACCACAACCTTCAGTGATGGTGGTGTAGTCTCAGCTTATTTATCTATAACATGTCTGCAGTCACTTTGTTTGCACTAATGCTTTTCTTGGTCAGAAATAAAGAGATGTTGAGAGTCACAATTTTCATCATTCAGGTATAGCTCAAAACATCAGAATATCAAGCCACGAACCAAGCAATGAACCGGAGTGTAATGTTACATTACCATAACATAGAGAAGTTTTTTACATTATTCAACAACAGGGAAAATAAACAGTCTACAAACTGTCTCGGTTGATCTGGAAATGAAATAGTGGATGGCTTGTCACACAGACATTTAGGACACAGTGGAGGGTTGTGCTGTTTAGATAAAATCAAGGAGTTTAGACTCAACTAGAAACCACTATTTTTTTTGTCTAAAGCAAACCGTTACAGCCATAAGATTTTCTAGGTCTGATTAGTGTGTTTGTGAGAGATCTCACCAGGATCTTCTCTGCGTTAAGTGAGAAGACTGACTCGCAGGATGGGTTGCTCCCCTCATCACAGTCGGGGTCCTCCAACTGTAAGATTGAGGACTCTGAAAAGACAAACATTCAAATCATTAATCATTAGGAGCACTTAACACAATTGTTACTATATGTATGTATTTCAGACATCTAAATACATGTAAATGGGTTAATCAGTTTTAAAATCTGCAGTTTCAAACTGCCCCCATCCTGCCAAACCACTAGCTGCATAAATGTCTGAGATGTCAAGCAGGCCTCACCCCACTCAGAGTGGATTGTCAATCAACAAGGCATGTAAGCAATAAAGTTTGAATAACACCAGGCCTTGTATCTCAGACCAAATAACTGATTTGATTCAGGTAATGTTGAAGTCTTTGACAGTTTTGTACTGCACTGTTTGAACATTAAAAAAACACATTTAGATAATGCTATAGAGCGAACCACACACCAGTTCCATTCTGCTGACATAAATGAGGTGGACACCTGTATGTACAACACAACACAAGGGCATAAAGTTGAATCGGCACCACCCTTGAACAGTTTCAACACAGTCTGAACATTATAACCGCTTTGAAGGTAGGATTTGTTACAAGGCGGCTGTATTCAGACTGCATTACTTTCAGCTGGGTGTTCCTAATAAAATGCAAATTGAATGCATATGCAGAATACACCAGATGCTCAGTACCAACAGAAAATATTTCAGTTTTTCTCTGTTAAACATGTCACTTTGCTGTCAGGCAAGGCAACGCCAAATTTGCGTGTTTTTTGAATGGAGTTTGGTGGAGACTTCTTCGGTTAACCTAAAATATACAGTTTGTGAAGTGAGTACATTCTGAGTTTTCCTGCTGTTGTGTACACATTAACACACTTTCTCTGCTCTCCTCCTTCGATCTTTGGCTTGAAATCCCATTTGACCTCCACGGCAGTAAGAGCAAGAGCTGGTTTTAGTAATCTCTTTTGGGCTGTCACAGCCTGTTGTTATTAGCCTCTTGACGTTAGCTTACAAATGGTTAAGCTAGCCGGGTTACACAGTGACAGTTGCACCTGGGGAGGACGTGGCAAAGTAACAGCGAAAAGAGAGACTTTACCGCAGTCTGCAGCGTACTCTTCCCAGTCGGACAGCGAGCTGCATCCCTGCTTGTGGAGCTCATTGTTGAACAAAGTCAGGGTGGAGAAATACTCGGTGGAGATGATCGCCCGACACAGGTAGAGTAGTGAGAGCGCTACCAAAACAACAGCCCGGCTAGCAGGGGCCATGTTGCACTCACTACATGTGTGACGCCAGCGAGCGGAAGCTGCTGCAGTTGGACCCAACACGCCCCCCTCGGTCTGCTGGAACCATGGAGAACCGCAGGGCTACTACACTCCAAGTCCCGACATGCTCTGCGGCTGTCAAACCGGTCCCTCAGGTCCGTCCAGCTTCAAGCCAAGTCACCAGTCAGACAAAACAAACGAAAAAAAGGTTTTCCGTTACACCTTTTAAATTAAAACCAAACTGCACTAAGAACTGCAATGGAGTAAAAGAAAATCCCCGTGAAATGTAGTGCAACAGAAGCATAAACCGTATTAAATTGTGCATTTGAACTGCGTGCATACGGACTGTGCTTGGGTAAATCTACTTTGTTTCATAGTATGTAGTGAAACAAAGTAGAGGGGATTTTTGAGGGGATTTTTTTTATTTTTAAATATAAGCTCTTTTCAACCCTTCAAATGCTGACAAATCTGTACTTTTATTTTGAAGGGATAGCTGTATGGATCCGCCCTACTTCCGGTGAGATGGTCTCACACGTTAGCCGCTTTTCGTAGATGTTTACAGAGGAAAGAATGGGCAAAAGTGTCTATAGGTGTGTTGAATGTAATGAAAAAGCAACGGAGCTGCACCGGGATTACAGTAACGGGATCCTGAAGATAACTATATGTGTGCGTTAACTATTAACTCCTGAGATTTGGTGTAGTTTTGTTTAACGTTACTGTTTATGACGAAGATGCTAGCTAACGAGGTGTCTACATACTTACATACATGTTGTCATGTTGTCAGTGCAGTGATATTCCTTACTGGTGCCCCGGTGTGTCGCACCAGGGCTGGTTGTTTTGGTTGGATGTGGCGACAGAGCTGAACATACTAACAAATTACAAGCAAACGCTTTTCTGTGAATTGTTAGGATCACCCCCTTAATTTAGCTAATTAGTATTATCCCCAGGCCACAACATACAAATAACAGACTGATAAAAGGATTACCACTGCCTGTCTTTGTGTCTCCAGGAGTCCTGCCAGAAGCCAGTGGACAAGTACATAGAATATGACCTTGTAATCATCTTGATTGATGCCATTTTGTGCAAGACGCAGGCTTTCAGACACATTTTGTTCAACACAAGCTTGAATGTAAGTAACATCAACTATTTTAATTTGTGGTAATGTACTTTTCTGACATGGGCAACACAACTTTGTACAGATGTATGCACATCTTAATTTATGAAAAAGCACCTGCATAGGAGGTCTTACCTCTAAGCCACCGTCAAGGGAGGGATTTTGTGATGACAAAACATCTGCCAAACGAATATAATTTCTAATTTTATCAGTTTTGTTATCATGCTTGGCTCACTGGGCTCATATCCAGCTTTGTCATCCATGTGCTGTCGTGAGTGTCTGTCTTCATGTGATATTTGTACATCTCGTCCACCTCTCTAGATCCACTGGAAGTTGTGTGTGTTCTGCCTGCTGTGTGATGCTTACCTCAGGTGGTCTCTGCTCCATGGCTCTGAGCAGAGCAGTGACCCCGCTGACATTATCAGGTACACCAAGGAATGGGAGTTTTACGGCATGTTCGGATTGGCCGCCCTCGGTAAGACACTGTGATACTGTTTGCATCAATGTGGAATCACAGCCATAGTTTATGCTGGAGTGTTAGCATAGATCACTAGAGCCTTCAGAGAACTTGACTTCAGTTCAGCCTACAGTACAGCTGCCGCTTAAAAAAGATTCAAAAAACCTGCAGGCTATAGAATAGGAATGATCAATCGCTCACATGTTGCTTTTGCTGGTATTACAGGGCTAACACATTGACAACGGCTGAATCTGGTTGACACACATTCATACAGGAGGCTACAGCTTAATTGTTATTTGATGCTTTAATGCTACTTACCATTAAATATGTCTGTCTATGCTATTTGATATGATTTCTGAGACTCTGATTAGTCTTTATGTTGTTCCTTTAGAGCTGTCAGCGTTCTGCGGCACTGTACTGTGGTTCCTTTGGGTGGTGGTGTGCCATCTGCGGGGTGGGAACCTAGAGTTCAGCCTGGTCGTCAGAGCCCTTCTGCTGTCCTGCTACGGGAAGGTCCTCCTCATCCCTGCTGTCATCTGGGAGCATGACTACTCCCCGCTCTGTCTGGGCCTCATCAAACTGTTTGTGCTCACTTCAAACTCACAGGCTATCAGAGGTAGGAGGACAACACTGACAAATATTACACATAAAACACACTTACCTCCAGGGGTGTTAGCCATTGATTATAATTTTGGTTTTATTCGTCAAAAGGTACCTTTACCCCAGTAGAGTGGAAGTGAATAGAATTTGAAACTGCTTTCCACCACTTTGGTCAACTGGGAAATATGTTGACAACTATTTGATGGATTGCCACTAAATTATAATGGATAATACTTAGTGACCAGTGTTATTGTGGATGTTATGTCAGTCTTAATGTCATCTTTATTTTTACAATCAAGACATTTCCACATCCACCCAGCTCTGACCAAGAAAATAACATCTTAAGATAAAGTAGGAATATCTTTTTAGTTTGATGAGTTACTCAGTCCCAAAGTAGAACAGCTTGTGCCTTGCGAGACATCAGGGATGTGACAGTACTTCATTCTTCAGACAACATTTCAAAGCACCAGCAGGTGGCAACTAACCCTCCCTTTGTTTGAAAATCACCCTGCTCCTGTGCTTCTCGCTACAGAGAGGCTCAGACATTGAAGATAAATGTGTTACGTAACAGAAAGGTCAATGTTTCTTGTGTTGTGTAGTTATTTCTTCAGCAGCAGCTGTGGAACCATAAATCTGCTCATTGTATTTTGGAAGCTAGCCTGTGAGCAATGAGAACAATGAGATGTTGTTGAGTTCTCTGTATGTCTTTAGATTTTTCAGAGGTACCGTAACTACTGTGAAAACAAAAACTGTCTATGGAAAACGTGTGTATTTATAATTTTTTAAATCTTTTCTCTACCCTCCATCTTCTCTGCAGTGATCCTGAACAGCAGTAGACGTCTATCACTGATGGCTGTGTGTTTAGGCCTGCTGTCAGAGATCTGTGTGGCTCAGGCCTGTAAAAAGCTTCCATGGAGCATCCAGGACATGTTGACATTCGAATGAACGTCTGCTCTGACTGAGATGAAAGTCACTTATCTCAGGGATGAACAAGTGATCGTGGATGCCAAGCTGTGGCAGTTCTTGATGGATCTTCTGCACATGGGGCTGGAGAAGAAGTTTTTTTTTCCTCAAGTTCCCTTTTTATTGTTCTGTTTTTTATTTACTGCTCATGCCAATTTCAAAACAACTAGAAACATGAGAAGCATTGCTTCCTGTGTGGCAGAGACACAGTGCAAATGCCTTAATGAACTGGCTACAGATTGAGGTAGAGCTACGCTGCTCAGTCGGAGACAGAGCAGCGTAGCTCTCACCTCTTCAGAGACTGAAGAGGTGACTGCAGAGGTGATTAAGAAAGCCGTGGAGAGGAGCCACTACATGGGAACATCCTGTGATCTAAATTACCGTTAAACATGTTCTAATTCTGGGGCCACTTTCTTGGAATGACACAAACACAGACCCTGAGGTTTTCATTTGACAAGAACTACTTCTCTGCTTGGACACACTCCATGGTAGTTTACATGCACACCAAGAAACTGGGCAAGGTCCTTCACAATAGTTGTGCATAAGTTTATGTATGTGCCAGTTTGATAGGAGGAAATAAGTGTTTTATCTGACCAGTGTTCTGAAACTGCAAAATATGTAATTTACTATTTTATGAAACAAATAAAAGAAGCTAATGATCATGTTTGAGAAGTTTGGACCTGTAAATGTTTTCTATTTTTGCTTGACTTAAATGATTTTTTGAATATCAACTGTTGTTGATTAATTTTGAAAAGCAAATCAATCAGTTTTCTTCCTATATCCAAGTCAAGGTGAGGCCACTGAAATCAACATTAAGAACATCACACGGCTCAAAAACTCATCAATGAATTTTAAACTGACGACAGTTTTTTAAGTTGGTCATTCGCAAGTTAAGACAGCCAGAGGGATTTATTTGTTGCAGAATATTGAGTAAAATCACCAAACACTGAACAGCAGCAGATTTACAGTAATCGTTGTGAAACATGTTGACTGGCTGCAGTAGGTAAACTTTACAAAACCTCCACCTACTGGAATGTGGATAATGTGTCTGTAAACAGAACAGTATTCAGTCAGTAAAACAAACGTCCGAAGCAGACCAAGTGCCTGTGGCATGAGGTATTCACTGTACTTACCTACAGTATGAAGGGACAGCTGAACCTGCCTCACCCCCGGCAGGCTTCGCAGGACTCATGGTGTTAGCGTTGACACGTGACGAGAGGTGAGGCCAAATTCTTGCTGAACGAAACCATCTGTGGCTCCTGCCAGAGGACTCACCCTGTGAGATGTGCTGATAACCTCGCACACACTGTCAGAGATCCAGGGCTGTAGTTTCAAATTTGCTGCATGTATCATCAGCATATTGTCAAATTAATACTGACACCCTGGCTTAATTCCCATGATCTGTTTCATCACTGCTATTATCTGTCATCTATCATCTGCATTTCACCTCTTGCACCATCTGCCATCTCCACAGTCAGACCTCTGTGCTGTAGGAATAGCGCCCTCTTGTTGTTGGGGTGTTGTTTTTAAAACAGCACTTTCAAACTGTCCTTTGATGAATTAAAAAAAAAAGAGAACACCCTGAGTATTTTGTGATTTTCTACTTTTTTCAAATGTTGAAAAAGATTTTTAAAAAATGTGATAAAGCTGTGGCTTTCTACCACAGACCAGCCCATAACAGCTGGGAGGGACATATGCTTCTGTGATGAATTATGTGAAACAAACTTTGAGTGAGTTGCCACAGGCTGCAGAGAAGCAGATGAATATTGCAGCATATGCAGTTTCAACTGTCTATTGCACAAAGGCATAAAAAGGGAGAATAAAATGTTTGTATTTTTTACCTAGTTGCTCAGCATGTTATTACAGGTCTGTGAATAGTTGAGGAGACAGCACACGGATGTGGAATGTTTGTTAGGTGTCCTCACCCTGGGTGGATCTGTGATACAGTCTCTGTGGAGAGTTCCTAATGCAAAAATGTCATAATAAACATATCATCATCACATTCTGCCCGAGACGAACTGGTATTTTCACCACTGCTCCACAGCAGAATGCTGGTGGAAATTTTGGAGAAAGAAAAATCTATTTTAATCTCACACTCTGGAACTCGAGTCACAAAAGTGTAAATAAAGACAGGAATCAAGTTTTGTTTTACTCGTGTAACTTGTTCCTACACTGATTCTCCTGGACAAAATCTTTGTGAACAAACTGCTGAGAGAGATTTTAAATGTGGAGTCTGGGAAGTGTTGGTCAATTACTCTGGCATGCAGCGGTTTAATCTGAGTCTGACTAATCAGATTATTGTAACAGCAGTCACCTCACAGCCATTTACCAGGTCCTGATCAGTGTGCGGGCCGAGGACTGGAGCTGGACGATAAGACCAACCTGAAATGGACAAGCTATAAAGAATGTATTGAAAGCTGTTCCAGTGCAGTTGAGTCATAATGTCAGATGCACAAAGGACCTGTAATATATTCAACATTTGTTCATCAAGTGATGAATTATTCAATTGCCAGGAAATATGTAGCACATTAACTAGTGGTCACGGGTCCATACATAATCTGGAACTCAGATAGGTGATGACCTGGCTTCACTGGCATCATGGGAAAGAAAAGAAGCACACAAACAGAAACACAGACAATAAAAAGAATTGAACTCATGGGTGTCAGATTTACAGAGAATAACAGACATTTTCAGTCTAAAAAACATCCACCAGTGCATATACACGTTACTGTGATGGACAGGCCTTCTGCTGGTTCTCACAGCCCAGCTCTGGTTTGGCAATCTATCCTCTGTGGAGAGAGTGATGTGCACCTTGGATTTGCTCCCTCAATCAAGATTATGTTAATCTGCTCTAATCTCCCAACAGACGCTCAGACAGGCAGCACGAGACCAGAGCACAGAGCAGAGAGAGACAACATGGCCTTCGCCTCAGATGATGCACACTGAAGAACTCTCTGTGTAGAAGGCCTTTATACAAAGAAAATATCAAAACCACATCTGTTTTGATTTGTCTGCATCTGTCTGGTGACTGTAGTGGAATGAAACATACAATGTTGACCTGTAAATGTGCCATGGATACCGAGTTACAGCTCTGGTCAATTCATTTCACTTTCATTTAAGCCTTGGAAATCACTGAGTTTTCAGGAGACGGCAGTGTACAATGAAAGCAGCGAAACCACTGCTTACGACAGGCTGTGAAAACGCCCAGCAACAACAGAGTTAACTGTCCTCATCAGCCATCTGCTCACTGCTGAGCTGGTTTGCCACCATTCTGACTTTTGCACTGCCAGACTCTAATATTTCAAAGCTGATTGTCACAGTGGACAAAAACACTGGTGAACGTGCTCCGCACATGGATTTGAAATGATTGTTGCATGACCTATTTCTTCAGTCTCTCAGGGAGGTCTGTGAGAATTTAAATAGAGTCTCTGAATATGAAAACATAAACAGAGTTATCGTCGTCGGTAATTCATCTGAGCCTCACAGCACGAGGATCTGCTACATCAAAGCCAACACGTCCTGCTGCAGAAATGATCAGTTAAACTGGGAATGCACCAGCGTGGCAGCCACTCAAGACCAAAATGCAGATCGGTGCATTTAAATGCAGGTCAGAGTGAGATGCATTCAAGAAAAAGAAAGAAGTAGGGCAGCAGAGAGAGGAAGAAGAAGACTGCAGTTTGGTCTGAGAGAGCTGTGTCTTGTAGAGATTTAATGAATTTAGATGAATATTATAGTTGATGTTTTGTGTCTTATTGGTTTTTTATTCATGGTCCCCAGAGGATGCATCCTACTGACTTTGGGGATCCCCTGACATCACTCCAGGGGGTTTGAGTGAAATGCCTTGATAACTGTTGGATGGATAGCTATGAAATCTGATAACAGACATTCCTGACCCACTTAAATGGTAATATTTATATATTTTAAGCAGAAGAATTGTGCAAAGAAACAAACGTTCTACATCCTATAGAAAGTTCCTCTTGTCAATAACAAACTCTGAGCTGATTTATGGTCAGTTTCTACCCAAAATATGGTTCTTACTCATTTCTGCCAAGACTTAACACTTGAGTTTCCATTGTGCTAACCGGGTCTCGTGTTAAAGGAATTTAAAAACTCCAAACCTGAAAAGTATGGAATCACTTTATTAAATTAATATCAGTATAATAATTAAGAGAGGAAAAGCATTGAGACTATTGTCAAACGAAACAGTAGTATTGTAACTGATGGATTAAAGAACAGGACTGATGATGGATGGTAACAACACAGCCTTCACACACGTTTTCTGAATAACATTTGTCTATGCAACACAAAATACAACATTTTTTGTCACTATAGTAATTTAATGAATGATTATGATATACAGTATAAATACGAAGTCAGATGTTTAATGTTTCTGGTCTCTCATTAAGTTACCAATGATAGATTCAAACCAATTAAACAGCTACAGCCAGTACGCACAAAAAGTGGATTATAATCTGTATATTCAGTTTGTCAACGCTAACAATTGGCTGCAAAAATGATCAGTTAGGCTCTCGTGTTTTTCTTGGCTGAATCATGTGCTAAAATTACACTGATGTCTCAACATATGCCAGTTTTACTCAGCTGTGGAAGAAGCTTGTGATTCAATGAACTTTTTTGTGCGTTTTTAATACATTTGAGGCTTTTTATGGAGGCAAAAAAGTTATTCAGTGGCTGAAACATGGCCCCTCTGAGCATAGATCAACATGTTATATGACTAAATCTCCCTTGTGACACCCACTCGTTAAATATCATCATCTCTGATCAAGTTATTTTGTGTTGAAGTGTCTCAATTTTCTATTTTTGGTGCACCCACTTCCACATCCTTCCCACATTTCCCAGAATACTTCCGAAGAACCACTAAAGCTGGGGTGTGAACGCTGAGGCATGTCTGATTACAGCAATACCTACCCTTTAGTCAAAACACATTGTGTCTTTGTGGTTGCATTGCATTCTGGTCCTTTGAGGCCACTTGAAGTAGTAAAATTCTCCATGTGATTGTTCAAATTAGGTGTAAAGTGGTGGCTCTGGAAAGAAGAATCTCACTTTTAGATTTAGATGAACTTCCATAAAAAAAAAATTCAGTTTCCACAGGAATAAATTCATTGTAGTTTGTGTGGTTTTAGTAAAAAGGGGGGGACGCCACACAAAAAAACACAACTGGATCACAAAGTGTCACTTTATAATTGTGTTGAAATGTTTTAAGAATTTTTTTTTGTCCCTCCAAGGTGAAGACATGTCGATCACTTGTTTTAAGGAGCGAACAACACAAATAATTTTCCACAAGTTTACCCTGAGAAGGCATCACCACATTTCACATCCAGTAATCTCAAGAAAAGGAGGGGGGTTGTAAAAGTAGAAAACACACACTATTCAATTGCCAACGGTACGATACTGGGCACAGTTCAGTTTGCTGGTGATTAATTTAAAGCTCCTTTCAAACTCGTTTGTGCTGGATTGAGTTACAGTAGTGTTTGTGAACAAGGAGCACCGCGTGCCTGTGTAAGAAAGACCGACTCGAAGACGATCAGGTAGTTGTAGTTTTCGGGGGGATTGAGCACATAACAACCACAAACAGACAAGTGCAAAACCACCGCTGAACACTCGAAACGTTTAAACAAGTGAGGAGTGCACCACGTAGCTTATTTTGCAAATGACATGACAGATTTTTTTTAAGGCTGTTAAAAGTTTTGGAGGTTAAAGCTGCGACATGTAGAAATTTAACACTGATCATTTGACAGAATGAATGTTGTAGGAAACTGAACCCATCACCTCCTATTCTATAAAAAAAATTTCTATGATATTCTATTCTATAAAAAAACAACAACAATACAACAACAAAAAAAGAAAAAAACAAAAACAAAAGAGCCTGGAAAAGACCAGACTCATTTTACTGAACACACATTCGGCCAAATCTCTCAGCACACCTTTTAATCAGCTCTCTGTGGGATTTTTCTGGATCTGTAGTTGGAGCATAATAAAGACATTGAGTCATCTCAGTGACGTACATCATCACCACCAAGGATTTCGAGGGTCATCAGATCTGAGATACTACACGTAGCAGCTTTAAGAACCAAGTGCATGTCAAGCAAGTCGAAGGATGAACAGTTTATGGTAAATTCTCATCTCCACCTTGAACAGAAAACCACAGGGTCTGGGACCTGAAGGTGTCTAAAGGCACTAATTGTGTAGACATCCAATAAAAAGCCTTTTGAAACGTTTTAAACGGCATCAGTTTGATCAAATGTGCTCTGCGCTTCAGATTAGCCACAGATTGTAGTGATAAAGCAGGTGTTTTTAGCTGATTCTAAATGGATCATTTTAACTGGAAATATCAGAAGCATTCAGATCCAGGTTCACTGTACAGACAACATGTGAAGTTTCATAAACTGTGGTAACACAGAGGGCAGACATTCAATCCAGCTTATTAGATAATAAAACCATTGTATGGAGGCCACTTACTAGTTTTGTAGTTGTATTCAGAAACTTGAAGATGCATTATGGACGTGAACAGGGAAACTTTTCAGATTTAAAATTGAGTGGGTAAATATGCTTCATCTAGTTCTGCACATAACCTCCAGTGAAACCATGACGTTCGTACAGATTTAAACACCGAGATGAAACATGTTAATTAGCGGGCTCTGGAAGTGCTGGGAGGTGGATTTCTTTTCCCACTGGACAGAGTGAGGTTAACTGTTTCCCCTCAATCCGCTAAGCTAAGCCCGCCAGCTGCTGGTGGTGGATTCATATCTACTGTACAGACATGACTCCGGTATCAACCTTCTGATCTAACTCAGCAAAAAGGCGAATAAGCACATTTCCCAAAACTATCCCTGTAACATTACACTGCTGTAATGTCTGTGTGGTAACTTCTGCATGTTTTGTACAGTTACAGTTACTACACCTTTGACTTTGAGCTCTTTACACAACATGTGTAGATGTGATGGTGTTCAGCACAAAATTAATCTTTCAGACTTTCATATGTCAGTCGGTGACATCAATTTCACAATAACCGCGTGATTAGAAATCAGACATTTAACTGAAAACATCAGTGTTTGTATGACTGGGTTCAAGGCATAGCTACTCCAACAATGAACGCCCTACAGGACGGAGACAGCGTGTCAAATGACATGTAAAGACATTCTTCAAGACATCAGATATCACTGTGCACTGTAGCTTTTCAGTGAAACGTAACCACTCATGATAAGTAAGTTGTCTTCTTCAGCACCTTAAACCAAACACATTTCATTTTTGAGCGCTGTATTTTCTTTGGTTTGTGTTCCATAAGTACACAGGTAGTGGGACCAGTCTACAAACAGATGACGTCATATGATCTATACAATATCTACACATGACTGAAAATATCAACTTTCTACATCTTCTCAAAGTGACGGTGGGTATTGAGAGTATTGCCGTTTGAGTGACAGAGCTGTGGTGTCACGTGCTACAGTTTCAGCTGAGACCTTTGCTGTAGAGTTTAGATATTAAGGAAGACCACACAGACCATTCATATGGAAGTAAGAATATTTGCACATCCAAATGTCTTTGCCTGGCGTAGGATAACCTACACGGCGCAGGACAAAAGCAAAAATAGATACCTAGAGGTCAAAGTAAGGCTGCGTCTGTGGAGTATTTCTGTTAAATAACGTGAACGGAAACACTCTTCAGAGAGAGATCGGTCAGGACAGCATTATGTCCATGTACTGGAAGGTTCTTGTCTGTTTTGTTCACATGCCTACATTAAACAAAACAGACAAAAAAAAACCTCCTTTGCTGTTACAATCTTGTTAGTGACCAGTATTGAGTAGTAAAGCAAAGTCCCCGCTACTTCAGTTTCAGGATGAGGCTCAGATAGTTACACAAAACCTGGTGGTTTGCACATATGATCAAACACTGACATAATCTCCATTATTTTCATCTGATTAACTCCAGCGTGTGTTGTTAGGATGACACTGGTTAAGATCTGTATGTAGGATACGGAGCATAATAAAGTACCCTGTATTCAACTGATATTTGCTACCAGGTTCAGAGCTGCAGCTTTGTATTTGCACTGCGAGCAGCTGAAGGCCACAGTGACCACCGAAGTCTGGCTGGTCAACACAACTTCCACTCAAACTCACTGGCCATCAAGGGCCAATCACACGGATGCACTTCTGATTTCCCATCAATGTCACTGCAATAAACGTGAATACTTTCCAACTAGAAGTTGATCACGGCGAATCACAGTTTCTCAACTCTTGGCAACTTTTAGTTAATAGAATATATTGAGAATGAGAGTCACAAAGGTGGTTATGTGGAAAATGGCAGAATACCTCATTCTATCCTGTTATTTCCTGATTATTTTCACTTGCTGATAAGTAGCAGTTAGCACTTGCTAACTGACTATGTTGAAGAATGATCATGGTTTATTACAACTTGGGTTTTATTTTCATAATTTCACTTCTCATTTCAATCAATTATGATAATACTGCACTCAAAGTATTTGCTGAGATCTGGCAACAGCTGCTTGTTTTCATTGCCCTGTCCCGACTTTTTTTTTTTTTTTTGCAGATGCTGCCTCGTTCCCAGATCTCAGCAATTAACTTAGTGAGTATAAAGTCATTATTATTGTAGGAATATTAGTCATAACCATGAAAAAAAGACCAAAGTTGTAGAGAACAAGAATTATCATAATTCACAAGATCCAAGTCTTGTTGTCACCCACAATCTGTTCAAGAAAGAGCTCTGAAGTTTAGGGAAGCGCACAGCTGTATCTGCAGCCTAGCACACTGGGCTTCCACGTTTTTCTCCTATGCAAACAGTTTAAACTGTTTCCAGCATTCTGAACATTTCACATTTTCAGCATTTTTACACTGTGAACAGGTATGAGGTCGCCACCTCTTTCTCCATTCTCGAGGTCTGACAACTTCTGCCTTTACCTTCTGGATTTACGTAAATGAATGATTTCAGCCACACACACTGTCTCCATCTACATGTCCACAAAGTCGATCGTGTCTCTGCGCCAACAATGATGGTAGAGTTCAGAAATCCCATCCTCTGTGTTCCCAGTTTCTGGGATTTCCAGCCTGTAAATGCGGTACCCTTGCACCTGGGCAGAGCTGCAGTACAAAACTTCTGTTAAGAGTAACAGGAAAGCAAATATCTTGATATTTATATTATATAATAAATAATAAAACTTTGTTCATATATCTTGAATATGTAAAAAAAAGTTCTGCCGAAAAAGGGTGACTGGCTAGCAAACCCACTTGATACAGAAGTAGCAGCAGAGCTGATTATAAAAAGAAATTCATTGTATATATTGCCTAATTTTGAGTATATGGAGTTTTTGAATACAATCCATGCCAACTCCTGAGTGTTTCAGAGGGTGCGGCAAGCCACTTGCCAGGACACCCGGCCGCTCAGCTCCGCAGTCTGAGGAAGCTCCTGGTCACGCTGCAAAAGAACATTCTGCAGCACAAGCAGGTACAAGTTTCACCTGAGGAGGAGCACAAGTTAAGCTGGAGCCGGTGCTTTACATTTATAGTCTATTATAGCAAAGAGGCACCACGAGCCACCAGCTGCTATCTCTGACAAACCACTCCCTTCTTGAGGGCCAAAAGGTTTCCAGAGCCACTCAACTTTTCCTCCAGCTTAACCCGGTCTGTTACCCCCAAAATGTCTTTCCATCTGCAGAGAAACGCTGAGAATGAGGCCTCAGATGGTAACGTGAAAGGAGTCCCAGCTGTCGTCTTTGCCACTGCCGCTCCCATTCTTGGCCGCTGCCATTGTTGCCGTCCCATCTCCGACCTCCCCGTCCGGCTGTTCCCCAGTAGGAGTGGCGCCAGGCTCCGGGTAATACTCGTCGTCCTCGTCAAAGTAGCCGTTCTCCATCATGCTGAGGCTGGAGGCGGCGCTCAGATCCTGGCAGCTGCCCTTGTACTCCTGGATGGACTCGTGGAGTGACCACAGCTGGCACAGCAAGGACATGTCCTGCTGACGCAAACCCACCTGGAGCGGGCGGAGGAACACGATACATTTCTGATGGAGTCATTCAGCATATTTAAAGGCATTCATTTTGGAATATAGAGTATTTGCTAGTTTTGAACTACTGCTCATTTTAAGTCCACAAGGAAAAACACAAACTTGTCCATTTACTGATTAATTCTTTGTCTATAACTTGTTGGAAAATTGTGAAAATGTCTGTCGCAATTCCCCAAAGTGACGTCTTACAGTCTAAAACCACTGGACAAATGTAGTAGACCGATCTTTCCATTGAATTAATCATGCAAATGATTCAGTTGTAGCCCTGCCTGATATTGTGACATTAATAAAATTCAAAAATCGAGGCGGAAACATGGGTGTGAGCGGGACTGAAAAGGGAAAGCATTTATGCTGCATACCACTCTGCTGACAATGCAGTGTGAACTGAGGGTCACTGCACTGTCTTCCAAGCAAATTACAGTGGGCAGACATGCAAGTCAGAGTCAGTTCAAACAGCTGAGACTGAGACCTGTGCAGTGCAAACTGGGGAGCAGCTAATAGTTTCTAAAATATAGGACACGGACAACTTATAAAACAGTGTGAACTACAGATTCATAGTAATACATTAACAGTAAAACAAAGCAATAGGCCTCGGGTTGAGGACCTGCTGTTGTGAGAGTAAAGCACATGAAGGAGAAAGGATATAGCCACAAAAATCTAAACAGCAAAGGGGCTGAGTTTCAGCAACAGTTTGACCTTTTTCATCTAAAGTAAATGAGAAAACGGGACACTGTTTTGTTTTGACCAAAAGCTATTAAAGAGTCTACACTGATAGTGAAGTCTGGTCTGGTTCTCAGTCAATGTAATAGTTCACTACAGGATTTTATTCTGGCTCATGTGGCAGGGACAAAAAAACCTGAAGACTGAAGCTAAAAGGTATTAAATTGAGCTCAGAATAAAAATCAGCAGGCGCCTAATGCCTTAATTTGACTCATCCGATGCAAAGCTGCCCCTGATCCTGTTTCCTCTTGGATAGGGTGTTCTTCATGCCAGACTCCATTTTTTAAAATCGCGTTTTTATTTTCCCATGCTTACAAACGACTTTGTCTTCTGGGTAGCATATAAACTTGCAGAGTCTCACAAGGGTTTTCCTTTACCTTGACAAGCATGCAACTCATTAAACAGTATTGCTAATAATGCACAAAAATGCCCCTAATTTTGGGATTGATCGACTGCAATATACTTTAATTAAAAACTCTCAGCGGGCTGCTACAAAAAGCGAGATCCATATTTGAAAGTTGATATTTTATTTATATAATGTGGTGCACGGTACGTGGTATGGATGCCGAATATACCAGGGGGCTATAATAATTTGTAAAAACGCCTTAAGCTGTGCTCAAAGAGGCGGTTAAGTTTTCCCCCAAACCAGGCAACTTCAAACTACCAGAATTTCTTTAGGGAATCTGGTTGAATACAAATGCACAGCGCGCACAGGGATTACACGGCTCCCTACAAAATCCAAGGGGGTAAAAAAAAAAAAAAACGACAAATAAACAAATAAAACGATGACTCCCTAAAATGTTACCATCTCTTTCCGAAGAAGAGCCAGGGCAGCGTCGAGGTTGGCCGGCTTGTTCGCCAGCAGGTTGTCAGCGTTGTTCCTGCCTCGGCTCAGGTCGTCCTGGATCATGGTTTTCTTCACGTACATCCTCTCCATTTCTCTCCAGGAGCCGCCGCTGGAGTTCAGCAAGCCGCTCAGGCTCTTCGGCAGCGGGGGCAGACCCTCGATACAGGCCATTCCCCCCAGCGTGCCGTTGGTTGACTTACCATTCATCGTCGTGTGTGTTAGAAGACGAAGACGGGTTAGTATTTACACGGAAGTCGATCGTTTAGTCCGTAAATACTTCAAACACTGTGGACCTACAACAACCTCCAGCACCGAACAAGCCGAGCAACAGCCGTGCTTTTCTCTGCCCAGGGCGGCCAGCGACGCTGCGTCAAGTCCACCGTAATCATGTCATTGGATTTCCGGTACGATAACCAAAATAAAAGCGCCTCTGTTGAAAGTGGCATGTGTTGACTAATATCATATTTACTGTGACCGTTTCACTTATTTAAATTAACTGGTTCATTAAAAGGATAAATAAATTAGTTAATATGGGACATATATTTCCCCCACATACATTCAAGAAAACAAGATACTGAATCAAATTTACCATCAGAGGGAAATTGTATGATTTGGACACCTTTGGACTTTGAACGTCGAAAATTCAATAAAAAAAATTTAAAGAAAGAAAAACAGAACAAGGCATTCACAGTTTTCATATAGCTTCAAAATAATTTCAGATTAGTTTTCTTTCAATCAGCTAATAGTGACACAACTAAGAGTATTCAAAGAATCCAGGCAATGGTACATGAAAATTAAAAACAATATAAGGTAGTAAAAATAACGTGAAGAATTGAAAATGGTTCCCACAAGATAGAAATAGCATAATTTTGGTTCTCTGTACAGTGGAGTACCAAAAAACTCCAATAACAAGCGCCTCAGCTAGTCTTGTTATCCAGCCTTTATTTTGAAGATCAACTTCTGGTCTTATTATGATTAATTGTTGTTCACTTGACGGTTGTGGATAGTGGCTCAGGAGCTAAATCCACTTCCTGTCCTTTTAAAACGGTGGCTGCTGGGCGTCTCCCTGCCAGCACTTTGAGGCAGGAAAACTGTCTTTTAAATGCAACCATATTTATTCATGTGAACACCAGAGAAGTTAAAAAAAAAAAAAAAAAAATGAAAAAAGACAAGATGACTGGCAAATATTTATTAAAAAAACTTGACATATTACACTTTAAAATAAACCTTAAATGAAAAACTACTGTGTTTACAAACACAAACTTCACTAATATCAAAGTAAAGAATGAGTACTGTTAATTAGTTACTGTTAATAATAATTAGTCAAAGTTAATTGAAGGGCCAAGGGAATTTCAATTCATGATCTTCTAAATGTATTAATCTTTGTTCCTAGACAGCCTCTTCTGTCTCTAATAACGAATCTAGTCAACTCATCTTGATTATCGCCTGCTAACAGGAACAGTCAATACTTTCTAGCATTAAACTAACTGTTTGCCTTTTGGTTTAATGGAAGATCGTGTTCATTTGAGCCCCAACAATAAAACAAATTGATAGATTTCCCCCACACGACATCCGAGTGTAGACACAGGGTTTGAGGTCATGATAGGAGTGTGTGTGCGGGACAATAGTTTGAGTATAAAGGACAGATGGTGGGCTTCACTTCCCACCCCCCCAGCCTGCAGCCCCGACATAACAATAACACAACAATAACCTTGAAACCAACACACAAAAGCATCACACATGCTCTTTAGAAAGAGAGGAGCATGTGCTGTACCACACACCCACACACACACACACACACACACAGAAACAGTCAGGCAGATGGATGAAGCCTGAAGCCTGAAGCCTGAAGCCTGGTATTTCTAATCACTCTGCTTAAATGAATAAAATCTGATTCATTTCCCTCTGACAGTTAAGACATAAACGCTAATAATTGTTGTCATGAGCTTCTTAAAATTCTCATCATAAAAAAGTGGAAAAAAGAGCATTCAATCTGAAGTCACTTGGATTCTATAAAGCTGTAAATTTTAATTTACAAATGCTTGAAGACAAACAGCATCTATGAACTGAGTAGCATGGTTTTTGTTAGCATTTGCATGCTGTCTAAAGTGCTATAGCTTTTACTGCTTACAGTTTATACAGTGGATGGATGATTATGGTGTTGTTTTATTAAGAATGGTAGCTTCAACTAGGTAGCTCTCTGAAAAGGCCGTGTTCAGAATGTTTGATGTTTAGCCTTTTACTACATTTTGTCGTTGAAAAGCATCACATCCCCTCTGTGCAGATTACTCCTACCCTTCAAATAATTAGCTATGAGCTGACAGTCCACATCTGCACAGTTTAGAGAGACTGATCAAGGACAATCTGTTTTTGTCCAGGGAATTTATGAGCAGAAGGACCCTCTAAGCTTTCATCACCACCACCATCACGACCATCATCGTCACTGCTGCCCGAGATCAAAGGATTAGCCATATGATTGCACCCCCTGGGGATGCATGTAACTGTAGCAGGGTCGTGTTAATCTGCCTTTGCTAAAAAACACAATGATTTTGCATCACTTAGCGTAGGCCGGCTAATAATGGGCCAAAGATATCCGCTTATGTCCCTCCTGGAGAGGCAATATCTCACAGAAATGCCAAAAAACTACAGTAAGCACACATGTGGGCGCAAAGACATTGTTTGTCTTCTATTATGTCTGTCTTTATTTTAATTGATTATTTTATTTTCCTTCTTATTGTATTTTTAAATGTTCTGCCTCTTATTTTAAGCACTTATACTATCAGTTGTGTTTAAAGGGTACTATGTTAAAAAAAGGATTAGTTGAAATTTACTGACAATAATTGTGATTGTCAGTTAATCATTTATGCTATTCAGGAGGCAAAATGCCATCCATCTGCTGACTCCAGTTTCTCAAATGTGGGGATGTGACTAATCTCACATGACACAGACTAAAATATCAATTTAGGAAACATATTCATCTGCAGAGAGAAAACTGAGACCTGAAATAATAGCCCAAAAGTGTGCTTCATTCCCATCTAACCTCTGCGACAACTGATAGAACGTCAATGCATTGAACTTGGAGCTTGTCTGGGATGTATCACTGCCAAAGAAACACAATAGGTCTGAAAGGAAGGATGGAGGTTGTGCATTTGGAGGAGGTCAGCCTCCTATAGTGCGTCAGTATCCAGCAGGTCAGGAAAGAGGAGTGGCTCGTAAGAACAGCTGTTCCAGGGACGTGTGGCGGGGACGAGGATGACAGCTTCCTCCCTGAGTCAAACAGGAATGGGTTCTGGTTATTGTCATGGGACAGTGGTGATATGTTTTAGAGTATAAAATCACAAAAAAAGAATTATGTGGAAGCCATAAATGCAACAACAACAACAACAACACATAAATTGTGCATTCCTGTTCAGTGGTGACTCATGTTTACCTGACATTCTCCTGCTCTAGAACCACTGGATGGGTAAAACAGCTTCTTTCTTGTGTGGCAGACAGGAAATAATGAGTCATTTGTCACTGGTATGTGAATGGTTTGTGCAAGAGTCAGTTTGCTCCCTTAAGTGGCTCCATGTGAACTACTACTTCCGAGTAGTCAGTGGTGTAAAGAAACAAAGCATATTTACTGAAATACTTCACTTAAGTACAGTTTTGAGGTACTTTTACTTTACTTGAATATTTACATTTTATGTCACTTTGTACTTTCACTCCACCACATTTCAAAGGGAAAATTTCTCCTTTTCACTCCACACCATTTATTTGACAGATGCAGTTGCTAGTTACTTTTCAGCTTAAGATGCTTCACAAATATGCTCCAACTCAACCAGTGACAACAGCGAAATTCCTCTTGCACACTGATGCGTCACGATTAACAATCCGGTAATCTAATATTGTAAAGATTTTACTTGTAATGGAGTGTCTGTTAACAGTTGTTAGTTTTGTTTGTGTTGCTTTCATGTCTTCCTTGTGACCTGTTAGTTCTGAGTGCAGAACAAAACACAACCTGTGGAAAAAGTAAAAAAAAACAAAAAAACCCCCAAAACCTTTTTAAGTCTTTCATATCCCAGTACGTCTAGTATCAGACAGAATCCATGCCTTCTGTCCCAGATGTATTTATCACTTCATAGGGTGACACATATGCAGCCAGATGGTTATCAAAGATGTGTGCTGCAGCAGCAGCAGCAGCAGCAGCAGCAGCAGCAGCAGCAGCAGCAGCAGCAGCAGCAGCAGCAGCAGCAGCAGC
>JBBMJY010000011.1:3370857-3405828 GCA_037833715.1 Toxotes lorentzi
CAGCAGCAGCAGCAGCAGCAGCAGCAGCAGCAGCAGCAGCAGCAGCAGCAGCAGCAGCAGCAGCAGCAGCAGCAGCAACAGCAGCAGCAGCAGCAGCAACAGCAGCAGCAACAGCAGCCACAGACTGTGGTAATTGAAATGGGATGGGTGTACTCTGACATGCTTTGTCACTGCCCCTGGCCTTGCTCCAGCCTGCCCTGCAGGGACAGGAGGGCGTAGTCCTGATCAGCAGCTGGCCTCACGCTGTCTGACCTCTGCCCTCCCCCTCCTCCCCCTCTTTCTCCTCACCCACCAGTTCTGCTACACCCACTATGTGTCTGCCTTCCTCTCCCTGTCTCCAGCACGCCCCGTGTCATTATCAATGGTTTAGGTTGAGCCCAGTGCGCAACCTAAACCATGCACTCAGGACTCTACGTGATGAGAACAGATGGTCAAAGCTGCTTAAGGAAACTCTGACACAGTATTTAAAACTAATGTTACTATTCCCAAATAGAAAAAATATAAACTGAAATCAAAAAATCAGTTTTGGCTGTTGATCTGAAATGTAAACGAGAAAACTCTCATCTATCGCTTCATTGTTAATCACTTATGTATGTACTGTAGTTGAGATACTTCTGCTTATGTTGTGCTGTTTATACTGAAACTCTTTATGGCCCTATAAAACGAATCAGTGATTTTTCCATGTCAGATTGTCTCATGTGAAGAACTGTAAGAAACCTGAAGACATAAAAGAATCCAATAATCCACAGAAAATGAATCTTTGATGATGTATGCATTCATTAGGTGTTGTGGTGGTTTATTATTACATTTAACAGTGGGAGTTTTTATGATCACATGTTAGATAGTGGCATAATTTCAACTTCATTCAAAACACTCAGTTAAATAGAACCACAAAAATGTTTTATTTGGCAACAAAACCGGAACACCTTTAAAAATTTCCTTAAAAACAAACAAACATCTTTAAGACCATACACATATAAAGTTCTAATGTTTTCGCAGCAAAATTGGCATTAACATTTCCCATAAAATAATTATAGAAAAATAAAACAAAAGCATTTAAACCATCCTAATGTGTTCTACTGAAGATCTGGCTGGTGAAGTACATTAGTAATATCAGTGCATTACTAAGGAACAATCAGATGCTCTGCACTGCCTGACCCTGGAGGTGGGTGTGCAGTGTCAATGTGAAGACAAGTAGAAATAAATAGCTAGCAAGTGTGAAATCTGATTCCTGCGGATCAGCAGAGGTCAGTCGGTGTCTCCTGCTGTCTGGAGGGCAGCAGAAGCAGATCTGAGGTGGAGGACTTATCGGACTACAGGAACCAGTCAACTCCTCCACCCACAGAGGAGACAAAAATAAGCAGCAGCTTCTGAATTCTTACCATAGCTGGTCTGCTTCATGTCATACTGATCAAACCTTTCATCATTTGCTTTACTGCATTACAGGTATATCATAGCTTTCTATATTAAGGCATGGGCTGTCAGACAGGCACTCCAGATAGAACAATTATGATTATAGTAGTAAAACCATCGAACCAGTCTTTCTAAAAGTTATTTAAAATGACTCAATGTCCAAAATCTACAGCAAATTCCATTAAACTTCTCTTGAGGTTTTATTGCAGCATCCCTTCTACGCTGCCCTCCCTATTCAGGAGAGGCAGGAATCAAGATGCTCATTGATCTTTGACTCCTGCACTTTTGCTTGGCACACAGGACAGCTGACCAGCAATGCAAAGGAGGAGGTGGATGTAGAGGAAGAGGAGGAGGTAACGCTGTACAATCCCACAGAGGAATGAATAGATGATGTAGAGGAGGAAGATGAGGAGGAGGTGGTGGCAGTGGAAGTAGCAGTTCTTTGCTGCACTGCAGGTGATTTTGTCTTTATCGACTCCCTCGATGCTGCTGAATCGCTGCCTAATGTTTTCTGGAAGAAGTCAAAGATGCTGGCTGAGCTGCTGCGGTCGTCCCACGGCCTCTTCCTCGAAGTCTGACCCCCACCAGCAGCTCCTGATGTACTGTCACTGTTGGACTGATTGAAATATTTTGTATTTGGTATTTGTTTAGCAGGGCTGCCTTTGTTTGGAACTACAGATTTGCTGGGAGACGAAGAACTGTGTTGTTTAGGAAAGAAGGAAGAGGCAGAGGTAGCACTCATGATGCTTTTTGGTGATGTCAGTGAATCTGTTTTAGTGTCTTTATTTGAAAAGGAGGATTGGCCCACTGATTTCCTGATGCCTGTGCTGTTGAAAAGATCTTCGATGGACCTTTGTTTTATTTTCTCTGCTTGGTTACTGCAGCTACTGTGGGTTTTAGGGATTCTAACCGGTGAACCGTTAATGTTGACAAAAACCTTCGTATTACTCACAGACCGCTTCACAGGTGGCTTCTTCCCCGTGGAGGCTACTGGCCTGACGGAGTGAAAGGCACTGGAGATCCCAGTGGTATCCAGTCCAGGGTGAACAGGAGAGGTGAGAGTTTTAGCCGGGGATGAAGGGGTGAAGAGTTTCTTGGGAGGGGAGATAGGGCTGGACGAAGAATTTTTCCCAACAGGCACTGGTGGTTTGTGAGATGGAGAGGAAGACGTGGAGGACTGTGACTTCCCTCCCAGTATGAAGCCTTTGCCACTAAATGGGATAATATTCCTTATATCCTGTGATCCAGAACCTAAGAGAGGAAACAGTACACATGAGTCAAGCAACAAAATTTCTTTGAGGCACAGTTTTGATACACAGTTTTTTTTTTATCATATTACCTGTAGTTGTACTTGAAGGTTTGCCTTTTCCTGAGGCCTTTCCATCTTTTTTGCCATCATTCTTGCCTTTTTTGCCATATCCTTCAGGCTCCTTGATCTTGGTGTACGTCCCGCCACATGTCCTCCGGTGGTCCTCCCACCACGGGTCCAAAGAAGACGGGGCCCGGTTCATGGCCCTCTTCACATACCCAAAATACGGCTTGCGGTTCTGGCAGGGCCCGCTGCAACGCCACCAGTGCTGCCGGTACACATCAACCTCATCATGGAAGCTGTGGTAGATCTGAAGAGAGGACGGAGAGAAAACATAAGTTTCAGATGGTTACTTTATTGTTAAGATCATGGTATAACTTATAAGATGTTGGTTGTTTGAAATGGGTAAAATAAGATACACCTACAGAAATATTTGTTCCACTGGCCTTGTTGATCCGGTTCATATGTTTGCAGAATTCAGGCCCATGACCATCTCTGTCTCTGTTGTTCTGGGTCACAAACAGGAGGGCGTGAATCATTTCATGGAGGAGAGTCTGGGGAAACAGAAACATAATAATAATTCATCTGTAAATATCAGTTTGAGCAAATGTACTTTTTATAAGCATTCCTGATCCAATCTCATATGCTAACATACTGTCACAGCTGGGATCTGAAAGAAAACTGTCTCCTGACATATTTGATGTTCAGAGGAAGAGCTGCTATTGTGTATAAGGATTCTTTTGGATGCACTTTTTAATATCTGACCTCCAATGTTTCTTATTATGTTATTTAACCTCTGAACCTGCTGTTAGTAAACTGTGTGTAATTCAAGCCTCATAATAAATACAAGTTATTGTCTTTAATGTGAACTGAAATATTTGAACAATAGTTGTTAGAAAGGTATTTGATGATAAGAAGGTGATAAAATACTAGATCAGTGTAACTATTAACCTCACCTCAACCAGGTCTTTCCTAGGTCTCAGCTTCAGCAGAGGCTCACTCAGTCTGATTGAACACAGTCCACCTCTGCCCTCATAAGAACACACACCAGCACACCTAAAAGAAAGGGCAAGACATACTAAACACTGCACACACAACCATTAAAACCAAGTGGAAAAATGATCTACACATTAGCAGCATTGGATTACTGGGTAGTTAAAACTGCAACAAATTCCCCATTCTCCTATGGTCACACCAAACCCCATTCAAAAATCAGGCCATTTTACTGCATTTAGATGTCAGTGTGATTTTAGCCTCACAGTAATGTCAACACAAGAAACTACACTGTAGCAGGTGACTTACAGTGTCATTCTGGGGCTCCACTTAACCTCAACACCGCTGAGTTTCCCCCAGAAGAACATGTCATTGAACTCCAGAAACATGGCTCTGACGTCGGGACTGGGGTCCAGCATCTCCCAGGACTCGTCCACGATGGACAGCGGCCTCTCGGGCTGAGCAGCCGGCTTCCAGTATGGAACAACACTGTCGCTTTCAGCTGCTACATCCACTTTCCGTTTCTTGCTGCTTTGTCCGAAGCCGTCATCCTCAAAACGGTTTGATGAAAATAATAACGTCTCGAACTCAGTGTCAAACTGCTCCTGTAGCTGAACGGCGAGCAGAAAATCCTCATCCATTACAACAGAGGGAAAGAACTCAAGGTTGCCAACCTCAAGTACCTTCTGTCAAATACACGAACTGTAGAAATATTTCAATTTAAAATCACAATTTCATAGAAAAATGCAGCATTATCTTAATGTCAGGCGACGATGTTTGCTAACTGTCGTCGAAAGTTCTTCTTCTACTACTTTTGGTTTCATTGGCGGTTTGCAAGCCAGATTGCATGTTCATTACCGCCACCTACTGGACTGAAGTTCTTCTGTATAGTTGACCACAATACAATACCTATTTCCGTTAAGGACTTCAAAACAAAACCTGAGACATTTTCAAAAACCAGTAGCTCCAAAGCTTTTTGGCTTGAGTGACCTCTTACACTGTCTAAAGAGACATTTTCCCTCTAAACCTATCAAATGGTTTCCTCTAAATTACTGTTTAAATCATGGGACAAATTTATAAGAGAAAATGCCAAGTCCTAAAAAGGTGAAATTATCCGATATCATACAAAAACGGAAATATTAGACTCACCCATCACCCATCTCATAATACTGCCATATAATAATAACCATAGTGAGTACTGTTACTGGTTCATTATTATTACAGAATATACACAATATATAACCGTGTGCAACATTGTGCTCTTGCTATGAAACCTTTACGCACAGTTTCCGCTACAGGATTGAATAATTCTCGCACACTTGACAAAACAATGTTGTTGTACACAGTTAAACCAAGGGTTTCTGGGATATGTAGTCTTTATTTAATCTCGTGGGTCAAACTAAAATCCACCCTTAGTTTTTCTGTTGTTATTTAATGATTAAATTCGTGAATATTAACAACAATATTTGTTATGTATAGTTTATATTTTCAAGTGTTATAATCGAAGAACGATCTTGGCTTGTATGAACGAACACTTCTTATTTATAAATTATTGTTTTCGCGCGTTTTGTTGACCATCTTTTGTTCCCCTGAATCCCGTGACGTTTCAGGGTGTCAGCCAGTTTACAACTTCCTGTTTGGGTTGCAAGCGGATATGAGCCGAGGGGTTTCGATGACCTGCTCTTCTGCCTGTATTTATCACTCATTTGTCAACATCTGGTCTTGCTAAGTAAAGACACTCACGACAGAAAATGTCGGAAACGGGAAACCGACTACGGAAACTGCTCGAATCGCCTAATTTCGACCCGCAAAATTACGTGAAGCAGCTGTCCCAGCAGTCCGATGGCGACAGAGATTTGCAGGAGCATCGTCAGAAAATCCAAAACTTGGCCGACGAAACGGCCCAAAACCTCAAGAAAAATGTCTACAAGAACTACAGACAGTTCATCGAAACGGCCAAAGAGATTTCCTACCTGGAGAGTGAAATGTACCAGCTGAGCCACATCCTGACAGAGCAGAAGAGCATCATGGAGAGCATCACTCAGGCCCTGTTGTCCACGGATAAGGATGAGACCTCCAAAGAGATGCAGGCTGCTTTCCCCAAAGAAACAGAGGAGCTGAAGCAGAGGACGCTCACCTCGCTGCTGGAGAAAGTGGAGGGGGGTAAAAACATCATGGACACCCCGGGGAGACACCTTGTATACAATGGAGATCTTGTTGAGTTTGATGTGGACAACATGGCCCCCATCCAGAAGGTGCACGCTTTCCTCATGAATGACTGCCTGTTAATCGCCACCTGGCTGCCAAACCGTAGAGGCACTGTGAAGTATAAATACAACGCCCTGTACGACCTGGAGAGCTTTGCTGTGGTCAACGTGAAAGACAACCCTCCCATGAAGGACATGTTCAAGATCCTCATGTTCCCTGACAGTCGCATCTTCCAGGCAGAGAACAGCAAAATCAAGAAGGAGTGGCTGGAGATCCTGGACGAAACCAAGAAGAACAAAGTCACCAAGGACAGGCACAAGAAAGAGGAGGAGCCGCCTACTTCTCCAGTAAGAGCTGAAGTGTCCACCAATCCTTTTGATGAGGATGATGATGAGCCAGCTGACGCCGAAGAACGTGTGAACCTCAGCCTTGAGTGGATCCAGGAGCTGCCAGAGGATCTGGACGTCTGCATTGCCCAGAGGGACTTCGAGGGCGCTGTGGACCTGCTGGACAAGCTCAATGAGTATCTCAAAGACCAGCCGGTCACCCAGAAGGTCAAAGAGCTCAGGTCGAAGGTGGATGAGCGTGTACGGCAGCTGACAGAGGTGCTGGTGTTCGAGTTGTCTCCAGATCGCTCACTTCGTGGAGGACCTAAAGCCACCCGGCGGGCTGTGTCCCAGCTCATCAGACTAGGTCCTGCTTTGTTTTTCCATCACTTACACGTCACACCTCCACAAAAAGTCATCTGAATGCACTCAGCGTGCATTACAAGGACATCACGTTTGTATCATCAGTCATAGCTGTAACCCTGACAACAGATTAAAATGTCAAAATCTAGAATTACAGCATAAATATTTTGTTGTCTTCTGTGTTGCAGGCCAGTCTACAAAGGCCTGTGAGCTGTTTCTGAAGAACCGTGCTGCTGCCGTGCAGACAGCTATACGGCAGCTTCGCATTGAAGGAGCCACGCTGCTCTACATCCACAAACTCTGCAACATCTTCTTCACCAGCTTGCTGGAGACGGCCAAGGAGTTCGAAATGGATTTTGCGGGAAACACCGGGTGTTACTCTGCCTTTGTGGTCTGGTCCAAATCAGCCATGAGGATGTTTGTGGATGCCTTCAGCAAACAGGTAGGAAGAGGAGAAGATGTAGAAGGTCCATGACACCTGAGTGATGCCTCTGATAGAAAATACACAGTATGACAGTGAAGGAAAATATAAAAAACATCAGGAAACAGGATCCTGAGCTGTGACGTTTTTGTCTTAACCAGGTGTTTGACAGTAAGGAGAGCCTGTCGACAGCAGCAGAGTGTGTTAAAGTGGCTAAAGAACATTGTCAGCAGCTGACTGAGATCGGCCTGGACCTGACCTTCACCCTGCAGTCCCTGCTGGTCAAAGACATCAAAGCAGCCCTGCAGAGCTACAAGGACATCATCATCGAAGCCACCAAGCACCGAAACTCAGAGGAGATGTGGAGGAGGATGAACCTCATGACCCCCGAGGCTCTGGCTAAACTCAAGGTGCAGTAGGCTTCTGTTGTTTGTCATGTAGTGTTTCCACTACTGCGATTCAGTAGACCGTATTTTGTCTTTTTCTCTGCAGGACGAGATGCGCAGCTGTGGCATGGGCAGTTTCGAGCAGTACACTGGTGATGACTGCTGGGTGAACTTGAGCTACACCATTGTGGCCTTCACAAAGCAAATGATGAGCTTCTTGGAAGAAGGCCTGAAACTCTACTTCCCCGAGCTGCACATGGTGCTGCTGGAGAGTCTGCGGGAGATCATCCTGGTGGCTGTGCAGCACGTGGACTACAGCCTCCGCTGTGAGCAGGATCCTGAGAAGAAGGCCTTCATTGTGCAGAACGCCACCTTCCTCCACGACACCGTGCTTCCTGTCATGGAGCGGAGGTTTGAGGAGGGCGTGGGCAAGCCAGCCAAACAACTGCAGGACTTGAGGAAGAGCACCAGGCCGGTTCGAATCAATCCGGAGAGCACCACATCCGTGGTCTGAGACTGAGACAAACTTCTTTAAGGTGTGAAACTGTAATAAAGGATGATGAGCGAAACACTTACATGTTCTGTTACCTGATGTCCTGGCAATTTCAACACCTGTTAACAGTTGATTACAGACATTGGCAAAAAAAACTTTACAGAGTATCTGTGTACTCACCTGAAAAAGGTTTGGAGGTAATAAATTGTCATGTATGATCCAAAGTCAACGTCTTTGATTTTCAGGCTACTTGACCCTTATTAGACACTAAAGAATATTCTAGTTTACTAGGACTGATTAAAAGGGATGACTGAAGAGAAAACACACTGGTAAATGTTTGTTGTTATTAACACATGAAATGTAATAAATACCACTGTGTATAAATGCAACCTGTGTTTCTTTATTTGTTTAAGATATAGTCACACTGAACAACAGAGCAGATTCTTCCACAGGGTTACATGCCTTAATGTCTGTGTTCCTTTTGTCTGCACCTCCACAATACAGCACAGTTAAATAGCATGTCTCTGTGTCTCTACAAAATAAAAACATGTACAATTATATTATAAATGTGTCATCAAATAATACCTGAATAATACAGTTTATTTCTTGATCCTTGTTCCATGGCTATATTGCCCTCTTGTGGTAGCTCAGGATCAGAAAATAAAAATTAAATAGGTCGATTTAGACAACCCTTCATAATTTTTGCAAAGAAAACTAACAATACAACTATTAATATAAGTAAAGTGTGAGTTGTACATTATTTGTAGTGGTCACTGTAATTCTGAATTTCAGTTATATTCATTTTCCCTTAATGAAGTGTTTTGCTGGAAAATGGCAAGACATAATTCTGAATTCAAGCAGACAAAGGAACGATTTGATGAATATTAACATATTTCTACTTCAATAGTGTGGCTGTGGATACGGCCAATCACAATCACTGATACAATACACGATAATTTGACCATCATGCCTTGCAGTTGTTGTTGTCTTACAACTGAATAAAGCCACTTTGGTTTGTGTTATTGAAACAGTTGCTCCTCTCTCTGTGTGTAAAACATTTCCCAGCAGTGACAAGCCTGAAGATGCAGATATTTTTAGACTCCGTTCATGATTCAGCACATGATTGTTCCCTCTGCTTCACAGCTCATCTCATTATAATCACTGATGTGATCGAGGGCTGGAGGAAAGCCTCCGGTGAAGTTATCAGCTTATCCTCGGAGAAGAAGCATCAGGCTGGGGTTGATTATTCGAGAGGAAATCATTCACTCGACACGCCACAGGAAAATATTTCACATGATGAATAGATGGTAGTTTTTGGTTCACATTTGCACAGTTCTACATATTTACAGTTTAGATAAGGCTGATATAACCTGTCAGGCAAACAAAAACTTAGGATGCAAACATTTTCATATTAACAGTGGGTATTAACAGCTCTACGACTGGTACTTCACTGTATTCGAGCTCAGTGGTTTGGTTTTATGGTGCACTCCTTTGCTGTTTTTATTTCTCACTGCCCTTCTCAGCATTGTTTTCAGCTACAGCAGAAAAAAAAAGCTCTGAAATCCAACATAGTACCTGCCCATCACCAAACAGCAGACAGGCAAAGTTAGTGACTACATGTAGTTCAAATTATATTGGTCATAGTGGAACACCAGATATTTCCCTCAGGACTTCTGTCGTCAAATTGATGCTAACATTGCTTTGTTCACCATAACAACCTTTCAAGGTGATAAATGAACACTGTGTTGACGGTTTGTTCAATTTTCCCCAAGAGGTCCAAAAATAAATCGACACTGCTTCAAAGCCTCTCTGTGATTTGAACGTTTCTCAGTGTGGTGCCATCTGGTGGTTGTATTAAGAAATTAATTTAACTCGACTACTTGTACGATGAAGAGTGATTTGAAAAGCATTAATATCATGAGAAATTCTACATGTGATAACTTCAGTAATTTATAAATGACCAGCTGACTTTTTAATTCATTTGAATCATATGGCCTCCAACTTTTACTTGCGGCTGATAATGTTGAGCCTGTTCTGTCTGTCTGTCCTCGCTCTCTCCTTTGGACAATTGACTGCACTTTTGACATGAAATGGAAGAGAGTTCTTTGACTGTGATTTTGTGGCTGGCTTTTTTGGATTGATTGCTACACTTTCCAAAGCCTTTTAGACGTCTGCATCACTGTCAGAGTGACAATTTAACTCGAGCTTTCATCTCTGGCTTTCACACTGTGCAGTGTTACAGTAATTTGAAGCCCTGTCATTAAATGTTTTATGAGTACATGTCCTCAAAATGATTTTAAAAAAGAGGAACCTCAGTTCCCACTTGTAAAAAAGTCTGAGATTTCCGTTAAAGGTTAAGTTAGGTAATGAAAGTTACTGGAAGAAGTGTAAGTTTGCATGTTTGTGCATAGGTGTACTGTTTATATCCTTGCATTATGGTGGGTGTGTGGATATTCACTCTCCTTTTGCCACACTACAGATCTAAGTTCCAGCTAATGGGAAGCTAACAGGGCTAATAAATGGAAAGCTGTCCCAGTGGGTGGGATTAATGCTGCACCCTGAGGGACATCAGTCATGGCCGTTGTCTGGTTAATTACATGTTTAGCTAACACAGTGGGTTAATGTCAAACAGCACAAAGGTTACTGGATCAAACATCAGCATCTGTCGCCTCTCTCTGCCATATTCTCTGTCGTCTGAAATAATGTTTCAGCTCTCACAAAGTTTCATGTTTTAACTTAATTTGTTCCAGGTTTGTTTGGTGTATGAGCTGCTTTTGCCACCATGATCATGTTTAATCTCTCAAACTGACAGGCAGAACAAATGCAGATTATCATCATCATCATGACCACCATTATGTAAACAGGCCTATATGGATTTATGTGGTACAATTCACTAAAGTACTGAGGCAAAGAACAGAATTTTAGGAAAATGGCTATTCAGCTTCTCTACTACATTTCCCTGACAGCTATAGTTACTAGTTAGCCTACTTTATGATTGTTTTCATTATTCAAAACATCTGATTTCACTGAACACATGACTTTTATTTGGAATGTAGTATTTTTACACAGTGGTATTAGTATTTATACTTAAGGAAAATGATCTGAGTACTTGTTCCATCACTGCAGGTTTTCTTTTCCTTCTGTATATGCTTTAGTCATGTACATGCTGCTTTATTTATTTGTTTATTTGTAATTTGGGTGTTTTTTTTTAATGTGGGGATGTTTTCTTTTTAAAATTAAAAAAAATGTAATTGTTGTGGGTATTTATGGGCTGATAACAGTATTTTTTAGACTCAGTAAGTTTAAATACAACAATAAAAATAACATAAGTAAACAAGGGCTCCCAAAATATTTTATTCCTGGCAGTGTGCACGCCTCAGAACAACATTACATAAAGTGTAATGTTAATAAAATACAATTAATTAGGTATTAAAAAGGTAGGAGAGATTCTGGCTCCGACCCAGTCTACACGTCCTGACGGTCTGAGAGATCTGTGGCGTTTCAGAGCCTTTAAATTCACCCAACTCAAACCACAAGCCCGACAATCCCCGCCCCACGCCGCGTCTGCGCAGAGCGGCGCAGGGAGCTGTCCGTGTCCGTGGGTGCTGGAGTGTTTTCATTGAAGCGGCTTCTCTCTCCGGTCCACCGACACAGACGGGAGCGATGGAGGAAGAGTTAAAATGCCCCGTTTGCGGTTCCCTTTTCAAAGACCCCATCCTGCTGCCGTGCTCCCACAATGTGTGCCTGGCCTGTGCTCGGAACATCACCGTGCAGACTCCGGAGGGGGAGACCCCGGTGCAGAGCCGAGCCTCGGGCAGCTCTGACTACGACTATCTGGACATGGACAAGATGAGTCTGTACAGCGAAACGGACAGCGGATACGGTTCCTACACGCCGTGCCAGCTCAAGTCTCCAAACGGGGTGCGGGTGTTTCCGCCGGTCATCCCTCACCGACACTGCTCCCTCACCTGCCCGCTGTGCCACCGGAGCGTCTCGTTGGATGAGCGGGGGCTCCGGGGTTTCCCTCGGAACCGGCTGCTGGAAGCCATCGTGGCGCGGTACCAGCAGAACCGCGCCGCCTCCGCTTCGTCTTCTTCTTCTTCTTCCTCCTCCTCCTCCTCCTCCTCCACAGCGGTGAAGTGCCAGCTCTGCGACCGCAACCCGGTGGACGCGGCGGTGATGTGCGAGCAGTGCGACGTCTTCTACTGTAACGCCTGCCAGCAGCGGTGCCACCCGTCCCGCGGTCCGCTCGCCAAACACCGTCTGGTGCCGCCGCCGAACCAAGCGGCAGGAGGCGGTGCGGCACGCGGCGGCGGCGGCGGCGGCGGAGCTGGGGGAGGCAGCGGCGGACAGCTGCCGCCCGCAACCGCGCGGAAACCGGCGACTTGCGTGGATCATGAAGCGGAAAACTTCAACATGTACTGCTGCAGCTGCAAGGCTCCGGCGTGCATGAAGTGTCTGGAGGAAGGAAAACACGCCAAACACGACGTCAAACCGCTGGCCGTGATGTGGAAACAACACAAGGTGAGCCTAACAGGCTACACACTGATTTAGTAGTAACATCAATTAGGTAACTGTTGAATCCTAATGAGCTGTATGGCTTACACTATTGAATACTCTCTTTCTCTCTCTCTCACACACACACACACAGTGGCACAGACTGACAATCCCCACCCTCCCACCCCCAAAAGGCTCAAAGCCATTTAGGCATTTGTGTGTGTGTGTGTGTGTGTGTGTGTGTGTGTGTGTAGGCAGAAATACCCACCCACACAACCAACCACAGAGGCTACAACACTGCCTGGTGTGCTCTCAGTGGATGTGACTAGCTTGTATCAGTCATGGCTCACATCATAAACTGTTTTATATTATTATATTTATGTGTATATGTTCTTAGTTATCAACCTACATGTTTTCAAACCAAATCCTTGAACATCTCCACGGTTTCTTTGTCGTCACGCGAGTGCTGCTGATTGCAAATGCAGTTTTGTCAGGACTGTTTGTGGTGAATTTAAAGGGGGAGGACGCTGAAGTGTGAAGGGGAAACACAGTTTCTGTCCTGTGCTGAGTTTACTGTATGTGGGGCAAACTGTGTGATTAATCAGAATTCACGCATAATAAGATAATTACTGTAGGCGCAAAACCCCCTGTGAGTGTGTGTGTGTGAGAGAGAGAGTGTGTGCTTGTGTGGATGCAATATGAGTCATCAGTTGAGTAGGTCACACAGTGCCGTCCTGGCTATTTCATATATTATTGGCCCACATCTGTACAGTATGTGTGTGTGAACAGCGTAGGAAGACGAGGTCAGTGTTGCTCCTCAGGCAGGATCAGGACAGGAATAAAAGCGATAGCTGAAGTCATTAGTTTAATCTCCAAACCTTAACACAATTAAAACTGGGCTTTTGTTCATGTGTGAAGAAACATGGTTTGAAACTGCCCTCTTTAAAGGATTAGCCTCCATACGCATGTTATTAGTGGTGGAACGTAACTGTATTTCCTCAAGTGCTGTATTTATGTACACTTTTGAGGTACTTGTACTTCCATTTTTCCAAGAGAACTGTGTACTTCTTCCACCACTGCTGAACTGAACAAAAGTGTGGCCCTGAATTCTATATTCTGTATTTATATTATGGACAGCTGAGAGCTGGTATTGTTCTAGCTGTTGAGGTTTGTAGCTTATGTCTGAGCATGCATTTGCACACACTATGATGATTTAAGAGGATTAATTTTCCATGGAATGGCCTGACAAAACCCTCAAATATGCAGGTGATGAAAAATTGAACTGGTTCTTTAATTTTAGTGCGTGTAAGTTTCCTAGCATTGCCTCAAAAGCCTGGAGAAGAAGGGAGGATGGAGTGTTTACATTGTATTTATTCCAGTTTCTCCACTTTGTCAGTGATTTATGAATTTAATCTGGCATGAAGGTCTGAAAATCTGACAGTGAAGGGTATTTCAATTGGTTTCCTGTATTTTTTTTTACTTTTTGTAGCATTGTTCTTGTTATATGTAGCTCTCTAGATCTGTCTCATTCTCATATTAATTTGTACCATAGTTGAATTCAGGACACAGTAATAAAAAACAACTCATTCTATAGTGTGCTGGAATAAAATTTGGCTAAAACCTGGTGTTAACACTGTTTTGCTGTCCAAATGAATTCCTCCTTGACTCTCCCCCTGCCGGCCAAAAATCATCCACCTATTTAATTAAAGGATGATTAAAGTGATTTATGATTTAATTCATTTTCTAATGACTCTTTCATCAATTTAAAAGATGAGTCTGCTCCAGGGTTGGGGTCATTTCTGGTTCACTCTTCTCAGGTTACAGTGTGACCTGATTTGCTGATTTGACGAAGATTTGATTGCACATGTACAACATTTTCACATTATTTTAACATTAACTAGTTCTATTAACGTATTAATTATAATAATTTTGTATGATTATGGTAAACAGGGCCTCAGGAGCAGGAAGCAAAAGGGTTTAAAGGAAAATTAAAACTACTTGTACTAGCATTTAAGTGTGAGATTTTGCATAAGCCACATCTTTAATCAGACTGCTTCCTGTATTTAATAAAGCATTTCATAAGGCAATCATCATCGTGATCATCCTCACACCCCGACTTCATAAGTGCAAATTAAAAGCCATTTTTGTCTGTCTCCTGCTAAGTGGGTCATTGGGACTAATCTCTGTGTCTGTCTCTCTTGGTTTTTGTGTGATTGGAAGCCTCCATTCATCCCATTCATCATTTACTGTGTCCATCACACATCTCAGCCCCTCTCTCCTTTTCCCCAGTTTTTGCTCATCACTCACCTTTTCTGTGAGTGTGTCTCTTTTCACCTCTCTATCTCTGCCTCGTATTTACACTATCTCCTCCCCTTTTATTTACACCCCCCCATTTCCCCCTGCCCTTCCTCCATGATTCCCTCTATCACCCTGTCCCATAAATAGACCATGAAAATCCCATCAGAGAACATGAGCGAAAGGACGTAAGTAATGTGCAATGTATGAATAAGAGATGGCCACCACTTAGTTAATATGGTGTCCTTCTTGTTGAGGGAGATCAATGACTGGTTGCTGTCCTCTCACTCAAGCCTGCACTTGAACAGGCAACAAACCTCATCTCTTTGTCTTTGTTTGTTTGCTGAAATGGCTGTTGAGTTTTTGAAGTGTCACTCAGGGAGGTCAGTACTGCAGTTGGTTTTTGTTGTTTTTTGGGGGTTTTTTCTTTCCTGTCGATTTTGTTTCAGTGGAGCACATTTATCCTGCATCCTCTCATGCCTTAGCTTCTTCTTTTTATTCCAAACAAAACGAGTCTCCTTCTGTGCTCCAAAAGGATTTTTCTCAGGAATGACCAGTTATCTACAGATGATCAATGACCAGATATTGGCAGAAAATATAATTGTCAACTATATTGATAATTGCAAACCCATTTTAGAAATTAAAAAAAAAAAGTCAAACATTGGCTGATGTTTTTCTTTGTTGCAGATGATAGTAAACTGAATATCTTTGGGTTTTGGACTGTTGGTTTGACAAAAGAAGGCACATGAAGTGGTCAACTTGGACTCTTTCTCTTTTTTTCTTAGAGATTTTGTCTCTTTCTTTTGAATTTTTAAAGCCAGTGTCTCATGGAAAGAACCAACATTTCTAATAGAGCTTATGTGTCTCTGTTCACAGTGTAGAGGGAGAAAGAAGACTGCTCTGGAGTTTTGAGGTCTTGGGTTTGATCAAGATCTCAAGATTCACTTTAGAATCTGCACTGAATTCTGACGTTCGAAAACCCATAGTAAACATTCAAATTCTCTAGGAAATAAGGTTCAACCCTTATTTCCAAATATCCAAATAACTCATGGTGTTAGAGGACTGCCTGAAAGATGTGAGTTTGATCCTAATGGGCTCAGTTCATTTGAAATCCAAAGTGAAGACTGTACAGTGCTCCCAGAATGCAGGGAACTTGGTGGCGTGTCTAGTTTGAATCCTGCCCCGTTGTCGGTACCTGGAGCATCAAAACCAATCCTGCTTTACAGGGTGGGGGGTGGGGGAAGGGGGGCTGTGGCTATGGCCCCCTTCTGACCTTTAGAGAGAGAGAGAAAAGCAGTGGGCTATGTCACGGAACGTCATGGAAGTCATGTATATATGGCTGTGTTATTTACTACATTGCCCACTGTTGGATAGGCACGCAATACACACACACACTGACACATTTGGAAGGCATACATATGCATAAATGAAGCGGATGAACTGTCATTGAGGGAATGCAGAGGAAGACACTGATCCAGTTTCCTCTAATCAGTCAAGCGGAAAACACACTGTCTATTTAAAGCACACGCACATACACATATGTGTGTCCACACATGCATTTCAGTGTGTGTGTGTGTGTGTGTGTGACCTAGCACCATCCAGTAAAGAGTAGTTGGCTCTGGCACTTCTGAGTTAAATATTAAAAAAGCACAATGCTGCTGTGTGTGTTTCAGTGTTTGCAGTGTCATCTTACGCCCATTTCAGATTTTAAATGGGACGAGCATGACTTGTTTCATGCCCTTACCATGTGAGAAACAGTATTCAGTATGATTTCCAGATATTATTCTCATGGAGGTTGGAGAGCCTCTGAAATTTCATTAAGATACTAAAAATCTGCTGTCTGTCAATGTGACACATCTGCCTCTTCTGTAATTGCATTTTTTTGTGTGTAGACTTGTGTCTTCCTGAATGGAAGCAGATAAGTCTTGATTAAAAATAGATGTTGTTAGCCTGTCTTCTCTGCTGCCCAGCTGGCTTTTTGACATTTCTGTGTGGTACCTCTAAAAGTGGACCATCAATGGGTGAGGAATGACGAGGGATCTTTATACAGAACCAAAATTTAATTTCTCCCCTGGTATTTTGAGCTGCACCAAACAGGAAGCTGCTTAGAAAACCTATCATGTCTCTCCTTGCACTTCCTTCTGTCACCTGATTTATCTTCGTGTTGTTCTGCTGGAATTTGCTCTGAAGTCTCTAAACCTTTTCAGTCAAATGATGTTGTCGCTGTCTGCTATTTCAGACGGTGAAACAAAGCTGCTGTTGTTGTTGCTGTAGTTCTCTCATTTCCCAAATATGTAGCTGATGTTCAGCTTCGCACATGTCCACCCACATGCTTTAACTGTTTCTGCACCTCAGTCACCTGCTTACGTTTCTCTTTCTGATTCACAATATGTCATAAAAGTTGCCAGTTGGTTTGGACGCAGTAATTCATCTTTCATGTTTGGGATCATTGTTTGATAGTTTCAGTGGACACATCATCAAATCCCATGTTACATTCACCAGAAGCATGCACTTCATGCCTGTTCATGCACATTTAAATTGTTTTAAATGTTTTGAGGAACAAAGATCTTAATCAAACTCAACTTGAATTTTTAATTTAGCATCACTAAGTTTGTGTGGTAGTGTGAAGTAGAGAAAACCAGATGGTCAGTGGGCGTGTGGCTCATATTAAGACAGCAGATGATGTAGATTAATTCTGGTATAGTAACACGAGTCACGGCTGCCATAAACCCCGACAGAAGGCTGGTTTTGAACCAACTATTGTTTATCTTGGGAAACACACATGTTCCTCCTCTGCAACATCTGCAGTGCACTGAACAAAACTCCAGATGTGAAGCTGACCTCTCAGAGTGTGACTGGTTTGTCTTTATATTGGTGGATGCCTGTCACATGATGACACCCTCATCTGGAGCCTTTTTATTTATCCATGTCACTCCCAGTCACAGTTGAACTGCATGATAATGAACGTTTTATTGGCACGCATCTGATCCACTGACTTGCTTGCGTCTTCAAACATGAGGAAAGAAAATGAATAATCAAGAGAAAGATCATATAATCTGTCCCGTTACTGCAGCGACATTTATGTGTGTCATATTTTTGATTATCTCTAGATATGAGACATTTACATTCACTGGCGGCTTCAGCTTTGCCAGAAAAGTCAGTTCCTCTCATGTTACAATATTTAATATTGACAGTAAACACTTTGTCTTGTTTGTCTCTCGTCTGCTGGGACGCTGACAAAACATTTTGACAAGCGTGTTACCATCGACTCTGCCTGCCGCCTGTTTGTTGTGATCTGTGATGCCGATTGTTTTTGTGCATGAAGCTTTTATTTGGACTGAAAACACACAGTCACTCTGCACTGATCTATTGGACATTTACCAGGTCTTTAATACATCTAAACTGAATGCATTTGAGATTAACCATAATCCACCCAATCAGCTCTGGTTTTCAATGCGTTTGTGTATGTTTTGGTAATTTTATGCTGAGGAGCTTGGAAAGTATAAAACAGAAGTCTCTGAACACGTTTGAGTTTTAATGATGGCTCATACACAGCAGAATTAACAGGTCATATCAGGACCATAGGACAGAAAAACTGTTCTGATTTTGTTGTGTAATGTGGAGCGTCTTCTATCTAATATCTAATACAGCCTTTGAAATAGACTTCAGCACCTTAGGCCATATTATGAGAAAGTGCCATAATTTTATCAGCAAAATAGGTGCTTTCATCTCTCAGAGACGCCGTTACTGAGGTAATTTAGAGCGAAGAGCAGAACTGTGCCGACTGTCCGGGCCTGACTAACCTCATTCCAGATGGCAGCTCGCCGACCATGACAGATCAACCTCATTCGCCTTTTACCTCAGGCCCAGCAACACAGACACACACACACACACACACACACACACACACACACACACACACACACACACACACACTCATTTATAGCACAATACTGATAAGGACATGCTGTTGACTTACATTAGTACCCTGATGTCATACTAATAGGAAAAAGATCAAAGGTCCGTTCAGAAATTAGAGTCACTTCAAGAAATTGATCCTTTATTGCTAATTGTTATGCTGTTTCATTTGGTGGGAAAGACTCTACTGTTTTATCATCTGGCATGTTTTGTTGTCTAAAGTGAGGTACAGATGAGAAAAAGTCCAAAGTGTCAGTGGACGAATTTTTTTTGTACCTGTTTTGTTAGCAAGGTGAGTCTGACAATGTTTTAGAAGAAGCAAACTGATGTAGGTTGAGAAACCTGATCTCACTTCTAACCTCAACCCTAAAACCTTCACCTTCTGCGGACCGGATTTTTGTCCCCACATTGGAGATGAGTTCCCTAAATGTGACTGTGTTAGCAGATTTCTGTCCTCACAATGTCATGGGTACATAACACACACACGCACACACATACACATACACGGCAAGGCACAGAGCAACTCCAGGCCGCGCTGCTGGACTTGTGAGCTGAATGTAGGTTAATGCACACTTCACTGCACGTTCTCTTCTCTGGCCGCAACACAGCAGACATCCTGTGCAAAAAGGACTCAGGCTGTGTGTATAATTGCAGGTAACCCAATACAGCACAGAGTGTGTGTGTGTGTCTGTCTGTCAGTACATGTGTGAGAGAGACAGTATTTGTGATCTATTTCTGGTAACAAAGTGAGTGCTGATGCCAGACCTCCAGAGGAGAGAGTGTGGACATCCTATAGTGGGACGAGTAGCATCGTTACCATGGTTACAAGCGGGTGCCCATTCATTAGGAAGCCCATTAATTAAGCAGCACACTGCAATGCCTACAGATGAGCCTTATGCGTGTGCATCGATGGCATTTATGCATTTGTCAGATTTTGTAGAAACATTTTCTGTTGTGTAACAGCAGTGAAAGCTCGACAATGAAAAATGTCTGGTATCAGATTTATCATCCCCAGCAAACTTAATTTGCACTTGCTTTATGACAATTACGCTTTCCTCTGCATTCATTAATGTGGAATATGCCCTGATCAATTATTGATTAGAGGGACTGTTCTTCTTTGCTCTGCAGCGCTTTTGCTGCCTTGGCGCTCTCTACTCGGAAGCTACCGCCCGTGAGGGAAAAGTCAGGGTGATATATCGATGCTTCCTTCTTCCTCTTGGAGCTCATTCAGGCAGTTCTGGCTGTAACCACTGATCCCAGCTATGGTTCATCTAAGAACCCTGGGGAGGAGTTTATTTCTCTGGGGATGATGCGACAGTGTTGTGCTGTGGTTGGGTGGCAAACTGTGAAAGGTCTCATCATTGTAAGCAGCGGTGGAGGCATTTGAAGCAGCTTTTTTTTGGTCTCTGATTTACTGATGCATTAGTAAAACTTCACATTTTACTTATTTTATGGTTCACAAAGGACACGCTCAATTCAGAAGTTTATGAATGTGTATATATATATATAATATGTGCTGACTCATGGAAAATAAAACAGGCCTTGAAAATCAATATGTGCACTGAAATTAAATTAGGAGTGGAAATTAACACTTCCTTTTTGCACAGTTGCACCGGACATGTTTGAGCACTGAACCTTATGCCATAAATATTGATGGTTTACATATAGATGCATAAAATGCTTCATACTGCAGTTTTAATGGTACTGAGGCTTTCTGCTCTGGATGGAATATGACTTCTGCTCCACATACTGGTTTTCAGTCGGTCAGCAAAACACTTTAGTCAGGTTGTGTGTGTGTGTGTGTGTTTTTTTTAAGTCACGCGAGCGACACAGCTTTAGGTTGGCCAGTGGGTTTGTCCACTACTTTGCTCCAGAGTGAAATACCACAACAGCTATCGGATGATTGCTATGAAATTTGGTTCAGACAATAATTCCTATAAAACTACTGACATTCCTATCAGCCTCAGCTGTACTTTGGATTTAGTTCCAATCAGCAAATATTAGCATGCTGACATGCTAAAGTAAGAGGATGAACATGGTAAACATTATACCTGCTCAATAAGCTTTTAGCTCAGAGCTCTGTTGTGCCTCAGTATATCCTCACATGGCTGTTGACTCTTTGTTTGATTTTTGTGGTGATATAATTAGTGAGGGAATTCTTGTATATTGTTTAAATTTGGTATTAAATATCCCGCAGTGCTGTCTGTAAAACCGCTGTCCATTAAATAACACACAGAAACCTGCTGTTATTCGCACGCATAAGTCTTATGCCAGCCTTTTTATTGACTTCAGTCCAGCTGATGGATTGTTCTTTTGTTTCAGGCTAAATGTGGCACTGGCAGTTATTTTATCGAACTGTTCAGGTGCAGGTACTGTAACTACTGAAGCTGTTGTGTAGCTGTTCACTGTGGTGTATTAGCCTTAGAATTGCATTGTAGCAGAGTAGAAGAGGATTGGGAGACTGGGTGATGGTCGGTGAGAGGATGAAGAGGAGGAAGGGGAGAGGAGATTGGTTTTGACCTCCACCAGATGTGAACCACTAATACTGTAACACAGCTGGCTGACTAGACTGAGGGAGGGAGCGACTGATTGTTTTGCTGTGGCACTGCTATGTACAGTATATTGTAATATTGTACATAAAGTTGTAATGGAAACGACTGCTTTGGGAACACAGTTAGCTTGTTTCTCTTGATTTTAGTGCAGTTTTATATATAAAGCTATATTTTTACTCATCGATGTGGAGCAAATGATTGATGTCCAACACAGGACTGTGGGTCGGCATGATCATGACGCACAGAGTGGAGATTGTGGAGGCGGCTGCATCTTCTGTTAAATATATCGGGAACTGGCTCTCGGTTGTAGCCAAACTCACAGTGCAGTCTGTCACCAGTGCTGTTTGGCTCTTCGTGTGGTTTCATTGTATAATTTCTGACGCTGGGCAATGGATTTCCAAAGACCAGAGTTACATGTTAACTAAATGTACGGTTGATTCACAAAAGTTTACACATTTGGGAGATTCTGATTTTTTAATCTCAGAACCAACTGAACACCCCTCCTGAGTAAAAGAGCAAAGGAAGGCAAAGTGTTTTGGGTGGAGGGGAAATGGGAGCAGAGATAGAGGAGGACGTAAAGGCTTCTAAATGCAAATGAGAAGAAATAAAAGAGGATGTGGGGGTTAAAAGAGGGGTTTCAGCCCCTCCTCCTGCTCCTCTCGATATCCCATGGGTATCATTTAGACAAGGTCAATGCTGCCATCAACCATTCTGAGGGTGACAGCCAAACACGTAAGAGCTGCCCATTGTTCATCTGTTGTCCTCTCTCTGTGATAACTCACCAACTTCACATCTCCCAAAACACAGAGTTTTAGAAACTTTAGAAACACAAAAATTAGAAACATGTGCTTTTGGAACAGGCAATTAAAAGTGTCTCTGATTCATTTTGGACAATGCAGGAGAGTTTTAGAAAAAATGTGCATAGTCATAGATGTGAATAGTCATATTTGTTGAAATTATCATTCAGCATCTGTTCTGATGGTTGAAAACTGGTTTAGTTCAAAGTAACTAAACCTGAGTCGAGGTGAAAAACCACAACCACTCAACTTTTTCAGTCTTGCCGTCATCAGCTGTCGCTTCACATCCTCAGTGTGTAACTCTGGAACTTTAACCTGAGGTCCTTCCCACAGTGACCTAAGTGTAAATGAGGGTTTGGGGCCTGGTCTGATTACAAATTTTGTAGTAACAGTGCTGAATCACCAGTCTGACCACGAAATAATCTTCAAACATGTAATGAATGGCAAATGGCTGCGTGACCTGCATTGGTTTCTCCACTGTTATACTACTATATTAATCTATGTATTATTTATATTTTAATCTATTAATCTATATCTATGTGCTTCATTATTAACAGGTTTTCATCGAGAGCACTAAAGTCATGTGACTCGTTAAAGTTGATGAATATGTGAGAGATGTGGAGCTGTGGAAGACTACTGGTCTTCTTTGGAAATATGAACAAATTTCTGCCAACTGAGAACCAGTGGACTCAGAGTGAAGGGTTTAAAGGCTTTTGTACAGTATTACATTGTTACACGAGCAGACTACAAACCACAGCAGTGCTTTTATAGACTCATAGTTTACAATCTGTTCTTCTTCTTCTTCTCAGAGTTGCATTCATTACCCTCATTGCACCTGTGATAATCGGACCCTTTTTGTTACTGTGATTCTGTTGTGACGGAGCATGTCCACACTAACATGCTACTCGCATGTAGTGTAGAGTCTTCAGCAGCTCACCTCCTGAATCTATTTACCTGCCTCCTCCCCAGCATCCTGCTATTTGTTGCGGTGCAGCGTATCAGTGAACCAGCACAGCTGCGCCTCCATGAATGTCACTGGTCTCTCTGAATGTCACAGACCGAATAAATGGTCCTCCATTGCTCCCATAATAAGATAATGAGATAATAGCACTTGTCTCTGAGAGGAGTGCTGAGGGTGCTGACAACGGGAAAAATAAAAAATGACACTTGGGATGGGAGGAGTAATAAAGGATGAAAAAGGTCAAGGGGAGGAGAACAAAGGAAACAAAGGAGGGTAGAAATTGGATTTCTGAATGTACAGTTCTGCTCCTCAGGTGCGTTGATCCTGTCTGAGATGAATTTCCTATCGTGTCGCGTTCTTTTTCACTTTCAATTTCCTTTTGCTCTACATGATTTTCTCATGTTTCTGTGTTTCTCTTTTGTTCCAAATCGCTTCACTGGTTTGCTGAACACTGGTTCTTTTCCTGCAAGGAAGACTTGTCACATTTCAACACTGTTATGCACAGTTTTACTGGAGTCTGCTGTAGGTTGACGCATTGTGACTGCAGCCAAATTTAGATCTGGATTTTTTTATTTATTTTTTTTTTTGCTGGCAGTGAATTCAGGCTTGGCATTCTCAACTGGTTTCTTAAGACCTCTAAATGATGATTCTTACAAAAGCTTATTACATTTTGCTGTTGTTTTGGAAGCAGTTTATTGAGGACATACAGTATGTTGAGCGTGGCTTTCTTTAAATGAAAGTAAATTGCATGTAATCAGTATAATCAGCAAACAAACTGTCCATGTCCCCAACTCACTGATCTGTACTATACCACAGAGACTCACACTGAATGAGCAGAGTTTAATGTGAAGCTACATTTTAGCTACAGGACAATCTGCCAAGAAGAAGAAGTTGAATTATTGCAAATACCTCCCAGAGCAGCTTTACAGTATGGACAGTGTGTGGGTGATAGTTTCATTGCTGATCTTAGGGGCTTATTGTGGTGGCGACCTGCTCTTTGTGTATGTATGCCTCCGACACAAGGCATGCTGGGACATGCTCTAGCTCCACACCACTCTGAAAAAGAAACTAGCGATGGTTTAAGAAAATCAATGCATGAACAAAAGAGGTCTGCTGTAGTGAATGAAGCAGCAGACAAGCAGGTGGGTGGATGTGGTTCAGAGCTTTGACCTGATGAGCTGCAGTTAAATAAATGAAGAGCCACACGGTACAAATGAGAGAGGAGGGGACGTGCCAGGACATCCCTCGTATGGCACATCCGTCATCCCCTTGTTAGCATTTTGGCGTGCAAACACACACAGACAGCTTGCTGGGCCAGATGGCCTCTTGGTGAGGAGCAGTGAGAAGCTCCACCGAAGGGTTGGGCTGATTTGTGAACCATGACCTCTACTCGTCCGTCCTACTGACTCCGGACAGCACGTGCATACAAGAGGGATGGACAGGGATAAGATCCCAGTGGGTGTGTGTGGTGTGGGGGTGGAGTTGTGGACAGGGGATTATACATACAGTGCACTGACTGTGTGCTATGGAAACCTGATTTCACATATGGCCATAGGACTGATACAGTTATGCATGGTGAATTTAAGACTATTTAAGACTTATTGATTATAATGTAATGTTAATTGAACATATATAACTTATTGGTAGACTTCCTACTATTCAAAAGTCAATAGCATTAAGTGTGTATTGCTTAATGAATGAAGTATCTGTTTTACTAACACATGACTAACATTGCATAAATTGCTACTAAACCATAAAAGGAAAGCCAACAATTCACTAATAATGACTAAATCTCTAATCACAAATTTAAAGATTTACAGTCTATACAGTGTCTGACACCCTCTATCCTCAATCTCTTAATCTGGATAAAAAAAAGTGTCAGCGATCCTACTCTCACGATATAAAACCTGGAATAGATGTTAAAAATAGATCAACCTGAGATGCTTTTTTTGATGTGATATATGTGGCTGCGCATGTGCTCATCCTTTCATACATCATATTTCTGAGCTTCAAAACTAGGACTTGAGTTGAGTTTAGAATTGGTGCGATCACACCATCGTTCTGACCTTTGCTCCAAGTAGCAAATACAGCACAAAAAGAGAGGTCCGCCTCCTTCATAACGCCTTCTGGCTGTGTGTGTGTGTGTGTGCATTCATGAGACCACCATCCAGAAAAAGGGAAGCAGGTGGGAAATGTGGGTGTGGCGACAGCAGAACAGATTCATCACAGCTTGGCGTGTGTGTAACAGTGTGTGTTTTCTTTGTCCTGTCTTTTCTTGTTTATCAGTGACTGATGCACACACACAAACAAACACACACACACAAACACACACCCTGACCCTCCTCTTAAACTGTATTGAATTTGGTTGGAATATGTAATCTGTCTCATGGATGGGAGTCTTGTCTTTGTATTCACCATCTCTGTCAAAGTCTACAGCTTGTCTTTGTGTGTGCCCTTTCCACACAGAATAGGATTTTGTTGTAATTTTTAACATCCACATAAAGTGTTAGATGAATTTTCTTTGGTCTCTGGGACCAATTCAGTAAAATTTAAGATATGCAAAAACGTCACTGTGTAAACCATTTCAACCTGCTTATTTTATTTACTTATTTTGCATAGTTTACATTGAATGTGTGAAATACCATGTGATAACCTGTGTCTGCACTCACCCTACAGGTGGACTCATACTGTCAGTTAGACCACCTTAGCAGCTTTACCGGATCTCCACCAAACTGAACATTGTAAATGCCATGAAAACATAATGAGTATTAATGGAAAACCTTTACAAGCTTGAAAATGTGAAAGCCTTTGAAATTTTCTGCAGACCACAGATGGGAGTGTGGTTCAAGCTTCATTTGCTTATTTTGTTTTTGTTTATCTTATTTTGTTTAATTTTTTTTTCAGATGGACTGGTTTACATTTAATGAACCTTAAGGACCCAAATGAGGCCTTTCAAATATGCAGAGGAGGAGCAGGACTGCAGGGGTTTAACATGTAAATTAACCTGTGTTTATGGTTTGCAGAGCTTTAACTGGTGGCGTCAGTATTTTCTCCAGCAGCAGCTGCAGGACCGAGATAAACTGTATTAGCTTCCTCTTCATTTACTGTGCTGCTCCTGATCCTCACAAGCAAATTAAACTTAACAGCTACATAGAAAATAATCAGCATCATTACTGAAACCATGCAAAACATTTGAATTTAAGCTTTTCAGGGGATCTTGGAAATTTTGCTCACTGCTCATACTTAATTTCTTCTTATTTGTTATTAGTGCTCCCTGACTTCATTTTCACAAGTATCAAATCAGTAGACAGGGTTAGGGTTAGATGCAAACAACTGTTGATAATATTTTACATTCTGTGCACCCGCTGCAGCTATTGTATGGAAATGAGAAAACTGAGGGGGTGCTCCATTTTGGAGAGCGTAAATAGAGACAATTTAGTGTGGATCAAAGAGTGTCAGACCCATTAGTCTCAGTACTCAGATCTAAGCATTTGCTGACAAAACGTTTGTCTTACATAAAAATATAGATATACAAAAATAATAAATATAGTTTATAACTTTATGGTATTTTCCTTTTGATGAATCATGTTTTGGTGTACACGTAATCTCCACGGCTCAGACACACACAGGACTCAGGTGCATGACTCAGGAACACAGATGAAAAGTTCAAACAGTTCACCTTTACTTAAAGGTAGTGCAGGCGATGACAGGAAAGGGCTTAGACGAGGAGTGAAGTTGTCAGGCAGGCAGAAGCATAAGGTTCATTTTTTTTGTTATTATTTATTTCATTATTTTCTCATTTTTTCCTTCCTTCCTTTTTTTGTTTCAGTCTTGAATCCACCATGGATTTTCTAGTCTCTAAATCTAGATTAGACTCTAATCTAGATTACAAACCTAATCCCTGTAATTAAGACAATGCAGAGTCTCGGCCTTTGAGAAGAGGTACCGGTTAATTTGCTTTAGGCTTGGATCAGGCGTAATCTGAGCATCAAGGCAGAATGGTTATGTTGGTAATGGTAATGTTGGGTTAAATGATTACATAACTGACGTCCTAGGAAAAGTCTCAAAGCCTCAGTGCATCACTGGTTCTACTGGTTGCACAGTTTGCCTCAGAATGAGAGGAGCAATGATTCAGCCTTAAACAGGACTAATGTCATAATCAGTGATGAGTTGGTGACTGTCAGTGACTTTAAGCATTGAAATAATTACCTATAAATTCATTTTGAGTTCTGACTTCTTCTTCTTGACATCTAATTTCTTCCATTTATCATGAAACACGGGTACAATACTGGAATCTGTTGATCAAATATTTAAATGTATTTTTTTGTAAAAAGATAGTAAAAGTAAAGCGACTGCGTTTTTTATTTGTCCCTGCAGTGCCAGCTCTCCCAGGCCCTGAACGGTGTCTCTGACAAAGCTAAAGATGCCAAGGAGTTCCTGGTCCAACTCAAGAACATGCTTCAGCAGATACAGGTATAAACACGTGAATCATTTAGCTCAATTCATGCAGTATTATAGATTTACACACATTATTACATTATATTATCATATAATTATAGATATACATTTTATTAGTGGAACCATGATGAAGTTCCCCAAACCATGATAAAAGACTCATTTGAACCAAACTATGATCTTTCCCTAAATTTAACCAGGTTGTTTTTGTGCCTAAACCCGACCAAACCGTAGATACTGAGGCACAAATGTGGCTTAGAAAACAGTTGAAAACTACCTTATATCAGGCGCATGCGTGTGACCATGTGAATAATGGCTGTTGTCTCTCAGAAGCAAAGGTGGAAGGTGTGGGATCTTGTTATAGTGCTACAAAACATTTCAGAGAGGAAGTCTGAGTGTTCAAAATGTCCATGTTTTTCTTATACGAAATGAATCTTGCTCTGGGAAAAATACTGGTAATGGACAATAAGCTCCACGTAAATCGGCCACAGAGAAACATTTGGAGTCCTCACACTGTACAGCAGGGAGGTAAATCCACTGAATCACTAAAACAAATCATCGCCAAATGTGAAGTGTGTGTTTTTATTTGTGTGAGTCTCTGTGTGTGTTTTCCCTGTGGACAGCTTTGCTGTGCAGCTGATCTCTCCTGCAGCATCTGCCAGTCGTACACACACTTTTACACGTAAAAAAACACACACACACAACACACACACACGTACTCACACCGTCTGCACTGTCATATCTTGTCAGCCACAGCTCTACAAGCAGGCATTAAGAGTCTGATTGCAAAATGAAGAGGACTGCATTTAAAAAAAAAACTCTTAGCACTACTTTGCTCTGTCTGAAAGCCAGAGAGCAGGATGGATGGATAAAGAGAAAGAAAAGTGTGTGAGTGAGGAATAGAGATCTTCAGCACTCATCCTCTTATAGATCTGAACTGTGTCCCACAGTGAAGGAAGCTTGATTGGAAATCACTGATATCTAAGACTTCATCTCCTCCTCTAAAATGCCCCCATGGGTCCTTAACTTCCAGCTACTGCACAATAACCTACAGTACACTGGGGCTTCCCCTCTGCTTTTAGAGGGGCTGCTGTACCTGCAGTGTTGTGTCAATGTTGTGTGCAGGTCAATGCATCATCCGTCACTGATGTAGCTTTAACTTTTGACTTACTGTACCCTGTTCCCTCCAAACTCCCAGCCCCCAATACTCCTAGTTAAATTATCTTTTTAACACATTCACACGTCTTTATTTTTAAAGCTGTTCTGTGCTCTGTTTTTATCCCATAAAGCCTTGCTGAGTTCACTTAAAAGTGCTACATGAATTTGATTTATTCTTATTATTTGATGTTATAAACGCCTTTCATGTTTCTTTCTTCATGTTTTAACTTAACATGAATAAATAATAGATAAGCTCTGCAACAGATGTATACAAGGCGTCTAGCTGAAGCTAATTTGCAGCCCGAGTCTATTTAGACTTTAAAATCCTGATTAAAACAAACAAAACTGTTGTGTTGATACAACAGAATCACAATAACATGTCAGATATAAGCAGGAGAAATAGAGACGTTAACACAAAAGGGAACCTCATTTTGAGAAAAGCAAACTTAGCATGCAGCCATATTATTTTTTCTTCTGTGCTGCACTGCATTAATGTGACTAACCAATCACAGCCCACCTTTTAAAACAAAACAAAAACACAAATTATGTGTAGTTTTTGAAATTAAAGTAATCAAAGCAAGTAAATTAATCAAAGTGAACAATGACAACTACAACCAGCAGGGTGGTGCAGTACATACATTACAGTTAAATGTTTGTAAAGTGTATTTTCATGTACAGTATCTGAGCGAAAAAATGGTGGAGAACATGGCGGTTGCACAGATGGTAAATGTGTTGAATATATATATTTATGTTTGTGCCATTGAGACAAAAATAGAACGAGAGCTGGTGGATAAATTAACATGTCAGCAACAAACACAAAGCAGCTCTGTGCTGCTAAATGAATCCAAACACACAAACAGATCTATTTCAGGACGCTGATGATTTAATTAGTCTTTTTCTGACTGAAGCCCATGATGAGAACAACTGTGGAGCTTAAAGTAGCAGTATTTTTACAGTATGGGGTCAGTTACATATTACAGTATCTCTTAGAGTCAGGGGGACTTGATTTTTTATCATTAATCAGATTTCTGTGAATTATTTTTTGCTCATTTTGATTGTTTGTGTGTGTTTGTGCTGCTTCAGGAGAACGGTGTTGAGTTTGAAGCTTGCCTTGTGGCTCAGTGTGACTCCCTGATCGAGGCGCTGACCAGACAGAAAGCCAAACTACTCACCAAGGTCACCAAGGAGAAGGAGTACAAACTAAAGGTGAGGCTGCTCGATCCCTCTGCTCCTGTTAGACTGTGTGTGTGTGTGTGTGTAGCTGCATGTATATAAAATGTAAATCAGCTCTGGCTCCATCAGCTGAATTCAGAAGAAATAATAGGGATAATCAAACTGATGGAAGTTATTTAATCTAAAATGATATTAACTTCTTTATTTTTCTAATAAACATCTTGTGACCTCTCTTGGTGATTGCATTGCACTGATGCTAAAAACAGTTCTCAGTCTCTCTCCTTCAGTTTATTCCTGTTTATACTGTTGAGTAGAAAAATTAATTTCCTTTCTTCCTTTCCTGCCTAAAGCGGGCAGTGTATTCTGGGTTATTTGATTTTAAGAAACGGTAATAAAATCAGGCAGCCTGCTCGTCTTTTGGTCTGTCTGTCTGTCTGCTCCAACCAACCACTACTGCAGTTATGTGCAGTTCTTGTTTCTTTCTCTTTCTATTCCAGCAAAATAACTTCAGGTCAAAAAGGCTGTTAATCTGTAATGAGAATTAACGGCGTGAATGTTTTGAGCTCCTGTGAATTTTGGAGACAATTAATAAGCAGTTTTGAAAAGCTTAGAATTCATGTGAGAAAGAAGCATTATCAGTTACATACGAATAACTAACAACAATTTGGGTTTGGATTTTATGTCTAGTTTTTTTTACTTTCCTCTGTAAAACCGGGGTTTTCCTAAGTCCCAGTGTATCACATGGACGCCTGCCCAGCCTCAACGTGCTCACCGACTGACTGACCGGCTGGATGATGGCGGAGGAGGGGGGGGGTGTGTTTGGACGGAAGCCCCAAGGACAGCTGTTATCATTATCTGTAGGCTGGGGATTGAGATTTAGCCAGAGGGCAAAGAGCTGGGAGGCTGCGCTGAAGCCGGGACAAAGGGAAGAATAGCTGCTTGTAGATGGCTGATAAATTCAGCAACATCTTTACATGAATAAATATTCATTTGGACGGCGTGGATCACAAGCTGATACAACAATTTAACTGCAGGCTCCTGTTCATGAGGAGCCAAAAGAAAAAGGAAGAGCAGCAGCTTCAAGGCTTGGCCTCAAAACCAAAATATGTGACTGAAAGATTCATGTGGACTGATGCTTTTTTACAGTCTTACATTATTCTGAGTTGAGTGTGTGGTTTAAGGCTGGATGTGAATATTCGCTGTAGCTTGGTATGACTCTCTCAGCATCCACCCCCGTTTAAAAAATGCCAGCACACACGTTTAATAATGTCACAGTGCAGGGGACAAACTTAGGGATAGACACTTCTAACTATTGAACTACGTAACAATTTGGTGAACTAATTTCTGAATTCTTTTCAAATTAATGAAAAAGTGAACATCAAGGAGCAAAAACTCTTACTGACACATTATTTGTAGATCTTCACGCTACTCCCACAACTCAGACGCAAACTGTGCAGCTTTCCCATAAATGCATCATTGCACTGAACATTGTGTTTCCTTCTGGACGACTTCCAGTGTGCAAGTTGCATAACTGCAGTTCAACTCTTTTCATTTAAAAGTGCCAGTAGAAGACTGTAAAAGATTATCTGTTTCAGTGGATCTTCATATTTCCTGACTGTGAACTCAAACTCTGGCCTCTTTTTCTTTTTTTTTCAAATGCACTTACACGGATTTTAATCTGTTTTTGTAGATACAGATCTGACCAGACACAAACCCATAAAAATTAAAAGACTATCTACACCAAGAAAGGCAGATGTTTCTAAAATTCACCAAAGCCGGAGCTTAATCCCTTGAAAGCAACATATTTCGGTTTCCTCTTTCAAAGAAATACTTGTCTGTGTGTGTAATATACGAGGCTGAGTTTGTGTATGATCCATTACGTGACGTTACGTGACGTTAATGCAGCAACATGGAAAGATTTTATTCCATTCACAAAGTTTTTTCTTTAATGAATTAAATGATGAAGCACTGAGAGTACCGATGATGCTGATTTAATATATATGCCCTTGACTGACAGTTTTCCCTCACTAACCATCTAATCGTGGATGTCTGACCCCATTTTGGACCATGATGTTGTGAAGGTTGCCCTTATTTTTCTCTTCTCTGCGGGGTTCCACACAGAGGGGAGCAAAAACATCACAGTTCTCCAAGAATATCCTCACTTTCACTTTCCAAAAACATCCTCATTCTCTAAAAATGCCCTGACATTTGAAAAACATTCTCAGTTTCCAACATGTCCTTGCTTTCCAGAATTTTATCTTTCCAAAAATGTTTCACTCTCCGGAAATGCCCCGACTCATCAAAAAATCATCCTCAGCGCCAGAAAACTCTCACTGTCCAAAAATGCCTTCACTTTCCCAAAAACCTCCTGGCTTCCCAGTCACATCCTGTTTCCAAAAAAATGTTCTCAGATTTCATTCATTTTCCCAAAATGTTTCCAGGTCCTACACCTCAGTTCTCATAAAAATTCAAGAGCGCACACACTGAAAAACACACACACACACACCGTAGTTTTAGCCATAATCTGGTGTCTGATGGGTTAATACTCACTTCTCTCTAACTTGTACAGATGAATGTGTGTCTGAGTCTTTCTATGAATGAGATTATGGTTCATCCAATCTCAGTTGCTAAAGTCCATTATTTACAAAGTGTAAACCTAGAGGTCATATTTAATGGTTTACTCACAGAAACACAAACTCAGCATTTAAGCATTTAAGTTTTACAGCAATATTGCATTCAGGAGTGACAACATGAGTACAAAAGAAAGTGTGAGCATGGTGTCTGAGATGTGGACTTGCATTAACATGTTTCAATATTCGCACCCTCAGACTCATTTCAGATGCATGTGGAACATATTGAAAAAGCCTGTCGGAGCCTGTTGGAGGAGGGTGTCAGCGTGTCTCAGTGGGACAGAGGGAAATTGAAATAAATCTGAGATTTACTCAGGCTTCACGCTTCATACCTCATGTTGTTTACACAGGAGATAAAAAGAATGGGGTTTTGTCAACCTGAATTGAAAGGCAAATTTTCTCTTGGTAAATAATTTGAGTGTCTGTGTATAAATTGTAGTAGGTGAATTCCAGCTGCATGTCAGTCTTAAGGTGACACATAGCAGCAAAAATATATACAGTTCTTGAATTTTTTCAATTTAGAAAGCGTAGAACAAAAAACACGATACATGACCTACAACAAAAACTTGTAGACATTAAAAGTAAGCTATCAAAGAAAAACAAATAAAAGAGAAAAACAAAACTCACTCACTCAATTATATTTAATGAATAAATGAATGAGGACATAGTGAGTAATTAAAATAAAAACACAATAAAATAATAATAAATCAAATAAAAATGTAAGACAAAGGTAAAAACTGTTCGGCATAAACTACGATAATCTGAGCTAAATCTGCAGCTCAGACTTTACATGGTTTGATCCTCTTTCAGTTGACTCTTCATGGTCTTCATATTTCAGTTTAGACAGCAGTTGACAGGTGGATAATTAACTGTGATGTCATTAACTATCAGATAAAAGAGGAGACTAATTACCAAGGCTCCGTCTAATTAAATCTCTCATTCGTTTAGGCAGCCATTGTTTAACAGAATAATTAATTATCTCAGATTCATCAACATCACAAAACATTTTCTGTCTAATCTCTTGCTTAACCTTTGGAGAGCTGATGTATTTGTACATTTGGTATTGTAAACATACTTTGAGCAGATCATTAAGGATCAGTGATCAGTTGAAATGTAGTGCAGGTATAACTGAATGTAAACAAAAGGCTAATAAGGCGGTGACAGTTCGCTGATTTTCAATTAGCCTTGAACGACTGGTTGTGACACCCGTTCAGATCTCATTTCCCTTCTGCTCGGAGCTCAGCCAGCAGACAGCATGTGTGAAGTTTGTCTATGTGTGTGTCTGTGTTTGTGTGTGAAGAAAAAGGGAGACACATCCAGGAGAGAGAGAAGAGACCTAGAGAGAAAAAACAGATTTGTCTGGTTAAGGCTGATAATGTGTTTCTGTAAAATACTCACCTCACCTCACCTTGATCATTCTACTCTGTCTGTTGTATCACGTGTTGAAACTGGGTTACTACCGGTGAGAGAGCGCCAGGAATACTACAGGATTTTCAGAGATGTGTTCCAGTCATAGAATTACAGTGTCATGTCCTCAGCCGTTTCTTCCAGCTCCAATCACCCATTCCCCATTCCCCAATTACACTCCATGTACATATAAGATTGAAAATCAATGCAATCTGGTGTAGCTGCCAGCCCAGGCCTTCATGTGTCCTTCATGCCATTAAGTTCCTGGTTTGTCACATATTTTACGTATCAAGTGTTTTCGCTCCATTTTTTAAAAATGTTATTACTGAACAACTTAGGAGGAGTTTTTCAGAGCCTTTCGCCTGTTTTTGTGGCCTCCTTTGGACTCTGAGCCTCCAGCTTATGCACCTTTGGACTTGGTTACTTATGTTTGTTGGCTTGGCTTGACTTGATCATGCTGGTGAGCTGTTGTAATGGTGGGGAATCCCGGTTAGATGGAGTATAGGCAGCGTATGAGGCCGTCTGTATGATGTCGATTTTCTATCAGCTGATAATCAAAGAGTAGCTGCACATGCTGTAATCGTATTAAGCCATGACAAGCAGTGTGAAAAATGTTTGTTTATGCTAGTTACTGTTGGCATGTGTGATGTTTTGCTTACGTGCCTCACAGAGTTGACAGCACAAACCAGCACTGTGCTGGTCGGGTTTTGGATCTGCACGTATAGATAACAGGCTGCAGAGCTCTGCCTGCCTCATCAAACTGGTACATTTGTGTTAAATAAGTCCTCTGAGGTAAAATCAAATGAATTAAAACTGTAAATGTTCTCTCAGCACTTAAGTTAAAAAATGAACAGAATCAAGTGTCCACAGTCTAATATTTGATTAGCAATAAATAACTCTGATTTGTGTCCTTGTCAGGTGGTGCGTGACCAGATCACCCACTGCACCATGAAGCTACGTCAGACCACAGGTATGATGGAGTACTGTCTGGAAGTCCTCAAAGAGAATGATCCCAGTGGATTCCTCCAGGTATGTGTGTGATTGTTTGACAGTGTGTGTTTGACCTTCACACCATCTTCATGCCTCCTACAGTGTGTCTTCACATGGTAACTGGATAAAAGGACATGAACCTTATTAACCCATAAGAACCCAGACCCATTTTTCCTTAAAGGAAAATGATGTGGGATATACCACAGACCAAGTGGAGCACACAGAA
>JBBMJY010000011.1:3413560-3441411 GCA_037833715.1 Toxotes lorentzi
CACACACACACACACACACACACACACACACACACACACACACACACACACACACACACACACACACACAGAGTCTCCCATTGCCAGCCACAACAACAATGGGCATTAGGGTCTGTTTTCTGACAGATAACCGTTCATCCCTCTCGCCCTCTTTTTATTTTTCTGTCATCTTTCTTCCTGCCTGCTCTCCCTCGTCCCCTTTCTTTCACCCTTCCTCTTCCTTTCTCTCTCTCTTCCCGCGAGGACTATAGCTTCCTGCAGCTTCACACAGAAAGGAAATTGTACTTGTCAAGTCAACAAGAGGCACATCTCATAAAGAGCAACAAAGGCTATGAAACAAACACACTTTGAAGTGCAATTTTAAAAACAGACACACACCACAGGTATGACTCTGTGGTGTGTGAGCGTGTGTGTGAATAAATATTGCATGTGACACCACTTATCTTGGTGTCTCTTAATAACTCCCTGTCCAAAACATGAACCATTAGCAGACTGTTGTTTTCTCATTACAGTGGCTTGGTTCACCTTTGACCCCACCTCGGCTCATCGGGACATTGTCCTGTCCAATGAAAACCAGACAGTCACCTGTAACAGCTACGATGACCGTGTGGTGCTGGGAACTGCTGCTTTCTCCAAGGTAAATATTCAGGCACATTCGGGCGTGACGGGTTTGTTGATGTTGAGTTTCATGTCCCATTTATTACCTATTTCACTGTGTTTAAAAGTCATATCACTGGTGATCTGGCCTGTATAAGTGGATCAGATTTCTATTGGTCTGTACTGTTTTATCTTTTATGTGTAAATGGGCGACCTATGCAAAAGATGGATTAAATTTGTTCTGTTTCCCCTTGAATTTCAGGGCGTGCACTACTGGGAGGTCAGCATCGATCGCTATGACAACCACCCAGACCCTGCGTTTGGCGTGGCAAGGATCAACACCATGAAAGACATGATGTTAGGGAAGGACGACAAGGCATGGGCCATGTATGTGGACAACAACCGCTCCTGGTTCATGCACAACAACTCCCACACCAACAGGTAGGTGTTTCCTGTACAGTATGTGTGTTTTTTTTTTTTAACCAATAGTTCATGTCAGTTCAGTAACTTAAATATGTCCACTTTTTCTTATTTAAGTGAACCTGTGAATGTGGAAACATCAGAAAATAGTATTTATCTTGTGAGCTAATTCAGAAACAGCTGCCAATAAGGACAGCAGGAGGCAGAGACTCTGTAAGGCGGCGCTCTCTCCTTCCATCCATCATTATGTCCTCTGCATTAAATCTCACATATCTAAGAGGTACATGCACACAAAAACACACACACACACACGCACGCACGCACGCACGCACGCACACACACACACACAGAGTATGATGATATATACACAGGATGACAGAGGGAGCCCTGGGGCTCATACAATACCAACTAACAAACACACCAGGGAGCACTAGAAGACGACTACAGGCTGCAGGAGACAAAACCTCTCTCTGCACCATCTCTCTCAGTGTCACAAGGAAGCTATAAAACTCTCATTAAACATTTATTTACAGAAAAATGTCTTTTCTTCACAAGAGAAAAGCTTCACAGGAATATGCAAAATCTTTGACTTTATATCTTCCCTTTCTCTACCTCAGTCCATCCAGACTACAGATTTATTCACTGTGCCATTTGTTTCCATGCCATTAATCATCTCATGTCTGTGTTTCATGTTGTTATTACCTCATACCTCACCCCAGCTTAGAGAAATGTGGCAGTTTGCACGCTTACATGCATGGAGGTGGTTTCACACCTTAGCTTTTAAGCAAAAACACACTTTTTCCTAGAAGCTAAGGTTTTACACTGTCAGTTTAACACACAGATCCAGTTTGAACTTCATCTTAATATAGCTGTAGGCAGACAATGAAAGACAGGGGGCAAGAGAAAAGATTTCTAGAACATTTGAATAAAGATGCAAAAATATTAAAATATTTAATATTTTTGCATCTTGTCCACTGACAAATTAGTTTCACTGTCAGCATCGGTTCGTCATTTATCATCATCATTTATTAAGAATCAAATTTCGAAACTCCTCTGTTTTAATTTTCATGTGTTACTTGGGTTCATACTGTAATTACAGTGTAATTACACTATCGACACCACTTTCACTGTAGTTGATAAATCTTTATCTGTGTGTGTGTGTGTGTGTGTAGGGCGGAGGGAGGCATCACTAAGGGTTCGACTGTGGGCATCCTGCTGGATCTGACCAAACACACTCTGACTTTCTACATCAACAAGGAGCAGCATGGACCGACAGCCTTCGAGAACCTGGACGGGGTCTTTGTGCCTGCTGTGAGCCTCAACAGAAACGTACAGGTCGGTGTGAATGTGGATCACAGCGTAGCAAACTACTGCTCCTTTTAAAATGTTTCAAACCACCAAAGCCCCTCAGAAGGTGTGAAAATTCAGCTGAAGACCTGGTGCATGTCTAAAATGCTGCTCATACTTTTACACTATGTCATATTAAGTATATTAAACGAGTTTCAAAAAGAGGGTAAAAGTTGATGGAGTGAGGAATCTGTATTCATGAAAAGATGTTATCAAGAATATGTCCCCTAAATCCATTCATAATGCAAAACTCTGAAAGGCTGTCAGATACATTCCCCATATTCAAGTCATTGTTGAGTGTGGTTTAATCCAGCTGGCTGCCAAGGGAATGTCGCCTAAATCCAACTCATTATCGTGTGTGATGTCAAGTACTTGTCAAGCGTGTTTCAGAAACTCAAGTGGTCGAATGCATCTTCCTCAAATTAAACTACATGTCAAATACGGGCCTTGCGTGTCTCCCACATCCAGCTGTAGCCTGTCTGATGTTTTCAGAGTCTGTCCTCAGCCCCACTCAGTGATGATCTCATTCGGTGTTTGTTTGTTTCAGGTGACCTTACTGACTGGCCTGGAGGTGCCAAGGAATATCAAGCAGTAGGAGCTCCTTCCTCTCTCTGAGCGTGCCCTGGATACAAACAAACGATGTCATATGCAGCCTCAGTTTGCTCCCACGTGGACTTTTTCCAGCAATGTGAGACGGGGCTTAGTCCTCTCCCATCCTTCTCAAGGTGCCCTTTATCTTGGATGCACTTCAGTGTGAAACCCTGTCTGATAATTTGCGATGAAGGAATAAATCTGAATTACTATTGGCTATAAACACAATGACTGAAGCTTGTGGATGTTACTACAGATAAGACTAGAGTTACTGTAAATGGCCATATTTTTTTCATATCCTAAGCTTATGCCCTGTGTAGGATACTAACATCACCTATGTTATTATTCCAGCTTGTACCATTCTAGTAATTTAACTAGGAAGGAAAATACAGTCTGAAATTTCTCCTTGAGGCCTGAGACCAAACTTATCAACCATCTCGCTCCGACCGGATCAACAGTGAAGACTTCTACACTGTGCAGTAAAATGATTTTGTGCTAAAAATCGTGAAAAGCGATTGTAAGATATATACAATCAGTAAATTACAGCTCCATTTTATGAAACTGCAGCAACAGGGTGCTTTCAGGGGGCGAAACGTGAGCGAGAAATTATTTAGCAGTGTTTATTGTTGCTCTGCTTCTCTCACAGGTGTGTTTACAGTTTGCAAGCTAAAACTAGATGAAGAGGGTCTTTTGTAGGAGTTGTGGTGGCACTGTGGGTTGTTTCGCTCATGAAATATGTAAAAGCTACACCTTCACTGCGCACTTTTATCCTAGCTGTGGCTCCAACAGTGCTGCCTTCTCCGTTTTCTGTTTCTCCTTCTTGGTGCTGTTGTCAGTAAGGTTTACTCACTGAGGTGGTTAAGCTGGGAAGGATTGGCTTTTATTCCATTTCATCTTCAGCAATTTGAATGAACAGTGTAGGGAGCCTGGGTGTGGCTATTTAAAATGAAATATCTAATTTAATTGCATTTTGGTGCTTTTTTTTGGGACAGCTGCATCTCGATTGGGGACAGGCTGGGTTATTTTCAAGTAGTGTTTCATAGCTTTACACGGGTTACACAAAGCAGCGTTTAGGTTAAAATATGCCTATAGCTTTTATATATTTTGGGAATATGCGTTAATTTGGCTGACTGTGGAAAAAAAGGACCCTCCCTGTCCACTGTTGCTCTCCCTGGCTCTATTCACACAGTCTCCCAAAGAACTATTTTCACCTTGAGGCGTGAATGTCAAAAAAATGCTGAAATGAAATGGAAATTAGCCTAATCTTACTTCTTCGTTTTATAAGGCCAATAGCTACTATAATGCATCAGAAGTAGATGAGAAAAGTGTAATTTCATTCTGTGCTCATCTTTTAGTCTGTCTGTAGAGCTTCAGACACCTTCTCAAACCGTCGAACTGAAAATGATCTTGAAAAGTCACATCAGGTAAAGCTACATATGCTGCTACATTTCTCATCAGGGATTGGATGCGGCAGCCTGTAACGCTTCAAAATCCAACCAAACCACTGTGACTGAGGATATTATAATATTGCTTTGACATACCTGCATACCCCTGTGTATAATATCACTTATCTGAATGCAGCAGAGAATGGAGAAGTTGCTTTTTCAATACAAGTTAATTAATCCTGAACTTTATTACAATATTGACATATTTCTATTCCCTATAATTATGAAAGTGTGTGTGTGAGATAAAAGAGTCGTTAGCAGTATAGACAGACCTAAGATGAAAGGAGTGTGTCATGTGTGTATGGGAATCCACAAACTGTAAATAGTGATGCATAAGTTATGATTGCGATGTGTGGTATTAAGCATGGATTAAGCATCAAACAAGTTTACAAAATATCTGAGGCCGTATTGTAAATAGTGCACTGTATTATTGTCTTTGCAGTGAGTGATGTTACAGTCATCTATGACAGCTCGCCCCCTGCTGTTCAATTGTGGCAACAACAGGATTAAAGTATTTCTCATCTAATCCTGGTGTTACATATTAAGCCAACTGTGTTTTCATACCTTTAATGGCTGACTTTTTTTTTTTAATGTCAGCAAACGTTTTGTCTTACGAGCTGTCAGAATTTCTCTGAAAGTGTTAGACCTCGTACTATAACTATCTCATAATATTCAAACATTCAATCAGGGATGTAAAAAAAGGACTCATTTACATTTTGAAAGTCTTTATGTTGACAAATTATTATGATTATTATATCTTATCACACCTCAATTCTCAGATCAAAGCAAACATTGAATATACCATATGACTGAACAGAAATACAGTACAACAGTATAGGTATTTCTTACTGGAATTAATGTGGTCTATTTTCAATATAGCGCCTATTTTAAAATAATTTAATTATTAGTAGAGTTCTAGAGTAGTAAACCATGGAAATATCTGTAAATTGTGTTGTTTTTCTTACCATTTGTGGTTTCTTCTATTTAATGAATGAGCTAATGCTACTGAAGAATAATGACTGAGCCTTTTTGTAGATGGGGATGGGGTTATATATTCATTTATGAATCATGGCTGTTACCTAGAATGTTAAATCCATGGCACTTGCACCCTAGAATAGCAGTATGTGAATAGGCAACTGTTCACTAACAAGTTTTCAAAATCAACTTAAACTTATTAGAATTGTTTCCCCACATTAGTTTTCACTGTAACCAAGAAGAAACGCAGTTAATGCAGGTTTAATGAAACACTTCATTGCGTGGCTAAAAACATGAACATGAATTTCATAAAATCCAAATAAAAATAATTATATTTTAAATATGTTTGAATATATTTTCCGGCAGCAAACTTACATTTACCATCTTTCCCACGACATGAATGCAGCATTAGTGTAAAAGCAAGGCAGACAACTATCTGCCAGAGGGGACTTTTTTCTGACATGTGCCAGACTGCCAGCTACCACCTAAGGGCTAGATTTGCATCATGTGAGGCTTTCTGGCAGTTCAGCTCTACTGTGCTCAGTGTTCCCCTCTGTCCGTTTCACCTCCCACACCAGAGGAGAAACATGCCCTGAGATTGACTTTTCTGTAACCAGGAATAGCTTTTAGGCCCACAAGCAAAGTCAGACCTCTATCCATGTAATCAGGGGAACCGTTTTCTTTTTTTTTTTCTTCTGGAAGTCTGGATAATTTGGGGTAACATGTCTGCAGGCTCTGTTGATGTCAAACTGGCACACAGGAAATCTTGACTGGAGGGAATAAAAGCTTATACTAAAGCGCTTAGACTCAGAGGTGCTGCAGAGGTTCAGGGAGTCAGAGTGTTTATCAGGTAAAAAAGGGTTACACCTTTTCTTTTCCGCTCTAAAATTTATATTAAAACAATTATTTGACAGATACAGACAAAAATCACACATTTAAAATGAGTCACTTGTAGTCACTCCTGTCTAGATGTGGTATTGTATGGCATGTCAGTTTACCCCACACTTACCCACCCATGAATGTGACATATTTTACTAATTTAACTTCAACATATGGTGCTGGGAAAAAGCATGTCACTGCTGTTATTAACTATTTAGCTTAAAAACAGCAGAGGAAAAAAAATATATCTATAAAGTATGTAAATATATTTAATTATATAATTATTTATTTTCTGTTGTATGATGCCCTCTTCAATTTGTTGAATGGCTGATTATATATACTGTCTGTGGTTGATTGCCAAGGGTTGCGAGTTAAAAAAGGCTTTCAGGCGACAGAATCTCCTCAAAATAAAATTGGTTTGCTTACAGCTTGAAACGTGTGACGTGCTGCAGATAAGCTTCATGTTTCCTCACGCTCTTCTTCTTGAAATATATAAATAACACAAAAAGCTTCTACATGAAAACGGTGTGAGAATTTGTGACCTCACCCAGCCGCACACTGCCAGATCACAGGTCTTGTTTTGTCTCTGTCATTATCCCTCAACATTTGTTTTTCCATTAACAAAATGGAACGAACTGGTTTCTGTAAAGACTTGATGTTTACATCTAGAACACAGTGCACATAAGGGTTAATAATGGAGAAATACTGCACAAGGCAAGACCATTCTGCTCTCTCATGGTCCAATCAAAATGTTAATATGCGTGTTCCTTCATAAAAACTTCTGCCAGGACTTTACTTGTGTGTACATTGTTTTTTTTTTATATTTACCCCCATCTGTCCTGTTATGATTCCCTCTCTTCTGGCCAATATAAATGTTTTGTACGACTACATGGTTTGTATATGAGAAATGCATTGTAACTGCATAATTTTAAAACCTTTACAGTGTAAAACACCGGAAACGCAAATGTCTTCTTTTGTCATTTATAAAAACAAAATAAATCAACTGTGATGGAAAATGATTCAACAGAGTGTCCAGTTTCATGCATTTAGATGCTGCCACAATGGACGTTCAGGGTCCTTTTTGGAGATTGATAAATTGGATTTCTGACTCAGCAGTCTGTCACCAGTAACACTGTCCTATATTTCACTGCAAGCCAGTGACATGTTGTCAGGACAACAGCCTTACAGGTCACATTGTTATCGGTTTTGTCCATTTCCTCTTCATAACACGTTTGGCTGCAAACAGTAACAGCAACAATTCTTTCTCTAGTCTGCTGATATTTTCCCATCCTGAAGGTTTTAATTATTCACCTACAAACATAAGCACATGTTGGAATCAGTGACCACATTCATCCCCATTAACCGCCATTACTAGATGTCTAACCATAGCTTGTTCCAGGTACAAAAAGAACCTTAAACTACAGTCCTAAGTGAGGACTGGTAGGTGTTCTGACTCACCTTTCAGTTTCTCCTAGTAGAAGAACAAATCTATTTCCCCCCCTTGCTGCTTTTGATTTTCTGGATCTCCTTAGAGCTCAGGATCAGCATGCCATTCTTGAAGCGCCCCACCTGACCTGAGGGGGCTGAGCCAGGACCAGAGGACACCTTCTTCTTGTCCCTAGTGAAGACAGCAGTGCAGAGAAATACGTGTTTCAACCACAGATGCAGACAGAGATGCAATAACAGGGCCCTGTACAAATATCTGTTAACTGGAAATTTACTGATGCCAAAACTTGGAGATAAAATTAGTTAAGTGTTTTCTATACAAAGTTTATGATAAACTGGTGTTTAAGAAAGATGCATTCTGTATATAAGACCAACTTAGATAATGATAGTTCTGTTACATATTATAATGATATCCAGATTAAAGGTCTCTTGACAGAAAATGTTTGCCAACGTCTAAACCTGAGCCTTCGATTTCACTTTTTCAAAATATTTACGGTTCACCCACCTTTGATTATTGTGCTTCTTCTTTTTCTTCAGGTCCTAGAGGGCAGGTAAACATGGTTAGAATCAGAATTTAAAAACACTTTTTATTTTATTATTTTAGTATCCTATATTTTAAATAGTTTAATGGAAGTTAATCACTGGTCTTAACTTAAAGTCCCTGTAATCTTTTAACAAACAAGCAAACAATAATAAACACTCACCTGCCAATTAGTTTTTCTTGAAACTGGTATTTTGGTTCCTTTGTCCACCCCATTAACTCAGTTAGTTTTAGATAGGTGTACATAATAAACTGGAAACTGAGTGTGTATCTATGCATATGTAAAATTTAAAAGACCCTAGCTATGGATTACACCTGAGACTTACTGAAGGTGCAGATCTTACCAGCTGAACCTCCTCCTTTGCTTTCTGCTTCTTTTCTTTGATCTGTTGCTGTAGCATCTTGTAGTTGACATAGTCCTTCTTAGGAGGCTGATTAAGAGACAATAAATGAGGCAATGAATTGGTCATTCAATGGTGTGATGCTGAGGACATGTAGAGAACTTTAGATAAACAGTCATCAGTCTTACTTACTCTGGCTCCCAGCATGATCGCTCTGTCCTGCTCGAAAACTCGCTGCTGCTCCTTCTTATAGCCTGTGATTCCAAACCGATGGACCTCCAAACGAGCCTGACGTGAATGCACACAAATACAGTATAAGACTTTATCATAGATATGAAATGGGCTAAATGTTCTTTAGCACATCATCAATATAAATGTTGCACTTAACATAAAAAAGCCATATACAGGAAATTGTATCATAATTGTCACCTTTTCCAAACTGAGTTCTTCAGACTGGTTGCTTTGCTCCTTCTCTGTTATCTGAAGGGGCTTTGATGTGAGGACAGCACAGACCCAATGGTGACAAAGACAAGAGGAAAGGGAACGTGAAATGAAAACAGAGAAGGCTGACTAGGAGTCACACAGTTGCATGGAGGATGCTAGGTTTCAAAATGTCAATTGGAAAACCATAATAAAAAAAGAGATGCTGTGACACAGTTCCTCAGCTTCACCTCTTCCACTATCTGCTCTTTCTTTGGTTGTTTTTACCTGTAGCAATATTCATGTATCCACTCTACCATTAGTCTAAGTAGAACTTTGTTAGCCTCATCTGTCCTTTTATAAATGAAGTACACAGAGAAAGCTAAAGTAGCACTGACTTACAGGTGTTGTGCCTGTGGCTGGTGTCTGCTTGGTCTTCAGTTTTTTTCTGGGGTCTTGAAACGCCACGACCTCCACCTGGTTCACCTGCTGGAATGTTTGACCTGAGTGAGACAGGATACATAAAACCAGTTAACACCAATACATCTTATAAAAGGATCTGAGAAATCTTTGTATGATTCCTGGAAACAAAGCAAGGAAGCAGAGGATAATAAAAGTCTCTGTCACATGTGAGCACTGTTGTTACACAGCTTGCTGCCATGCTGCCTACCTGTTAGCTCAGTCGCTGGTTCCTGCAGCTGGTGATCATTACACTCATGTGCTGCTCTGTAGTCTTCAGTGCAAATGTCCTTGACCGTAGGGAACTCTTCCTCCTCTCCTTCACATTGTTTTCGTTTTTTCTTCTTCTGAGACTTGAGCTTCTTTTTTGATGCTGGTCCATTACCTGCACCATGAAGTCAACAACACGAGCATGAAACAAGTCTGATTCCGGTCCAAACTTAAGGCAGAGCTAAGAGTCCATTTGTTCTCACCAAGCTAAACACAAGCTAAGTAACACAATGAATTATTCCTGTTTTTAAAAGCAATATCTTGCCAGCACCCGATGGTAAAACTATTAGAAAGAAGGCACAGTAGCTCATAAAGCTAGCAACATTGCTAACTAGCGTTACACTTACCAAAGTCATAAAGCTTATCCAAAACTTTTTCAAGAAACAGACAATCTTCGTCTTCTTTTCCGTTTGTATTTGAGGTCATTTTAAGCTAACAGTACAGTAACAGGTTAACAACAAGAGAGAGAGAAAACAAATAGCCGCTAACAACAGCTCACTGCGAATGACAACAAACCGTGAAAGCACATGGGACGCACGGTCCGGTTTGGCCCTTCCTGGCTACCGTAGGTACGGAATCTGCCACGGAAATGCCAGTTTACACGCCCATGTGAAGTTCTGCAGCTGTTCTTACCCATCAGAAATATTCAATCAAGAGGCCGGACTGTATAGATATTCATGCACGTCTAACTTCACCGGATGCGGCGTCTATGTGCTTATAAAGCGTGATAAAATATGTCATCCAAAGCTGTTTATTCGGTATGTATGCTTTGCTTTTACCAGAGGGCTAAGCTAATATTTAGCTCTCTGCTGGAGCTCGGTGTCCACTATTTGACATTTGACATTTCATTCAAACAGGTGAACACAAAATTCATACTTGGGTAACAACAAAGCTTCGAAACATACCGTTGCTTCTTGTAGTTTAGATCCAAAAATATCACACACATGTAATGAGTTTAAGGGTTTGCTTAGCGGCAGAGTTTCAACTACAGGACAAGGTTGTTTTGCAATCTCCATTTTGACACACATTTAACTTCGACTTTGGTGATGCCACAGATTTTGGTGCAGCAACAGGTTTGGACAGATCTAAAGTGAACGCCAAAGTGCAGAACTTATTCCATTCAATCATGGCTGTAGTCACTGCTTGATTACACTGAATCTTGACAACAGAAAAGAATATTTAAGTATTTAATGGTTATGATTTTTTTTTCTTTCATCTAGCATAGAGACCCTATGCTGAAGAAAAGAGATGACTTTGAGGACATTTTGGAGGAGAGGAGGAACTCCAGTGACTTGAGATACGCTCTCAGATGTTACACTCCTGTTCTTTACAAGGGAGTGTCTCCCTGCAAATCCGGCATGCTGAAGAACATGGTGCTTCAGTCTGATCAGCTACACTATGTCATCAGTCAGGTAGAGTAGAGGTCGTATGACAGTAGCTTGACATTCTGGTTATACGGGACTCATGTCATTCAAGGACATAAGTATAAGTAATTGTAAGCTTACATTAAAAACTTGGTGGGTTAGTTAAGTCTTTAATACTATTTTTTGGTGATTGTAGCTTTTGTGCAAGCTACAGTATAAACTTTGACATGATTAATTTATCAGCCCACAGTGAAAAAAAGTTTTTCTTCCTGAGTTTCAGACAAATTATGAGGAAGAGGGTTAGATGTCAAATGCATTTATTACTATTGTAGAGGGTAATATTTTTATTTTGAATTGTAAAGGTTTCCAAAGACACAGGCAGGGCTGTTGATGACATACAGGAGGATGCATCGGCCATCTTGGAGGAGATGGCTCACCACATGCAGCTCAGCACCATTCGCTTCTTCGCCTTCATACTCAGCAAAGTCTTCAAAACCTTGTTCAGGAGCATCTGTGTCAATGAAGAAGGCATCCAGAGGGTGAGCGTACACACAACCAAGTGTCTGTGAAAAGTTAAAAACACTGTTAAGAGGACTGACACACGACACCTAACTTGTATTTGCATTGTTGTTAGCTCCAACAGGCCATTCAGGAGCACCCAGTTGTCCTACTACCCAGTCACCGTAGTTACATGGACTTCCTGCTGATGTCATACATCCTGTACACCTACGACCTGAGTCTACCTGTCATTGCTGCAGGAATGGGTAAGAACTGGGTATATGCTGTGAGTGTATATGCTGTTTTGAGTTTAGTAAGTACACATAAACGTCTTTGTTTTGTCCACCCCATTTAACATTCATGAGGAGGACAGAACATTTGAAACATCTCATTACAATGCAGTTCAGTAACGCACCGTCGCACTTTGCACATGAAGTAAAAGTGGCTGTTTCCCTGCAGACTTCATGGGGATGAAGTTTGTTGGGGAGATGCTGCGAATGTCTGGAGCTTTCTTCATTCGACGGTCGTTTGGTGGAGACAAATTGTACTGGGCCGTCTTCTCAGAATACGTCAAGACCATACTTAAGGTGAGGATACAGCATTTTTTTTTCCATGGTCTTGTTACTGTTTGTTATTAGGGATTGAAATTTTTGTCCTTTGGTTCAGGAGTAGTGAGTAGTGGTCAGTAGTGGTCATATAAATAATGCTAATAGATGCTAAGCTTTGGAAGACAATTAACAATTAAGTTTTTTGATTTTTTTTTTTTTTTATAACTCCAGAATGGACTTGCACCAGTTGAATTTTTCCTGGAGGGGACCAGAAGCCGAACATGCAAGTCTTTGACTCCAAAGTTAGGTAAGGAATCTCACGGGTCTCATTTGAAAATCTTTTTCTAAAGTTTCTCTTGCCAGTGCATTTTCTTATAAAAACATAATGCATGTATTAAAGGTCTAAGAATAGAGAGTCGTATGCTGTATAGCTTGCAAGGCCTGTGAGGCAAATTTGTGATATTGGGCTACATAAATAAAACTGAGTTGAGGATATAACAAAAAAGTAAAAAAAAAAATGCATTAAATGATTGGCAGCACCATTACTAATTGTTTCATTCAGTGATTGTATTTACTTATTTATTTTCTCTGACTCTCATTTTTATCTTTGTCTTCCTCCAGGTCTGTTGAATATAGTGATGGATCCATTCTTTAAGGGAGAAGTGTTTGATGTTAGCTTGGTCCCAGTCAGCATCAGCTATGAGAGAATCCTGGAGGAGGCGCTCTATGCCAGAGAACTACTGGGTGTACCCAAACCCAAAGAGTCCACTTCAGTGAGTCAAACATAGGACTTGTTCATATAGGATGAAAGGAAAATCTGTGTAAAAATAACATACTGCCATTTGCGGTGAACAGTAAAAGCTGTGCAGCTGTTGAAGTCAAAATGTATATTTTGCAGCCTGAAAGAAATCTGTATGCATTTACTGATGTATGGACTGCTTCCTTTGTCCTCTGTGTCGTTTGTAGGGTCTGATTAAAGCCAGAAAGGTCCTCAGTGAAGACTACGGCAGTATCCATGTGTACTTTGGTCAACCTGTGTCCGTTAGAAGTTTAGCCGAGGGCAGAGTTAACCGCTCCCAGTTCAACCTGGTACCAAGGTACCACATACCACCATTAAATTGTCTGTGGAGTCTAAAGGGATACTAAAACAAAACTAAAATATCTTTTTTGTTCTGCTCTTGTGCCTAGTCTGTGGGAGCTGAGTTAAATACTGTTAAATATAAAGTTGCTCCATAAATATAGCTGACATATTTTTTAAAGCTGTCATCTTGTTTTTGGAGCTACTGTACTTTTGGACTAAAATTATGAATTGTGTTTTGTGAGTCGGCCTTAATCTTAATCCACACTTAAAAATGACATTTTGGCTGTTGCTCCTTGTTTGTTTAGTGTGCGCATCTCCAAAATGTCTCAGATTACAACTTGATTTAATGCAGAAACAGATGGTAATTAAAAAAACATGGAATGACCATTAGCTTTCCGTTTTCAGACACATCCCCAAGAAGCCTGGTGAGGAGATCCACAACTTTGTGAATGACTCGGCCTACAGGCTGGTTCGGGCCCAGGAGGAGAACATGGTCCTGAAGCCGTGGGTCCTTCTGGCCTCCCTGCTGCTCCAGAACCACCACCAGAACAAGGAGTTGGGGCAGAAACAGGGGATAGCACTGGACGAGCTGTCTGAACGAGCTGTGTGGCTCAGGGATCTTTCCCGACAGTACGGAGCCTTCCTCCACTGGCCTGGTACAGTATGAGCCCGAGCCCCCTTTAGGCAGATTCAGTCTTACAATAGTGATACTGAAGACCCTGTGTAGTGTTTTGACTAACCACATTTTAAGAATCAAATGTGGTGTTTGAGCAGATTGGTGGGGGCGTTAAAGGAGCATCACATAATCTTGATATAAACTAAACTAGCGCCTGGCCAATGCTGAATCTGTGAGGCTGATAATTGATAAAATCTGAGACAAAATTTAAACGGTGTGGATACCTCAAATTTTACTTCACTGAGGCATGATATTTAACAGCTGAACAGTAAACTTACAGTACTTGTTTGTACTGTTAAATTTACTTTAACTCAAGTTTTGATCATAATTACCTAAAAACCAAAAAACACACACCTGTAACACAGGTAACACAGAGTTTTTGAAGACATATTAATGCAGCTGTAGAAATGTATATGTAAGACGCTTGTTGACAGTTTCTTGAACATGCTGTGGGGTGTAAAGTCATATTTGCATCTGTTTGTAGACTGGTTCTTTTTTTTAACATAATAACTCAAGAAACCAAAAAGGATGGAAGCTTAACCTTTAAACCACAGTTCCTTTATGTGGAGAAGATATTGTACAATAATTAGATTTAAATTATGGTTCCTTGCTACACAGATTTGCATATTGATTAAGTATGATACTGCATGTGGCTGTGAGTATATGGCAAGAGTTCGGCCTCTGTGTTTTACGTAAAACTAACATTTCTCTGTGGGGGTAGATCCGCTGCTCCTCTATCCCTTTCTTCTTGTCTTTCTCATCCACCTCTGTCTATTCTGACTTTTTTCTTGTCTCATTCAGACCACATGCCTCCATCAGAAGTAGTCTCCTCCAGCCTTTCACTGCATCGAGGGCTAGTGAAGATCTCTGAGGGGAGAGTCCAGCTGGCATTGCAACATGGTTTGTATTTACTTGTTTGACTTTATTGCTTTGATTTTTGCATACCCACGTTCTTCTTTTATTCCCTGGAACACAATCCTACAAAGTTAAGTTGAATAATACATTTTAGGCATCCAGCTGTCACTGTCTTATAGAGCAACAAACATCCCAGCACAAACTGTACCAGGGTGACATTTTTCTGTGATCACAGACTGATCATTTCAGAACACTGTGCAAGAAAAAAGTAATATATTGTAGTTGTTCTAAGAAGGTGTTCCCTCTACAGCTGAGACAAAGAGAATGTGCTTTTCACATAAATACATGAATAAATATGGCTGTAAAAACACGACTGTAGCAATCAACACAGGGACAGCTACAGTGCGATTAGTGTGTTTGCTAAATGTTCTTTATTATTTTTATAATGCTTTGTTAATTTAGACTTTTTATGCACAAACTTAAACTTAGCCAAATTCTGTTTCCTTTTTTTGCTCCAGCTAATTTTAACAGCTGAGAAAACCACAGTCTGTCATCAGACAGTAAAATCAGATGAAAATTAAAGACAGCTCTTACACGACTACCACTTCTACGTGCTTCTTTATTGGGAGTAAGATGAACAAGAGGTTATCCACAGTGATGTAAAACAAATAAGCAAATGCATGATAAAACTGTTTTGACATATGTGGACTGTAAATCTTATCTTGAAGCAGGAGGACAAGTGGGGGCGGGGGGACCCCCCAGCACTGTTACCCCAGAAGAGGAGCTTATGAACCAGGCTGTCATTGTACTCTCCTGCGCCTCCTACAGGAACCAGGCACTGCACGTCTTCCTCCGACCAGCACTGCTGGCCTCAGCCATCCACACTGCCTCCTCCAACAAGAAACGTAAGACTGAAACTGCTGTTTACTGGAGCAAACTCTTTTTCCCCAACATATTTACATTACTAAGCCAGCTATGATACAGCTGGATAAATGTTAGACATTTAAAAGACATATTGGACTCTTCTACTGCATGTTAATCGTTGTGTGCTTTCCAGAGGAGGTGTTTAACAGCTTCAGCTTCCTCAGAAACATGTTCTCCAATGAGTTCATCCTCTGTCCTGGAGCTACAGTGCAGGTGAGGAACATCATTCATACACTGTTGTACTTGAATGAATGTTTAAATGTTGGCCATACAGACATACATCCTCACGTTGTGCGTCTTGTAGGACTTTGAGGAGGCCTGTTACCTCCTGGTGAAGACTGGAGCTCTGCAGGTTACCCAGCAGGAGGTTCTGGTGACTGAAAGAGGACAAAGAACACTGAGCTTCCTCACTAGTTTGCTAGATCCATTCTTACAAGGATATCAGGTGAGGGAGAGTGTAGTTTTGAAAATATTCTTAAATTCATTTTTTGTTAGAATCTAACAAGTCTTAAATTAGGGCACAAAAGTGCACACAAACATCATGTTTATTTTCATGAACAAATTGATGTTACAGCATCAGAGTAAAGGTTTGTGTGTGTACTTAACAGCTGATGTCCTCTGGAGGGTGCTGTCAACACAGCATTAACCTTGATGGCTGTATGTTTGTGTGTGTTTGTGGTCCCAGCTGGTGTGCAGGTTCCTGTGTGAAGAGAACACCGAGGCACTGACAGAAAAACAGTTTATTCCTGTCGTCCGGACGTTCATCATCAAACATCTTCTTGCAGGTTTTTTCATTTTTTATTTCCTGTGTCTGTGTTTTCACTTCAGCTCCTAATTAAATGTGCTAACCATGAGTTGTTTATGTGTGTTATCCAGGTAGACTAGGATACACTGAGGTGCTGTCATCTGACCTCCAGAAGAACGCTCTGGCAGCATTGCTAAGACTTGGAGCTGTACGGAAAATCAAGGGGTATGTTGGTTTTGATCATCCTTGCATCCCTGGTTGGTTTGATTGGCTGAAGCAACAACCAAGAGTGCAAACACTACAGTGAGAGTCATACAGCATATCAATGGGGAAACACATTTTCTTTAGTGGGTTACTTGAAGAAACTGAGCTTTCTTTAATCCTGTGAAAGCACTGTCACAGCTTTTCTGCTACTTTCTAACAAAGAAATAGTCCCGTCATAGTTCTGAAATAAGCATGAACGCTGACTTGTGTGGTGCAGAAAGTAACAGCACAGTTGGATGTTTTTATTTCAGAGCGGAGCAGGGAACTTTAAAGGTCAACAAGGTGATGGTGAACTCATTGGAAGACACTCTAGGTAAGAAACAAGCTATCAGCTGGGGCCTAAATGCCCAGCAGCAATAAACAGTGTTTTGGATCTTGCCAGGTCTTTGAAACATCTGACATTTGTCTGTTTGTCCAGGAGGAAAACTCCCAACTCAGAAATCCGTCACTGCTCGCCTCTAATTCACCGACCTCATTAGCCAAAGGAAACGAGAGATGAGAAGGGTTGATTTGTTTTTATCTGCATCGACGTCTCAGCTCTGCTGCGCGTGGCACAGCACGAGTTGGCGCGGCTTATCACAAAGGAGGTCCAACCTAACTAACTGCTTTCAATGAGAGGTGGAACAAAAGCCATCTGGAGACAGCTCAGAACCTTTTATTTTCTTTTTCTTTAATTTCTCGATCTTCTCCTCACCTCTCTTTTCAAAATGCTTTCTTCTTCCTGAGACTCTTCTATTGAAAATCTTTTATATACGTACATAAAACCAGACGAGTAAGGCCTTTGAAGGTGTATTGCTTTTGGCTCATTCTGAATAACTAACCTTTTGCAGCCTTGTGAAAGCTTCTGAATGTGCCAACTCCACTCAGGATAGTGGCCATTTTCCATTAATGCATTTGATATGTATCCACTACCACTCAGCGTGGCTTTTCTTTGTGTTATTCTCAGTGCACCCTTTCATCTAAGCTTCAGTTTGTCTCTGTTTGGTATTAGCTGTCTTTCCTAGTCTTGTCTCTCTTTTATTTTGAGCACTTTAATGAATTTATTGATGCAATGTGGTGTGGACCTGTATCTTAACTGTCCTTTCGTGCACTGTTTTCTCTTTTTTCCTATTTTCTTCTGTTTGTTTTTTTGTGTGTGAGACAGAAGTTGCTAAACTGGATGGATCAGAAAAATATTGATTCTGGTACAAACTTTTTTTTTTTTTTGCACTGTATGAACTAAAAAGTTTATATATTTCAGTTGAACTTGCCACAAACCCACGGCCTACTTCAAAAATAGTATCAGGTGTCATTGTTGGTTCAGGTTTGCCACCCAGCCACAGGCCTTCTGCCAACAGTCCCAGCTACAAGGACAAGCAGTACATTCGTCTTTGTTTACACAGTGGAGATGATGCTACAAGTCTAACGGCAGTGTTACATAGTTGCCAAACTCCAGATGAAATTGCAGTTAGTTATACTAAAGCACTACAAGCTACACCAAAGGGATAAGATTTTGTTGAATTGTTGTTCACGGTTTGGGGATAATTTACATGTTTTCTCATGTTCTCAAGTCTAGGATAGTTACTGAAGTTGCGTCATAGTTACTGGTTTGTTTTTTTTTTAAGTCGGGATAAATTCAGAGGTTGTTTAATACTCAGCCTTTATTTATATTAAAAATAAGTGATATGCACCTCATATAATTTTGTTACAAGGGAAAGAAGATGAGGCAAAATAATGGAAAACAGGAGAAATAACTGTAACACAGAAACTCAGAGGAACAGAAGAGTAACACATCAGGACTTTATGTACAAAGAGCTGGAGAAGTTTTGGGCCAATAGGTGATTTTTTTTTTTTTGGGGGGGAGACTCAGGATTACCTGCTGACACATTGTTCAGAAGTGTGCAAAGTTTTTATCAACGTTTCCAAATTAAAACTAGGGTAGTTTAAAAATCCTTATATTGAAGCTATTTATTTGGTAGCGAACTAGCAGTACAATGCTGTTACCTTGAAACCCCATCCCAGTGTCAGCAGCAGATTGAGTTTTACTGATACAAGCAGAGCTGCTCGGGAGGCTGAAGAAGACTAATCGGTTGAGTTGAACCTCATGGTCAAACCAAAGAGCCACAGGTTCTCTGGTACTTCACCTGCATGTTAACAAAAACATATGTCCAAATGTTCCTGTGAAACACTGGCTAACCATATGAGGGATGGTAGCTAATATGGCTGATATTCCTGCCACCAAAACAACAGCAGCTCTAAGTTTTTTACCTTGATGTTTAGCTAATTTTGAAACTTGCCAAAGTCGCCTATATATCTTTCATTCCAAATGTATAAATTACAAAAAAAAAATTCAAATTTGCCAGATACTCAGCTTGAAACACAACTGAGGTTAATTCAGTCACTAACACAGCAGCTCTGCATTGAAGAAATCTTTGTACAGCTATAATCTGCTTGTCAACATGTCATTCAAAGTGTTTGTTTTTTCAGCAGCTTTTATATAATGTCTAAATATTTGATTCCACTGTGTATTTGTGCGTTTGTGTGTATGCATTCATGCATATGACTATGTTAAAGTGTGTGTGTTTTTGGTGAGGCCTTTTAGTATTGAGTGCACAGGCTGATGAAATACAAGAGCATGTTAATAAAGTGTTTTGAAATACAAATCATAGCCCAGATTGTCTTTTATTTTGTAGATAAACTGGAGTAACAAGATGATCAGATTGATTAAAATTCACTCCATCACCCTCTTAACATCCAGTGTTTGACAATCAAAGCTCTTGTGTCTCAGACAACTGAGAGAAACTCTTTGATCTTAACTGATTAAAACATGAAGTGATCACATTTAATCATACTGACGTGTTTACACAAATTAACAGAGAAAAGTAAAGATTTCTGAACTTTAAACTTAACATACACAGCTTCATTCTTCCTGTGAGCGCTGAGCTACACAGCTTAGGGAACCAATCCTCGTGGTTCTCACTGGTCACTGAATTTTTAAAGGCTGCTAGCAAAACAGAGAAAGTTGGAACTTGAGTGATTCCCCCAAACTCTCTGGGACTCGGCTACAGAACAGCAGCCCTGATGCTAGCAGGGACTCAAGTCAGCGAGCACCGATTTGCAAGTCAGAAGACACCCAGATATGGTGACAGCCCTTATTCCTGAGAAGGGTCCAGCAGATCCCAGTACACAAAGTAGACAAAAGGTTTCTTAATCGAATCTTAAACCCTGATTAAAACTGGACTAAAATTGTTATTTTAGTCCACTATAATCATTGTTGACAGGATTTAAATGATGTTATTAAAACCTTCATTAACTTTTTTTTGGCAACCTGGAGGCAGTGAAACAAGCTGCAAACACTGACACGCATCACTTTAAACCTTATATGACAAACTTGTTAGCAAACATTTGCTCATTTACACATCCAGCAGACACAGAGCAACAGTAACACTCGTTTTGGGCTGTTACACACAATCACTTCATCTGATGCTAAAGTAAGGACATTGATCCATGCAGCTTTGAACGTAAAGCAAGTCGTAGCTACACACTGAAATGGTGACAGTTATGTATATCCTGGACATTAAAAGAAAAAAAGCAAGAAGCTTAGCCTAGTCTTAATCTCATCATTAGCACGTCTTTGGAACATTATCATGCTTACTGGGTATATAGAAATATGGGGTGTAGCCCTGGATCCTCTGAGCCAGTGCTGGTTTCTCTATATCAGTGGTTTTTGGCCATGTTGAGGCTCTTGACTCATTAGCAGCTCAGCCAAAGAGGATTTTTTTCCCGCTCACTGTGTTTCATTTTAACACATAAATGTGAGAAAAGACAGGATATATTTCCTTTGAAATTCCCTTTAGACTCCTGAAAGTATTCTTGGGAACCCAGGTTAGGATCCAGGTTAGGATCCACTCTTGTGGTTAACTATTTGATAAATAATCAATCATAGGTTGTGGACAACATCTATTGCAACTAAACATTCTCATAAAGCTCAGTTTGGCAGAGCAGGGAGAGATCACTACATACAATCATCCTGTAGGTGTCAGACTTGTCTCTATGTGAGCCCCCTGCTCATGGCAAGTTGATGTGTACACACACACACACACACACACACACACACACACACACACACACACACACACACACACACACACACACACACACTGTCACAGCAGCATTTTTCATCATGTTTTGTGGCCCTGCTGCTGAGTAAGAGACTGCTGCCAGCAAATCCGCCACTTTCCATCCATATTGCCCTTTCTCTCACACTCACTCAGTCTCTGACAAATTATAGGTTCATCTACAGTTGCCATACCAAATTGCTTATATACACACTCCAGTCCATCCATCCATCCATCCATCCATCCATCCATCCATCCATCCATCCATCCATCCATCCATCCATCCACCCTTTCTGCCTGCTTTCTCTTTCTCTCCATCCATATCCGTCTCCCTGGTGGTGTATCAGCACTTTATCTGCTACATTATGACAAGCTGTATTTAGAGGGTGGGGGGGGGGGGGGCACACACATACACACATATAGGAGGGCAACACCCTTATAAACTGCTTTCTGACCCGTGGCAGCTGCTGGGAAACAAAAGCAGCAGACGGCTAGTGTTTTATGACCAGAAGTGGAGTATGTTTGGTTTTGTTTGGTCTCTGTTATTTCTTTACTTTTTCCTTGTGGTTGTAGGCATCTGTGTGCATGTGTATGTGTAACTGAGTGTACACTGGCCTGGTGTTGTGCCCTGAGGGATTTGTGGAGGTCTATTTGTAGGGAACTGATTGAAAGAAAACGCGACCCTGGTGTATAATATTTTAGCAGTTAACCTCAGGTAATGGTAGGTTGATGGATGCAGCTCATTTGCTCCAGCAGATCGTGTTTTTCAGAGCTGTGCTGGAGGCTCAGACATTTACATACAGTAAAGGGACCAGCACTCAATGTGAAGTCTGAGGACTGCCAGAGATCCCTGAGGAGAGTCCAGGAGATCTGAAATCTCAAGGAGACTAAATACAGAACCATTAAAGACTGAGCGACAGTATTATTCACAGTATTACTCCTCATGTAGTTACACATAAAAAGTGTTAGCTTGAGCCCTAAGTGATAGTCAGCAGCTCAAACTGCTGGAATCAGGCCAGAAAGGTAAAGTGTAATGTTGAACTGAAGGTCAGTTAAAACACCCTAAAAGTAATTAAAACCAGCATTCATTTATGATATTCAACTTGGGCAAATTTAAAATATCAAGAATTATAAATGATGTTTGGCATATTTATCAAAGCGCCAGCACTTCTGCTTTTTGAAGCCAGGGCTCACAAGGAATGTACACCATTCAGTTTCCGATCAGTCAGTGGGACTCACAGTTAAAGCTGAAGCTGGTTGATCGGTGAACAATCTTTTTAAAGAAATACTTCTAGTGATGTGGGACACTGACAAGAACTGCTTTGCACGCCAACTTCCTAAAATCACTCTTTTCATTCTTTATTGGCGCCTTAGAGAAGAAACTGCTCTGAAAGCCCATCTTCATTGGTAAAAATCTTCAAATCTCAGAAACTGGAAGAAAATATCATTCAAAAGGCTCCCAAAAAAAATTCAACAGTTATTTCCAGCAGTTTCAGGCAAATTATACTCCACAGCCTAAAATGCCTTTTAAGAAATCCCAAAGGAGCACATTTACAAGAAAAAGAGACTCAAACCTCTCAGCTTTTGTTTTTTACCCTGCTATTTCCCCCACTGGTCACTGAAATTCCCATATCATATTAATCCCAAGTGTAACCACTTGTTATTAACTGCTGAGTAATGGTTGGACCGCAGCGACAATTTGCTGTCTCAAAGTAGCAAAATCTGTTTCACAAGATGACTATTATATAATGTAATGGATATTTTTGAAGGGGGAGAGAAGCAATTATCATCTCTGCACATGTGAGACAGTGATCTCTTTTAAAAACAGATACAGTTTAAATATGGACAGACAGAATATTCATACACAGAAGATACAACAATTTACAACAGAGTTTCATCAAGTGTAATTCTTTTTCTTTCTCTCTTCTCGATGTAAAGAGTATAGTCTTTTAAAATAAAGTGATAATGTTTCAGTTTCAGTTTAGTTTTCTGCATAATGAGTACTTTTACTTTTGATACTTCGAGTAATTTTAATGAATGTTTTTGTACTTTTATAGTATTTTAAATCAGGACTTTTACTTGTAATTTTTATTTTTACATTGTGATTTTAATTAAGTAAAGGGTCTCAGTATTTCCATCACATTTATCTTTAAATTAAATCTTCTAAAAAGGAAACAAATGTATTTAAATTTTTCCACATCCACACACACACTGATGCCATACGCTGCTGTGATTTCTAGCTTCAAAACTCAGATTTTGGCCCAGTCTTTGCTTTGGAACAGGAGGACGTTTTATGTATGACTCTGGGGAAACTGTCTGACCAACATAAACAAACTTTTAACTGTTTTTACTTCACACCTTAAAATAATTAGCGGTATTAAAATACATCTGACAACAACATCTGTGGTGTAATGTGGCTAAGATGAGACAGTGAAGGCAAATGTTAAGCGATATAATTACAGTATTGGTTTTCACCAATTATTGCTAATGTATTCCTCTTTTTCTCCTCTATAATGTATCAGCGATAAGCTCTAAGATCAGTGCTGAATGAAAACATTAGCATTTTTAACTGTATTTGCATTATACAGACATGCATGGATCTAATATACTGAGCTAATGTTTGCAATTAGCCAGAGTATCATTTCCCTTTCTCAGCAAATTTTATCACCAGAGTCTGCTCACACACACAACATGCATGCATCTGCACACAGGAGTGCTTACACACACACACACACACACACACACACACACACACACACACACACACACACACACACACAACTATTCCTCTTAGTCTCTGTAGGATTCCATGAGCTGCCAGTTCTTGACAGCAAGATAAATAATAAACCTCTGATGGATGCTACCGTGAAGTGAAAGCTCAAGGAAGATTTAATAAAATCCAATAGAATCTAATTGAAGTGGCATGAGTGTTTGTGTGTGTGTGTGTGTGTGTGTGTGTGTGTGTGTGTGTGTGTGTGTGTGTGTGTGTGTGTGTGAGGGAGTGAGCAAAAGTGTGTGTCTGCATGTGTTTGCAGTGGAACTTCCTTTGTAGATCAAAGTTTGTTTTTTGAATCAAGATTTTGGAACATAAGATCCTCCTTCACAGAATTAGAACAGGTTCAATAAACACAGCTTGTCAATCAGTTTTCTGTTCTGTGTTTATTATACAGTACATTGTCCAAATAATTTGCTATTCATTGGACACCGTGTGTATTTACATTTAGCTGTTTATACACAATGTATGGAAAAGGACAGCAGCAGTATTCCACATCTTTGTTACTGTTGTGCAAGGTTTATTTTGTTAGAGGAACAGTTTGACATTTTGGGAAAACTTACTAGCTGTCTTTCTCAGCACTGAGGCGCTGATTAACTTGGCTTTATGCTAAGCTAATGCTAGTGAGTTTCTGCTCATTGTTTAGCTTTATGCTAAGCTAATGCTAGTGAGTTTCTGCTCATTGTTTAGTTTTATGCTAAGCTAATGCTAGTGAGTTTCTGCTCATTGTTTAGTTTTATGCTAAGCTAATGCTAGTGGGGAAATCCAGGTCAGATCGGGTCCAATTCACAGCCTACTTGACTTCAAAAAGTTTATCAGAGTTATAAAAGTACAAATCAGAGCTATTTCCAGTTTGGGAAAAAGAACATCAACTGGGGGCTTCAATGTGGATGATTAAGTTTGTCAGTAGCCTACTTTTTCCCTATTTAAAGAATATTTAAGAGTTGTGAGTCAGACAGAGGAAATTACTTCTCCTGATCTTCCTAAATCAGGAAAAAGATCTGCTGACAGCTAGTCTCACTGCTATCTGACTTTAAGATATATGTTTTATTGGCCTGAAAGGTTTTCTATGAATGTTAAGACAGTCTCCTAAACTATAGACTGGTGATGAGTAAATTTAGGAGTGACATTCTGCATTGCATTGCCTTTTGAAAGCTCTGATTATTTATAATCATACTAATGAGAAAATAATTATCATTCAAAGAAACAGATATTAAAATACTGAAAGGACAAGATAAGCTGTTGAGTCAGACATCATAAACTGAACAAAGAATTAATACAAACAACCCCTGCCTAATGCATATATAATAAGAACACAGTCTGATATCACATGAGTAGTAATGTTGATATTACACTGTGATTTAAATCTACAACAGAATCTGGAAGCTTACAGACATAAGGTGGTAAAGTCAGTAATAATCCTCCTGTTGAGCTGCGGTTCCCAGCCAACATAATGTCTGTTAGCAAACTATGGCAGAAGCTCAGAAACAGAAACCCAAAGCCAAATGAACTTCTGCAGTCCTCCATGGGGCCCTTTAAGATTGTGAAAGGTAAATCTGGATCTAATTAAAATGACAGGATTGGTAAACTTCCTGTCTCTCCTCACACTATGAGTGCTCTCCAGGGCCAAAATAACTTTCATAATAATGACTGAATTGATCGTTGACTTTTCCTCCATCAGGAGAAGCTGTGAGGAGGACGGTGCAGAACAGCTTGTGAATGTATTGAACTGTTTAGTTGGTTAATTATTTCAGCAATGCAACGCAGACATTTCAGGAGCATGAGGGGAATTGACTTTAAAGCTCCCTTTTGACCTTATAAATCACCAGGTGAGGCATCAGAGGTGTTATGTCTGTCATTTTAGGAAGTTTGATTTTGCACAATAGCTTCATGAAAATGAAAGTGTACAGAGGTAAAATGTGTTTAAATTATGTTAACCTGTTGTGGAGCTTTCTATCACATTGTATGTTCTTTCTTAGCAGGTGCTTGGCTGGCTGCCATGGACATGTAGGTGTTTTCAGAGCACTTTTTATAGCAGCTTTAATTGAAATTACATTGGGAAAACAATGTGAAAGGTGTTGCTTGTAGTGATTAACCTATGGAGAGTTATCACCTGAATCTGCAACTCACCTTAGTTTTATAGAGTTTTCTAGTGTGAAGCGCTTTGAGACAATTTTGATTGTGGAAGGCGCTATATAAATAAAATTGAATTGAATTGAATAGTGAGTTTCTGCTCATTGTTTATCTGTTGGTAGAGACCAAAAACAGAGCTAAAACAGTTAATATTGGGATTTTCATCTGGTAGAGAGAAACTCCAAATGAATGATGATGATTTGGTCTGGATGCATAAATAAGTAACTGCTGGCAAGTTCACTTTATCAGGTTGAAAGGTGTTAATATACCATTGTTGCCTTCTGGTTTCTGCTGCCCTCAATTGGCCTTTAACAATCATTCATTGCAGATTTAAGGACGTCTTGTCCACATTGGCTTAAAGTTGATATTGAAAAAGTATCTTGCTCTTAGAACCAGCGGCTGACAAAAGCTTTTTAAAAAAAAAAAAAAAATCAAACGTGTTACTTCCTAATTGAATGAAATTACAGGTCTCTCTGTAAATTACAGTACAGAAAGGAACAGCTGTAATATAGAGAGGTTAACAGAACACATAAAATGACTGCAGCATTTTCAGTTGCACTTTACAGCACGCAACAAGAGGAATGCACTATGACTTGAGAGAAGACACTCTAATTTGCACATTCCTCATAAAATCTTAACTTATGTTGTGTTATACACAACATAAACAAGATGGCACATAACAGAGCGCACACCTCTGCCGGTGCTGTGCATCCGTCAACATATGTTGCCAAGATATGTCAAAAGCTCAGATTGGATTTTCAGAAAATTTTCATAATTTCATCCTTTCCCCATTACCAGCTTGTTTCACAACAGGAGGTTTACATTCTGTCACGACTGCAGCTGAAATAGGATGTGAGACCAGACACTTTTAATCATTTCAGCCAATCAGCACATATCTGTACCAATTAGCTCTACACGATTTTTTTTTCCCAATCAGCGCTATAGAGTATGTACAGGCATATGCTCCTGTAAAGCTGCACCCAGAAAAGAAGATTAGTGGTTAATTTAAACCAGTAATGAACAATTCGATTACTCCATATTGCCATATTGTTTGATTGAACCAGTAATTGACAGACTGCCTTCTGCTGTCTGCTGAGGGCAATGGCTGAAAGACACACAGTTAGATACTGTTACATGAACCCATTCAAAAGTTTTTGTCTCCTCCCCCATGTAAAATCCCAACATACAACACTTGACTTTTGGGGAAATACGCCTAGTATTCACTTTCTTTCATTCTTGCTTGTTTAATCTGTAAGCACATACACTAATGCAAAGACATCAAGTTATGATTTTAGGGTGAGTTGTTGCCTCAGTTTGTTTGTGTACATATTGAACAAATAAGATGTGATACACACGATATAATTATACTGATGCTTAAAGGTGTGCGTAGCTGTATTTTTTTTAACTCTAGGCTAGCTGTTTCCCTCTGTTTCCAGTGTTTATGCTAAGCTAAGCTAGTGATCGTCTAACTCTTGGACGAAACATAAGAAACACAGATCTCAAAATTTTGGACTATTCTGTTCAAAACCTAACCAGTTGTAAAAACTATTAGGGGAAAACTGGACACACTTATAAAATAACATTCTATTTTCCAATGTTCTTTCTTGGTTCCATATCAAAGTACAACACGTTACCGCCGAGGGAGCAAAGTGATGGAGTGGCATCTCATCAATAGCTCCACATGATCTCTCTGAGGTTTGTGACTCTTAGTCACACGAGCTTTCATCTGGCTGCTGTCAGGCTCCTGCGGTGATACTACTGCCAGTACCAGAGAGCTGTGAGATGATTAGTTTGCTTTTGTTCCTGTGGACGTAATAAGGTGTTTTTCCATCACAATTATTCCTAAAAATAAATAAATAAATAAAATAAAAATCAGAGCTTTCCATATACATATTAAATCTGAAATGTCCAATGTGACTCTCAGTTTTATGAGCAACTAAATACATAAAATAAGATTTAGTAATTCTCCACCAGAATTATATCCTGGTATTTTGCAGAAGGTTTTGAAAAAGAATTTGAACCATCATGTAGGGAGATAAAAATTTAATTCAATTCAATTCAATTCAACTTTATTTATATAGCACTTTCCACAATCAAAATTGTCTCAAAGCGCTTCACAGAGACCCAGAGCCTGACCCCAGAGCAAGCACTTAGGGCGACAG
>JBBMJY010000011.1:3469423-3498826 GCA_037833715.1 Toxotes lorentzi
GTGTGTGTGTGTGTGTGTGTGTGTGTGTGTGTGTGTGTGTGTGTGTGTGTGTGTGTGTGTGTGTGTGTGCTTACAAGCGAGAGAGTGACAGAACCCAGATTCTTTGCACTCATAATCTGTCTGTCTTAATTACGGTTTAAAACAGAGGCTTGTTATGGCTGTGGAATTCGAGGGAGGAGTGAGTGGGTGTGTGTGAGATGTGTGTGGTGTGTGTGTTGTGTGTGTGTGTGTGTGTGTTTGTAATACATACTAATAGATTCTACAAGGCCAAAATTGATCCGTTGAGCAGAGGGTCAATCCAGCAATAGATCTGTTACAAATCTCTCCTGACGTTTGGGTTTAACATGTCCAGTGTTATGAGATGAAAAGGTGTTACGTCACATTTTAGAGCCCTCACACTCCCTCAGTATGTGCTCTTTTCAAATGTGTTTTGAAAACATTGTGTTTTCAATCTGTCTTTTTATTTTGCTCCCTGTGAAGTGATGCCACTGCAGTGCTTTCACTGTCAACTTCCATCTGATTTCAGGGTGATAAAAGTGAGGAAAATGTGTCTTAAACTGAGTTTGTATCCAGCAGTTTTGGAGTGCTGAGGCTTTGATGAAGTTTTACCAACACTCTCAGTGTGATCCAAGACAGCCAGCTGGGGCGTGGGGTCTACTTTGCGGTTACAAGGGGCTGTTGCAGGGGTGTAGTTTGCAACATCTTTTGAATTGTAGCTCTTCTCACCAGGTACTCTCTGTGGCAAGTCATTACGTCTTGTCTGAATGGCTCTTAAAGTGTTCTCTCAGTTCTCTAACACTTAAAAAGAATACTCCGGCCTGTCAAACTGTCAACCTCCCAAAATTATGTGGTGTCAACTTTCCCAGAGTTTCTTTCACTGATTGCTTATGAAAGTTTGAAATGCTAACGTTGGCATGCAATTCTACACCATGAGACAATGGTCTATGCACATTTTGTGTGTGCCATGCATGTTTAAGATTAAAGTTTAGGTTGCGTCTGCTTGAATGTGAAGGTTAATCGACACACATGTGTACGTTGTGTCCATTAAAGTTTCCTTTGGCTCATCAGGAGGATATCTACTGTACAGTAACACCTCACAAATTGTGCTACTAACCATGATTACATGTATATGTTGGAAGTTTGAGGTTTGTCTTAACAGTTATAAAAGCCTTTTTGTCCACAACTCTACTTGGAGCTTGGATTAAAAGAAAACGAAAAAAGTATGGGCTCAAATAAGGGTCAATACCATTCTGAGCCTGTGAAATGATTTCAAGCCTTCAGTGATCTGTAAACCTGTGAAAAGTGTATTTACATATACTGCAGAAATGATTTTGAACCTCCGGGGGTACTGCAGGGAACTGTGAAACATCACATGCTGTAAAGTCAGTGTCTCTGTTTTAAAGCTGAGAGCAGGGCCACAATTAATACTTTCAATTAAGTGTGTGTGCATGTGTGAACTCAGGTGTCACACACAGTGTGGGGACTTTGAGCGCTAAGTTTCACACACAGTTGTCTGCTTTGAATTTGTACTCAGATGTATAAAAAAGGACGTCTGCTTTCTTAGAGTCTTTATGTAACCACGCAGTAGATATAATTTGTGCTTGAATTCTATTTAGTTTATTCTCAATGTTCATTCAAAAACTGGCATTTTACCAAGGACCAGCACCCCACGCTTACATATGATCAGGTCCAGTCTCCAATTCCAGTTTAGTTTGGGACCCCAAATCAAAACTAATACAATAAGGTAACTTTTACAACCTGACAGATCAGCCTGCTGAAAAACTCTTTCCCCCTCATCCCCTGAATCACACCCTATTCCCCTTTATTAATGATTATTTTCCAGATACCTGTTACACTACACTAGATATATTCTACATGCTTATAATGTTGCTGAAAGAAGAGAAACTGTTCTTTTAAAAAAATATATTATTGTCTTAGTAAGACACTTAGGCCCTAAGTGAAGATTGGAAAATGTCAACTGTACATTAAAATAAAAAAGGCCATTTAAGTAATATTATCTTTTCTATGAATTTATGATTACACTGACTGGTCCGTGCTGAAACCCCTGCATGCTGATTAAAATGATAATTGCTTTGAGAGGTGCTGAAACCCAGTGACTACATAGACATTCCTTTAAATGAGAAGGGGATCACAACTCTGCCATTGCTCTTAGAACGCCATTTCCATATCCACCATATTGAAAATGTCTTCCAAAGGGCATAACGCAGCAGCATGCTTGGCCGCCCAGTGAGAGACAAAAGCTTTGTCAGGTTTTTTCACTCGTATTCCCTTCTCTATTCTCTCTTCATGGAATAACCATACATTTAATGAGCTGAAACAATGTAATTATGAAATTGGCACAACCATTCTTCCACTGAGGCATTATAATATGAAAAGTCCTAATAAAAGTGTAATGTTCTCTCTTGCACATTTTCACTCACTTGACATATTTCATCTCCTTTCAATAAATCCCCTCACCATGTTAAAAGGGCAATTAGAGCAATGGGGTAGTGAGCACAGCAAAGATTCACTCCACTTCCTCTTTATGATTCCTCTCTCTCTCTCTCTCTGACATCTTCTTCCCCTCGTCTCCAAAAAACAAGCCGTGTGCTCATAAAACTTTAGTTGCAGAAACTTGCTTGTATTGTTGTGCCACAAATTGTGGTGCCATAAAGTGTAATTGTGATCCCATTAGCGTAGAAAAGGTGAACATTGACTTGCTCCGATCAATAAAACACCTCAGAGTTTAAAGATATATTGGATCTCCTGGGCTCATTGGGCCTCACAATCCATTATGGATCGCACCTTTTACTTGCTGAAAATCTGTAGAGAAACAAGGTTGCTACTTGTAATGACTCTCAAAGTAGGAGCTCTAAGTTAGCATCACAGATGAGCTGCTCCTGATCGTCTGACTGCCTGCAGTTCAAAACCAAGGGATACAAGTGACGCGTGTTGCGATATCTTTCAACATATTTGAGCATCTTAAGTTGGGAGGCTAATGAGCCATTTTAAACAGCATTAAGGTTGTAATCATGAGGGTTTTCATGAAGTAAAACCCAGTTTCTGATACCGCTCATGATCTGCATATTTCCAGCACGAGCCACTCAATGTAATCACATTCACTCATTTCCTCTCTATATAGTAGTTTTCATTACTGGTGGCAGAGTCTGCCATTCCAGCACTGAAATCAAAATGCCTATCTGCACATGTGGGATTCAGAGGTAACGACGCATACTGTTCGCAATCTGATCCCAATGATAACACCCTCGTATTTCACTGTTCACTCACTGAGACGAGTTGTTGCTAAATATTATTGTTATTATCATAAAAGCATTCCACTGGCAAACAACATGGTAGCTTTTATTGTGAAGCAGTCACAGGAAACAGGAATGTAGGTTTATAATTAGATTTTGCTTTTGTGACTGTACAAAGTGTCAAACTGACACTCTGATGACACAAAACTAGTCACACACAGTGAAGCCTAAATTAAAACACACAAAAAAATAAAATTTAAATGTAAAATGTGTAGCAACCTGACTTTTAAAAAAAAAAATAATTCAGTGGTTTTAGAGAGCTCAACAAGGCCCGATGCTAACTCTGCTAACATGTCCAAGCATTGATTAAAAAAGGGGGAACAGGAACATTATTTCCTCTCTTGACAATGCTTTAGACAATTCACTGGTTTCTAATTTGTTCTAAAACAAGTGTCAGTGTAACAAACCACTGGGGTGTTTCAGATCCTCTCTCTTAAGTAACAAGAGAGGCTTTAATCAAAGAGGTGTCCAGTGTTTTGACAGTATAATGATAGAGACACAGAGGTAATGGCTCTCGTAAAACTCCTGACTCTGTGAAAGCACTTTGTTTTTCATTATAGCCTTTTCAATCAGCTTTTCTAATCTCCTTTTCTTGCTTCCTATAGCCTTGATTTTCCTTTCCTTTCTGTCCTTTGGTTTGCTTGGATGCAGTTTCCCCATTGTGGGACTAATAAAGGTGTATCTTATCTTTTTTCTTTCTCTCTTTTTTTAACCTTACTTTCTCCCCTCTACATTTTCCTTTCTTCCTTCCTCTGGTCACTTCCTTCCTCTCCTGTTTCCCTTATCCTTTCAATTCATTTTTGCTTCTTTCCTTGGCTGCTTTTCCTTCCCTGATCTCTTCTGTTTTCCTATGCCGTCTTTTCTTTCACTCCTCTACTTTCTGTCCATTACTCCTCTCTCTCTATTTCTTCTTTTCCCTACTCACTTTTTTTTGCTCTCCTCCCTTCTTAAATTAAGAGAATGTGATCTTAACACAATCTATCTTAACACCACACATTACACAGTAATTTAATTAAGACTGGGTCTCAAGCCTCCTCGCTACATGGTAAATCACTGAGCCTCAACAATAATGGCGTCTGTCATCAGAACTCTTTGTTTTGTTCTCAGTCTGATGTCTGATTCTGCTGCTATGCTGGACTTTCTATTCATCCTACTTAGTTTCATTCCGTCTGATGCCATTTGGAATAGTCCTTTAGAGGCAAAGCACATTTCGCACCTCTCGTTCAGTGGCCATTGCACAGTTTGGCAGAATGAGGCAATTCATTTGTAATGAATAGTATTCATGACTCTGCGTGGAGTGACTGCCTCATTTCAGCAAGGATCAATACTGTGTAAAGACATCACCACCTTTTGCCACTGGCTGACATAAAACCATGCAGACTGGAACTGGTTATAAAAACATTTCCACAGGCAAGCTTTCACTGGCTGGAGTTTTGCGAAAGTGTTAAGATCCCTTGACTTTTTTTCACAGTCTGTTGTGCAGCCAGTTTTTTTCTAAATGCATTTATTTATGATTTTTGGCATCTAGTGGCATCTGGCCACTTATTTCCATCAAAGTAAAAAACTGCCACATTCTGCAAAGTTTTGTTCAACGTGTCTTATAAACTGTTAGTGAGATGGTGTTTAAATTTAAATTTTTATGGGCAAATCTGACACCATTATCACTTAATGGTGTGGTGCAACAACAGAAAGCTTGAAAGTTGAAGCGACAGTGACAGTAAGGAAGGCAGAGCTCAGCTAACAATCAATCATCTCAGTTTAAAAGACACAGAAAGGTGCATTTTTTTTCAGTCTGACTTCAGGCAGGCAGCCACGGTGAACTGGTTTCTTTACTTAAGCCGTTTGGTGAGTAATTCAGTCATTCAGATACTAATCCAGATATTTGATAACGGTGTTTTGGTAGCCTTGGGTCTTGGGAGTGAGGCCGTCTCACCTCATTTTGTTGATGAAGCATCAGTGTCTCAGTTCACCAGTTTGTAAAACGTCAATGTCGTGCCAACTGGTTGATAAGCTATCAGTAACTCACCTCATTGGTTGAGAGAACCGAGTCTTCATCCAGACTGAGAACAGCATCAGTGAGGATGACGTCGTGGGGGAAAAAACGACTGCTCATCGTCTGCAGAGGAAGAGACAGAGAGAGGCAACTGACATTACTGCCCATATCAATACAATTAACCCACTAAATGCAGCATGAGTCATATTTTCATGAAGTGATGGCAGTGGAAAGAAATCTTGTTTGTTTAAAGGAAACATGTTTACTCCAGTAAGCATTCTAAACGTATGGAGCTGGTGCATTAGTATGAAAAAATCCAGGCAAAATAAACAGGTACTGAGAAAATGTGTTTACTCCCTGCTGTGTGCCTATCAATCAGCGAGCTGACTTAATAGGTTTTGTGTGAGTCTTTATCAATTCACCGCCAAACAGAAAGCGTAGTAGACCTTGATCCATTAGGCTGATGATATTGACTTGTGATTAAAGCGTGAATTATTTAACTGTTTGTGTAGAAAAGGGGGAAAAAAAGACACAGATCTTGTTGCTGTATGGAAACAAAGTTCAGCTAAGGTTTCAAATAACCTGACGCACAAAACTGAAAAAAAGGAAATAAGGTAAAGTTTCATTACGCACACTCAGAAGACTAGCATGAGCTTCCTGTTTTGCTGTGATCTCTTGCAGGCTATGGCGGACTTGAGCTTCTGAGTTCAACTTTGACTTTGTGGACGTGCTCAGTCAGAAACACTGCTGCAGTGTTTGGAAGTGAAAAGGTTTCTTTTCTAGCATGTTTCATCAACATGTTTCCCACATCCTCCCACTGTCAACAGTTTAGACTATTATCTGCACCACAAACGTGACATCACATCATATTTTGGGGCTGAACGTGGGCAATTTAGTGGACTAGAAGTTTAATTTGAAATTTAAAATAAGGATGTCACATGTACTGTAGCTCTGATTTCTGGTGGCTGTCTTTGTATCCAGTAGATGCAGCTCAATCTAGTAGGTCAAAACTTACTTTACTGGTCTCCTGGCCTGCTGAGTTTTACAAAGGGTCACCAGGCTAATTCCATGTGATTATAGTAGAACTGTTATTGCAAAACAGTGTGAATGTAAAAAAAAAAAAAAGGCACAAAGGTGGGTAGGCAAACATGATCTTTCAAGGTCAGCTTTCAAGTATATCTAGGTTGAACCTGGAAGGTGAGCTAACCCACGGTGAGGCTGACATTTGTGGCTTTGCATGCAAAACTAATGACAATCACCATCAGCCTCAGCTCTTTTTAGTGTTTACTGCTAATGAGCATGCTAACACGCTAAACTAAGACGATGACCATGGCAAGCCTTGCAGCAGCTTAACATCAGCATGTCAGCATTGTCACTGAGCGAGTTAGCACAGTGAAGTTAGCATTAGCCCAAAGCGATGCTGTGCCTCAGTACAGCCTCACAGAGCTGTTAGCATGGCTGGAGACTTTTGTTTATTATGACTTGTCAAAATGAATTCACATCACATCCATTTTAGAAATTAGAACTATCCATCCAGTGCAATATTTTTCCTTGTTTTTTTTTTTCTCTCAGAGTATTGATTCCCCACGGAGGATTAAATGCTGTGTCAGATGCGTTTCCACTCTGACAAGAATTTATAGAAAATTATTTTTGGCCTGAAAATGATCAGGTTCTTAATACAGACTTAAAATATCGCCGTTTGGCACTTTTAGTTCAGTAAACGTCAGTTTTGGCAGCAGCCTTCAAAACCTCATACCAGCTGAACCTAACAGTAAGTGTGACCCACCCACCCCCACCACCCCCACCACCCCCAACCTCCTCCCTCTGGCTGGTGTCAATGCTTTTCTGCCTCTGGACAGAGATTAGATCCCACTGAGATCGGTGGCAGTTCACTGGTCTGAACCTTATCTTTGTCGCTCTCCTTCCACCCATTTCCTCTCTTTATATTTGCTATGACTCCTGCTCCTTCAAGGGGAGATATCCGGTCTGTCTTTATGATGCACACATACCTCGATGTTTCTAAATTACAGTTAAAAGCCAAAGTTCACACGGCTATCTGCAGCACCATCATGAACTATGGGCTGACACTTTCTCTCTTGATGAACGTTTTACTTATTGGTGTGAGAAATGACATATTGGCACTTTATAGTCAGAGCAGATCTTCATCCCCATTTCCAGACCAATTTTCTGATGCTTGATTTTATTTTTGTGGCTATTTGTATTATTTTAGTCACAATCTGAAAGAATATGAAGAAAAGGTCATTTTGCCATTGGATGGATAAAACCTAAAGACAGTCTTTCCAGTCTATTAAAAATGAAATAAAAAACTAAAGAATATTTTGAGGACAACAATTCCCTGACCTTCTGTTTAATCAGATTTCAACACTGGGTCCTACTTGACCTTAAACTTTTCACTTTTATGCTCCTTTGGCATAATTTAAACGTATAGCTAAGGAGTCAGGATCAATGTTGAAGATTAACTTTTCAATATAAAATTCAGGGTGTGGGGGCAAGACACACAATTTTAAGAGGTGATTGATGAAGGTGAGATATAGTCAACATATTGGTGGGGAGTCCATGGATCACATTTATTATGGTTGTTGGTCTGGAAAATGAAAAGCAGATATTTGGACACTTTTCACAAGAAGACCAACCACATTAGTCATCTCTTCAAATGCTATGTTTAAATTTTCCTGACAAGTGACTAAGATCCAGTATCAAATCTGAATCCTTTCAAATCCCTTAAGGAATCTCATAAACTTTAGATTGAATCATTTGTAATTAGGTTAAAAAGAACTACAACTCAAAGATAACGTTTGGATCTGGGATCTGGGTTAACATGAATTAACTCGAATTAAGATTCATTCCTTTTCACAACCTGCAGCTCCAACCTGAGAATGAAATAAGCAGTGGAAGACATGATATATTTATTTTTGATTGATATCAATTGTTCTGACACACTGAAACAGCAGCTGCAACGTACGGACTTTAACACATGATTTCTCACATACAAGCTCATCCAAATCATGGAGAACCTGACAGAGAACTATGAGGTCAAAAGCATGTTGGATACAGGACTCTCCTGTATCTAACAAACAGAAGGGATATTAATAAAATAACAAAAACAAAGACAAACTGTGGAGACAAACAGTACAGAGGATCAGGGAAGAGAGGAAGTAAAAGCTTGCTGACGGAGCGTATCCACTCAGCATTACAGAACAGACACACACATAACCAACAGAAAATACCGCTCCGTCGAGGCAAATGACAAACTTTTTTGTGTGTGCGTGTTGTTATTATAATGGCAACAAACACAGCGAGCGCTTGGAAGGAAATACACAGAAGAGCATCTGTCTGGGCTGCACGACAATATACCACATGACTAATTATATGACCTTAGACGCTGTTGGGCACTGACACACACGAGGCGCACACATACACACATGCATATTGCCACTGAGATGCAGTTTATTGTCAGCAGTGGAAACATTGTTCTTTTATTTCAAGAGGGAAACATTTACATGAAAACAAACAGAAGCAATTAGATGACAAAGGATCAGGATTAGAGAGAGAGAGGGGGACAGAGAGAGTTGGCATGTGTGGTGAGTTCAGAGAGTGAGTATGCGATCGAGTGTATTTTTAGGATGGCGCTCGATTGTTTAAATTGGTGTGAAAATGAGTACAATGACAGACAATTTTCCCTCCTTTATGAAATATCACATAACAGCTGTGAGTTCATATGTGTGTCTGTGAAGACAGAATATTCCCCTTTAATACTACAAATCAGAACAATGCCAACAAAGTCACACTCCCTGCTTGACTCTAATAACCGGCAATCAAAACTCACAGGGTTTCAATCTCACCGACAAGAGTCTATCTAAACCACAAACAGCACTGCATTCGAATTTTATTAATGAAGGGAAGGACGTTGTCTAATACACTGTACAGTACTTCTATATTATTCTGTTCCTCCTGCTCCTGCAGACATATTTCTCTATAGTTGTTAGAGAGGCTGGTTTGCATTGTTTACATTTTTTCCATTAAAGTATTTGATTTTATTTTTTGAACAGTGGTGGTATGTAAACACGCACAAAAAATATGTCCTAATATCCTCCCAAAATATTAAGCTCAGCTACATAAAGCTGATAGTTTATGAAATTAAGACCTGTTTATACTTTATGTACTGGAATTATTGTGATGCTATGTGTGCGCTTTCACAATCAGTACACAAAAGTATACCAAGACATAAAAAAATAATCTGGAGACAATAAAAACTACAGTAAAAGTATAATTAAAAAACACTAACAGGCATAAGAAGTTATGTAACAGTGAGTCTCTTCAAAGTCCACAAGCAGCAGGAATCAAGCACTGGGTTAAATCAGCCACAATAACTGAAAACACCTGTGAGGATAATCAGGGCCTTTAAAATTTATCCACTATACCTTTTAAAAAGCTTTCTATTTTCTTTACAGTATCCAGTATATAGACTCTGAAATATTCAGTTAAACTTTAACAAAACCTGAAACTTGTTTGAATCTCAAAATGTTTTGAAGAGGCCAATTAGTGCGACTAACATCCTGAGTTTCTGGAAGGAAGTTTGGGTCAAAGTGGTCACAATCATTACATTAGCAAAGCATCAACAATGTGATTTCAATTATTTGCAGACTTCCAAAAAGTGCCACTTGGTGCAGAACTGACTGCAGCAAACAAGCAAACATGCTCAGGGGACACTTAAACTCTCAATGACAGTTTGAAGAGTTAAAACTGACTGATGCGTTTCAGGCTTGATGAGCCTTAACCAGGGTCTACTCTTGTTCTTCTTTGGCTTATGATATAATAACAACTTATAAGGCTCAGAACATCTGGAATTCTCAAGGGTATTTGCTTAATTTCCTGAAAGTGAATTTCTAAACAGTGCAGAATTCCTCCCCTAGCTTGTTGCAAAGCTCTAAATGTACATGACAGGATAATTTTAGCTCGACATATGTATCAGAGACTTGTTTTTCAGTACTTGCCTCTTTTTATTGTTGTTTAGAAACTTTATCACCAGGTGTAAAAGCTAATATAGAACCAACCAAGCCTACACAATCATATGAATCTTTTCAGCATACCCTCTTACCAGTATAATGTCTGAGTGGTTATATCCACTGCATACAGCCATGTCAGCATGTTGTTTTGGTCGTCTGAGGAACACTCCATGCTCTTCCAGGTGAATGCCACACTACAATTGACCCTGCTCTGAGTTTTGGGAAGGAGGTCTGATTAAGCCATTTGTTGAACTGTCTGCATAGTTTACGTCTACAGATTTTGTACTTCGCTCTGTTCATGTCACCTAAAAAATATTTTATATTTTAAACCATCTCTGAGAACATCTCTTTTGTGTGTTTTAAGTCCTTGTATTAGTTAGAAGCCAAAAGGCTCATATTTCAATTTCTGGCATAGACTGCCCAAAAAATCTATGGTCAAAGTACCTTTGAGCAAGACCTTTACATTATACATAATGGATGCAAAAAGCAAACAGCTATTACCTTGGTCTGTCCTTCAATGACAGTGAGAGGCACGCTGGTGGAGGGCCACTTGTTTCTAGGAGGTAAAGGCTTGTCGCAGTTCCATAAAACCACAATCTGTATGAGAAAAGTGCAGGGAGTCAGCAAATATTATATAAATATCAACACTGGTATTCAAACATTTCTGCAGCAGCTTTTGAAACACCTGATATCTCCTACAAAGTAAAGCATAAACATACTGTTGACACTATCTCAGGGGGCATTTTTCATCTTTAAGAAGCACGTTCAGGCCGGTCTGGAGTTTTCTGCTCTAGTGTTGCACTATTCTTTTTGTAGGTTGTATGAACTATTGGGGCTTGATAATTAGTATTGATGATAGTGGTTGTGTTCGTATATTACAGAGGTAAAGCTGGTGTGTGACAGAGTACAAAAAGAAAATTCAGGTCATTCACAGGCCTCGTGTAAAAGCTGCTTCCACCTTTGAACATCCACAAGTATCAAAATATTTTTTCCTCAAAATATTATGACTTTATTCTCAAAGTATTTCGATTTTATTCTTGAAATATCAGTAAAATGATGAATTGGAGAAGAAGAAGAAACATATTAATAACTAAAACATCAGACAGAGAAAACCAATTTCTCATAAAATGCTGACACCTTTTGATATCGTTTATACTTTGCTTTATGTTTGACTGGTAGTATTTAAAACTATTTTTCATTATTTCCCTTTGCTGCACAGGCATCAACGTACAGTAACGTATGGACACACGTCCCACCTGTGCACAGAACTTGGACTTGGCTACAGCGATGATGAGCTTCACCACAGGGGAGATCTGGGACTGCAGAGGAGTTACCGTATGGATCACAGCTGTGAACTGCTGCGACGGGCTTTTACCTGAACACACACACACACACGTACATTTCAGAAACAGTTGTCATGGGTAAACTGTATTTAGGTTTTTTTAACACAGATTTGTGCAGATGTAGCTCTCCATAAAGCTCCATCACGGTTAACTGGACACAGAGTGCTCTGTGCGCCACCCACCATCCATCTTTCTGACAGCATATATACTCGCGGTTCACATGACTGAACATGAGTAAACATGTCTAATCCAAGAGTGAACAGAGTTTCCTGTGAGTGTCTCCTTTAGTGAATGGTGAACGGTGCTGATTTAGTCCTTTAATGAGTACTTCTATTTTCTACAGCCTCACAAATAAACCAGCTCTTGTTAGTTACTTTTTTTGCATTTTACTGAGAAAAACAAATGAACCAAACAGGACAAAAAGAGAAGTCAAGAAGCAGAACCAAACTTTAAATTACTACCTTCAATAAATGATCCCCAGCATCCAGTACAATGGGTAAATGGAGCTGAGGAAGTGATTCGCCCTGAGGCAGCCTATGCCAAAGAAATGCATCATTATTATGGAGCATTGGCTTCTTCAACTGGAATTTGTAAATACATTTTCTATTCCATGATAAATGAATCTATTCACAATGTTAAGAGCCAATAGAAAGAGCATACAACACATATGTTTCATGACATACTCAACATCACTCAGTGCATTTACATGCACACCAATAGTTTGAAGATTAAGGTGAGGCTCTGACTGTGGAAAATGTAACATAAACGCCTCGTTTTAAAACTGTACACATCATTTTGTTCATGATCAGTGTAAGAATAATGTGATTAGCACACAGTAATTGCATTTCGAAGAAAGAAAAGATCCAAAAGATCAGACGAAAAGCAGCGCGTGAGTGCTGATGGTGATTTTCTTCTCATTAATCTGATTATCAAACAAGTCATGTTAACTGGGGATACTGGGGGATATCTGGTAACTGTGAACTGTGTAAACACTTTAATTAGACTATTCATTTGTTCTCTTACAATAATGAGGTTGCAATGTGCATGTTAATGTTGAGATTACTGTATGAACACAGTGCGCCTGAAGGCTCCGTCACAGAGGGAGAAGTACCTACTTCTACTCCCTAAAAGCAAGTGGTGGGAGTGAAAGTCAGTTTGAAAACCACTGTGGTACCAACTACTGAACACACCTGGTGGACACAGATGTTCAGGAAACCAATGCTCATAAATAGTGCTTTCAGTATTATATACTTCCTTAAAAGCTTTTAGACACCTGCTCAAAGAGGTACTCAGTACTTACTTTGGTCAGTTATTTATTTATTTGTCTATATTGTCCATTTGGTGTCTCCTATTCATGAGTTGTAACTGAGTTAAAAAAATTCTAAAAAGTAAAATGCCAGATGTGAGCAGCAAAGTATGAGGATTTCAGAGATCTGGACTAAAGTAAAGGTAAATGGGGGCAGATATGGGAACACACACAGGCACATGTAATATTCAGAACAACCAAAGGCCAGGATCGCAGGCACATGGCACACTGAGAGTCAGGTGGGTATGGGAATAGGGGAATAAGCATCCTCATGGATAAGTGGAGCCAGAGTGCTCTTTAGTGTTGCTCTATCCATCTCTCTGACACTGGGCCCCCTGACCAGCCATCTCAAGTGGGCTTAGAGTATTTATGGAAGCATGAGGTCTGCCCTTGTGGGGGTCACAGAAATAGGCTCAGTCCTTCTGTTTCCACGGCGCTTTCTTGGAAAGGGCTGTGCCACCTTGGTTTTTATTAACTGACATAGGCTTCTTTTATTACTGGAAGGCTTGCAGGCATTGTTGTACCAATTAGAACAAGACACTGTAGGCGCTACCACTTTATTCTTTAGTGAGGATCTAACAGGCTCAATTCTGACTTTCTTTAGTAAATCTGCCTCTTGTAACTCCCAAAACTTTTTATCTAAAGAAGTTAAGTCAAAGGCAACTGGACTTATTACAGATTCTTGAAGACATTTTGCCTCTGGTCCAGATTGACTGGTGGTGCATTTAATCTGCATTTAACCTCTGTGGGGTTGTTCACACCTTGAGAATGGTTGAGGTCACATCTGGATCATTTTCCACCTGTTACAGTCACATGAATCAAGGTGTAAATGGGCCTTAAACTGCCTGGGAGGGGATATCAGGACAGCATTGTGCTGTAAGTGGCTGATAAGTGGTGTAATTTCTGCAGATTTTTTTTTTTAGTAAAAGCTTCAGCCGTGTGAGTTGACAGGTTCCCGTATTTTTGTGACTGTCTGCAGACCAGTGTCAGTGTCTCATTACCCTTCACTCTACTGCATCTGCTGGTGTCATTAAAGAGGTATTGTACTGGACACTGGCCTGCTGACTCTTTAAACAACTGGCAGAAACATTGATGATCAGTAAAGAGGACACGTTACTCTGTGAGAACAAGAACAAAGAATCTGCTGTTCCAAACCAAATAAGTGAAAATGGATGAAATATAACTCATACCCTCCCAATCCTTTAATATCATCCTCTCCAGGAAAAGGATTGTTTTTGTGTCATCATATAATAACAAATATGCAACATATCAGCGGTGTGCGTGTGGCTTTGAATAGACAACACACTAATTAAACACACGTTTGTGTTTGGCCTTGGCTGTGTCATAATGTTATCGATGTTGTGTTTTTAAATGTTTTTAAAAAGGCCGTACCAGATATAAGAATTATCACTATACATGAAATTCATTAACAGAGATGGAAGGTGAAAAGGCAAGAGTGCGAGTTAGAACGCGTCATATAATTCAGCACCATGGAGAGAGACACCAGTTTGGAAGGCTTCAGCACCACGGACAGAGACTCTAGTCTCAGTCCAGATTTTCCAGATATTTGTGTTTGAGAACCATCAAGTTTTAAGGCTAAGAGTTACGGTTAGAGTAGTGGAACTTGGCTGAAAACATGTCCATACTAACCCGATCCATGATCATTCAACATTTTGCCTGCTGTCACTGTTTTTTAATTCTTAAAGAAGCTCCGCAGTTCCCATAATTGTACAAGTTTACACTAACTAAAGCAAAGCTGGAACTTGAGCCATCAACTCAGGATATAGTTACAGCTCCTGAGGCCACAAGGTCTGAGCAGTAAGTCAAACTTTTTCAAACTACCAGGCAGAAGTTGCAAATGCTTTGCCATCAAAAGTTATGGGAAGGTAGCCGAGTGAGACCGTCGTACACACAGCATTGACAACAAGTTATTCCCCGAGAGCAGCGCTGGAGGTGGCAGCAGCTAAAATAGTGATTTACTGCGGCGGCATAAACCAAACTGCTCCATCTTTCCTTCTATTCCTCAGTCACTCCCTTCTTTCTTCCTTCTAACCCCTGTGTCCACAATCCCTCAGAGAAGGACAAACATTGATCTAAGTTACAGCCTCAATCTATTGAGAATCACTCTGGTCTGTATGCATATATACACACACCCACGTATACACACACACCAGGCCACAGTCTCGTCACTCTTTGCCTGCAGCTGTAAATTCGCTCCAACAGCAGTATTATACCACATATATTTGTTTTCACATACATCACTGTACATTTTGCTTATTTTAAAGTTGTCCTGATGCAATCTATATCTTACTTGTACATTTGCTGTTTTTATGTTTGCTTTGTATCACTGGTTTACTTTTGATCCTGAAGAAACCTTTAAAATGTGATGATTCACATTCAAATTCTGAAGTTATAGAGTGCCTTTCTCTATGATTTCTAAGTGGCTTTATGGATGTTAATTCATGATGGACACCTGAGATAGTGATATCCTCAGGTCACACCAAATTTAAACAATATATGTATCATGTCATTGTGTTAAATTCCACTGAGGTATGACTCAGGGAGTGAATATGACTTGCGATGCAAACTGTGGTAATCCAGCACCAGTGGCTGAAGCACCTTAATTGCCTCCATGAGCTGTGTTTTACCGCCACTGGTGCAGCTCCAACTGCTGACTGTGTTGATAAGAGGGCCAGATCAGCAGGCCAAACTACGAAACCTCTGGACTAAAGCCCCTATCTACACTCTCACTGAAGCTGGAGCCATCCACTAAAAATGGGAGAAACCAAACCAATGATGTTTAGTTTTAATCTATCAATAAAATCAAATGTTCACATATATATTTTATAAATGTTTCCTCACGACTTTTGCATTGGCCATTTTTGACTCAAGAAACAAACCTGCAGAGTACAATCTCAACTCTAATCTAAAAACCAAGTCTGGCCCAACTTTAGTGCCTACCCAGAATGGCATAGTAAAAAGGGAACTGGGCAGGGTCAGTTGAGTACTGGGGGAGTGCATAGAGACCACCAGGTAGGGAATTCCACAACAACCGGTTTCTGGACACATGGGGGTCCACGCGGTCCTGGATGATCTGGAAGAAAGGGAGAGAAGTACAGTAAAAAAATGAGGAGTTGGAGAAGGAGAAAGCATGTGGAGAGAAAGACAAGGACCACATGGAAGATTTGAGGTAAGAACTAACACAAAATAACAAAGAACAAAGACAAAAAAAAAGAGTTTGAGGTAAAACAAAAATGTCAACACAGAAATGTGAAGAAAACACAAAGACAAATATAACAGAGAGGAGACAAAAGAGAATGAGGTGCAAGTGAGAAAGATGGGAGAGAAAATAGGAAGAGAAGTGGAGAAAATGAGGTGTGACAACAGGAAAAGGAAGATGATGATGATGGTTTTCATACGACAGTGATAACCATACACACAGATACTTAAAATAGTATTTGGGATTGAATTTAAAACCAATTTAGGAACAAAAAAAAGCTGGACACTTATTTCTATTACAGTTACATTATATTTTAAACTATTACATCTGACTCAGAAACCATAAACTGACTGTATGAGCACAGGAACACATCATGTAGTTTATACAAGCTAACACCACCTCCACTCACAATGGTGTCTTTACACCCTGTTTCTCCAGCCATGTACTAATATTTGGAAATAAAAATAGCCAGCTGTTTAACTGACAGCTGGTGCTTGGGGAACTCTCTAGAAGAGGCAAGACTCCACAGAACAGACCCGAGACGCTTGAACTCTTTCACCTGGGGCAGTAACGTGCTCCCAACATGAGCAGTCCATTAGTTATTTAGCTAATACTCTCCATCTGGCTTGTAACAAAAGGTCAGACTAGTTGGCTGAGGGTTGTGAGCGTGAGCTAAGTCTTCAAGGGCCCTTCAAACCTCGACCTGGTCCCTGGGAGTCTGAATGCACTGATGTCCAGAGTTCAGCAACAAGGACATCATTTGTTTACTGTAATTATACTGATGTGTCACGATTAATTTGAAAGTAATACAGTGAAATTTAAAAGTTACATTACCCTAAGTTATGGCTGCTTCAGCACACGTGGGTGATGTGTGACTTATGTAACTTTTATTAAACTATCTACTATTTGACAGTTTAATTTATAGCAATACATCATACTACATAAGCTCATCATAATTTCTGCTTGTATGTTCTGAATCTGTAAAGTAACTTGTAACTATACTTTCAAATAAATGCAATTGAGTTAAAAAAAGTAAAATATTTCTGTTTGCATTATAAAGTCCATAAAATATGTATTTGTGCACAGATTTCCCACGACACAAATACACAAACTACATTTCTAAGAGATGAAAGGTGAAGACTCACACCATCTGTGGAACATGTGGATTCCTGGCTCAACGGATGCTGAATGAAAGGAAGGGTTTGTGGTCTTTGTTACGAGGGAAGATCACAACCACTACTTCTTTTGTTGTTGTTTTTTTTTTCTTCCTCTCTAAATTGACTCATTTTCTTTCCACTTGTCAAAATTGAAGAAATGATTTCAGGTGTGACTAACCCCAGCAGATTTTCTAAAGGTGCAATGGCTTTATTTACTTGGTGCTAAAGAAGTGTTTTTACACCATAAAAGCATGTTTTCTCGAGTTGGCATAAGATAAGAATTTGCATGTGTGTGAATCCTTGTGTTAAACCTAAAGTAAATATGATCTTCAAGGCTTATCACTGACATTTTTGTTTTTATGCTGCTGACAACCAGTTGAGTAACTGGAATTACACTTATACAGATGTAAATCACTAACGAAGCCTTTCAGATATCATTTTGTAAGGATCATTGAGTGACACTGAAAACGGTGAAAAACACTGCAGTTTTTAAATGAAGCACATAGTGTAGCTGGCATAAAAAAAAGTTATCTGCACTTTCAAACTTTAATTTAAAATGTATTCATGTAATTTAAATGTATTGATTTACTGAGGCAATCACAAACTAGAGGATTTACTGTGAAGGTATGAAGCATTTAAAAGCAACACAATGCTTTAGTACAAAGTTTTTTAAATTTAAATCGGGTACGGCTCTTGCTTGCTATAGGCGCAGTCTTCGGACTTTCTGATCACACCTCGTAACATTTTTAACTCTACTTAAATACTTATTTGCATTTAAATAAACAGATAGTGAACAAAGTATGGGGGAATACTTTTTCTGGCATTTTGTCTTTGTTTTTTTTCCCTCTCTGAGTCCAAAGCTGTCTACTGATCTGTGGAGAATTGGCTTGGCACTTACAGCCAGCTCTTAACACACATATGTGCACAAACACACACACACACCTCCTGACACCAGCTGTCAGGCTCGCAGTATGTGGGACACTACAGTTATCAACAATGCCTCATTTCACCCGTTTAGCCTGGTGGCGTGCTGGCTCAGAGTTTTTAGCACATCTGGCCAGTAGTATATGGCTGTCAGTGGGCTTCTGTCTAATTTCATACCCTGCGAGCACTGGGCATTTGGTGGAGTCACTGAGGTCTTGATTTTAAGAAAAAAAAAATGCTGCAGTTTGAGAAATGTTTAGATCGTTAACTTGAACATGAAGGTCAACATATAATATCAAGATTTCTGAGATATCCTTATCATAATTTCATATGTCACTTCAATCCAACTTAATTTTTATATGTCCTAAGGCGAGGGTATGTAAACTTTGAAAACGGGAATAGGACATTCATTCTCCTACAAATGGAAAGTTAAACTCAGTGAAATTCAAATAATTATGTGTGTTATCAGAAGGATCACGGTGATTGTACTGATGTTTTTGCGACGATGACGATAATACTGCCGATGGTGGTGGTGATAAACAGGATTATCATCTTATGTACTCAGAGACGCTAAAGAGAGCAAACTGTCCCTGTGGACTGAATCAAGGCTGTGAGGAAGTAAACTAACAACAATGGAGGACAAAGTGGGGGTGGGGGGCTTATCCACCCAACGAGCCAAGTTCATATTCTTCTCTTCAGCTAGCGAGGTCAGATCTCGAGTCTTAAGAAAAGGCATATACACCCACACACACATACTGCAGCCTGTCTAACCTGAGGGCTGTCAGACACCAATCTCATCAAGATGCTTGTTTCCAGTTTTATTAAAATAAATCTAACTTTTCTGCATCAAAGTTTGTCAGGTTGCTGTGTGCGTCAGTTTTCTCCCTCCTAGTACTCACCAGCGACGTTGGTTATATTTCATTACACATAAAAGAAGCTGAGACAAATGTAGTTATGAGAAGTGTTTTAATATTTCACAAATTATTTAAAGCTGCACTAATCAATATGTTTATATTAACAATTAATCAAATGGCAGTATTTAATGTGAAAGGTTTGTAGTGACCTACTCAGAAAATTCACCCCACTCAGCTTTACAAAGCATTTTAGTATCTTTCAGCTCATTGTTTTGGTTTTACTGCCACTTTACTGTTTTTGGTTCAGTGTTACCGATCTCATCAAGCCCTGTTTACAGATGTTTTCAGGCAGATGTTTACAGCTAAAAAACTGTGTGCTATGTGCCCAGAACCACAGGGCAGGCAACCAATGTTAGTTACTAGTTGGTGAAGATAGTAGAGGATTTATCAGCTGGTGGCAGATGATTGAAAAGAATGGTGAATATGGGACTCTGTGTCTGTTAGATGGGTATATAAGCACATTTGTAACTGACAAATTGTAAAAAACACTCTTGCTGTCCAGCTGGCAAGATGGCTCAAAAAGGTTAAAAAATATAACTATAAACTGGAGTAAAATTACTTTTTAAAGTTTGGCTCTGGGAGGTGATGAATAGCCGATGACAATGTATAGTATAGAACAAGACATATCAGGTTGGCTGATTAAATGAAGCTCTCCTGACAAAACTAAATCCAAAAATCCCATTAAGACCATTTTTTGCAGGCTCACCTCCAGAGTAGTTAAAACGATTTTGGCTACTGAAGAAAAGTAGGCGTCCCAGAGGAACTGAGTCTGCTGGCGGAGAGCCAAGATCCTGTCACGGCCCACAGACCGAGTAATGGAGGGAACCTGGAGGAAGAGGAGAGGAAGAAAAGCAGGAGGACAAAAATGACAGTGAGATAGATTAAGTTAGATTTTAAACAATGTTGAGTGAGGGGATGAGAAACGGTGTGCGGGGAAGAAGAAAAGCGGCAGACCGGTGGAGGAAGCATAAGTAATTCTGTGGACATGCAGAAAAGATTAGGGGAAATTCTTCCATCCTTCAAGACTCTTCTACCCCCACATCTTACTCTGTCCATCAACTAGTTTATTCCCAGGACAGTACGGTAACTAAACCAGCTGCATCTCAACATTCTTTTCACAAATGCTTTGATGTTATTTTACATGATCAGTTAGACAGAAGTGCTCTTTGGATAAATATCACAACAAATCATCAACTTTTTGTTGTTTGGGCCACAACCTGTTCATCTGCTCCGAAGGAGTTCTGCCACGGGGATGCACCAACAAACACTGCAAAATCTGCTAAGAGTCCAAATATCCTGCTCCTGATTCACCAGAGGCTGAAGCTGTCCCAGCTCATAATGTCATGGAGCAGCTGGCTTGTGGCTTGCTGCAGTAACGCCCTCAGGGAGGAGCAGTGAAGGGATGAAATCAAGGGAGATGAGGATCCTGCCAATCTGACCATGGAGCTAAACATCCTGATCTGCCAGGAAGATGGAGCAGGATCCTCTCTTGTTGCTCAGTTTGTAAAAAACAAACTACCTTCTTGATGAGGTTAGACATGACCTTAGCTGCCCCGCTCAGCTTGACAGCGAAGCTAAAGAAGAACTAAGCAGGTTTGCAGCCAATGTTAGTGAAGAGCTTTATCAGACCTCAAGAGGTGGCGGCGGATTTGGACTCCAAGTCCCTTCCGATGTTCTGGCCACAGCCCCAAAGTCTCCTCACTCAGAGTTATGGTGCCAACCTGTTGGACAGGACCAGCAAAAAAGCCACTTTGGTCTGAAAGGGACATAGTGACTGATGGTGCTAATGTCAGCGAGCAGCAACCAGAGCTTGAAACAATGGTTTGTATCCAGGAGAAGGTTGGGGACCATGTTGAGACAGACAACAACACTGCATGAAAAAAGGCAGCCACGCCATTCATTTGAATGAGACCGCTGTGTTCACATAGCAGGACCGCTGGGAGCAGAGGACCAGGCTCTTTTTCTCCTACACAACATGATGCCATCCGCTAAGCCACTGCCTTGTTCCATCAAATACATCCATGTACACAGTCCTGATAGATTATTTTTGAAACATGAGCCCTGTGTATGTGTTGTTTACTCCTGGATTGTTTGAACAAAAACAAAATGTTTGCTGCCGTGATAAAGTTCCTGAGGAATAAAATCCTCACTGGACTGTTCAGAAAATCTTTTGGAAATAAAAAGTTAACACAGAAAATGAGATACTGATTATGCACCAACATCCCACTAAGCAGGTATAAAAACAATAAATGTTGCATATGTTTTTTTCTAAAAATCCAATTTCCACCCAGGTTTTAGTGTAATTGTTGTTTATTTAATTTTCACACATTTTTTAACGACTTGATTGAACAAGGTGAACCTCACGGTTTTGTTTGTGAAAAATTGAAAATTAAAAAAAAAAAAAAAAAATCTAAATAAGTCCAAGAAAATCCTTAAAATCATCAAGGAGTGTGAAAACGAGGAGCACAGGTTTGTAGTGTTGTAGCTGACGTCAGTGGGATCTGCCGGCAGCAGCGCGAGCTTTAATTGTTCATCTCTCTGAGGTGGAATATAAACAACACCAATCAAATCAGCTCAATTCTCTTCCCCTCGATTGACTCTAATAGTGTTGATGTTTCTCAGCAGGGGCAATGTGTGTGTTTGTGTGTGTGTGTGCGTGTGTTTTTGTGATTGTGTGTGAGTGTCTGTGTGTTGTGCGTGTATCCTCTCCATGGGGGGAGTAGAAACTCTACATATTAAACAGCCAGGTATTGCCGTTCTCACTGATGTAATTGAAAGTAATGAGATTCAACTCTCTCAGCAGGTGCTAGAGCTCCGGTGTTGTGTTGAACACTGCGTCTCTGTGTGAGTGTGTGTTTTACTGAGAAAAAAAGACATACAAAGACGGCAAGCCTCCAGAATGTGTTTACCAACCAGAAACATATTCTTCTTTGTTATTATATTTTTATTATACTATGCAGATGTTTTCATTTAGACAACATAATTAAATGATTTCTGGGTATTTTAATGCTTTTAATGGCATTTTTTAAATGTGTTTAGGTGGATGTGCAGTAAAGCCCAGATCTTGAGCTTGAAGGAGTCTACTCTGAAACTGATTCCAAATTAAGCAGCTTCAAGGTGCCCTCAAAGAGTAGGAAGCTTGGTATGGACCTACGTTTTCTTACATTATTAATTAATCTACTGATCACTGAGTCTACAACATTGATTGTCAAACTGTTAAAATGTGCCAGAGGTCACATGGGCTGTGTTCAAACGTCCACCATAAGGTGAAAAAAGTGTACGCATGAGTCATGTTTGATTTTATCGTGTTGTGTATTCACAAATGTCAGGTTTTATCCTGAAAACCATGGAATTATTTGTTTTTATCCCTGCCTCAGTATTTTTATTAATTCTTCACGTCCGCATCAAGACCAAGCAAATTAACGGGAAAATGCTTGTTTTGTTCAACCTCTGTAATAAAAGTGAACACCCTCAGTATTCACGCTGTCAAAACACAATACTTGCTTCACACATATTATCTTAACCAACAATTAAAATGCTTTTAGATAGGTGGTTTTGTTTTGAAGACGGGGACAATGCAACAACAACAACCTCTAACAACATTAGTGCACCATGGTGGGTCTCAGTAATGTGTAATGACAAAATGCTGCTTTATTTTATCTGAAAGCCAAGTTTGTAATATTTTTAATGATGGCTTGTTTCCTATTGTGGGATTCACAGAGTTAAATTAAATTATCATCATCTCTAGGTGCTGATAGAAGGCTGATAGGGAGCCAGGGACACATTAATTAAAGGCAGACACACACAAGAACAAACAAACAAACAAAAAAAAACACACACACTTTAACATTCCAGTGCTGCTGTCCAGGTGGTGGTATAGGTCATGCAGGTGCATGCATAGTAAGACAGAGAGTAATTAGAGAATGTAAATATCACAAGCTCTGCCAACTGCTGTAATTAAAGGGAACAGGAGGTGATCCAATTGTAGAATAATCCGTCTCAGATAAAAATACTTCCTGGTGGAGGTGTGAGTGACTGTGAATATCACAGCTGTCATGTCAGAATAAAATAAAATTGACTAAAAGCTACGTGACCGCAATTAGATTCCCCCGCTTCTCTCAGTTCGACTGAATGTCTACACATCAGTTATGTGCTGACAGGTCCCACTTCTAACGAGAGTTTGGCCCAGTTTCTCTAAAAATACATTTTTTTTAAGTTTCACCCAACCTCTTCTTCCATCCTATTTCAAAAAAATTATCTGGCAAAAAAAGTTGAGGTGTTTTTTCTTTTTTGAACTGATCTGTTTACAAAAAGTTTTTGTTGTATGTTGTTCATACTTCATAGTACAGAAAAACGAATGTGAGTCTCAAATTAAATTTGCACTAATGCCTGCAAAGAATTCAGGAAAGACTTCATTCATAAGAAACTGTGTCAGTTCAGGATTTAATAATTATCATTTATCATGTGCAGGGGAGCATGAGAAAGAGACTCTGTACACCTGTTTGGGATCATTTTTCCCGCTGTCAGGGGCAACAATGTGATGCATTTTCCATCCGGAGTCATCCGTCTGCTCCTTTCTCAGCAGTTACCAAGTCACACACTGAAACTCTAACTGCACATCAAAGTGATATCCAAAGTAGAGCCTGACAAACTTCTGCCCTATTCATTAAACAATCATAAATACGCTGATCAGATTGCCAAAAGCTAATAATTCTAGGCAGTTTATGGCACAAAACTCCTCATGATGATAATTCTTAACTCACTTATTCTGGCTGGTTTCTGACCCAATACAAATGCATCGTTGCTCAGAAACCTGTCTATTGTTGAACAGCATGACTTTTTCATTATTTATTAAATATATGTCCATTTCACTACACATTTACCCAGAAAAAAGATTTTTCCACATCAGATGTGTGCATCGAGTTTTGATCTGGTCAGTTTCTTTGGGAGGAATCGGGATCCTGCTAGCCCATGAGTCAGCCACAGCAACATCAAGGCTCTCAAACTTTAGAAGGGGGTATCTAAAAAAAAGTTACACACTGTAGATTTAACGCAGCAGAATTTGTGTAAAAAGGTTTAAATCAGTCAAGATGATTAAAATCTTGTGGCAGTTCTGTTTTACAATGGCTGCCTGCTGTACCCTCTTCCCATATATTCTTGATCTATGTGTTGTGCTTCTATGTTTGAATCAGCCCCAGCTGGATCTTTGTGATTGCCCAGGGGGATGTGGAGCCCGAGAAGACAATTATAACTGGGAAGATGCTGGCATTTCACCACCCAGACACTGAATTAGCCCCTGCTGAAAGGGCACATTTTATCTTTTCATGCTTTATGCTGTATGGTGTGAGGAAGGTTGGGCCTCCTCAGCCAGGTTCCTCAGTGGCAGCTTTTAGTAACCTCCATGCATGTACCTGCTGTTACTGTGTCATAAAATAATTAATAATTTCCTTTTTATATGTCCTTTTTTTCTTTTTATAGTGTTTTTCATCTGCTCAGTCTCCTGTACTCTTGATCCCATATCCTCCCATTCCTCCATTGTTTCACCTGTAAGAGCAGTCTCTCATCTCCGATGATGGCAGCTTTCCTCCAGTCGATCACTTCAGAGAAGGGAAGCTCCCAGCCGTTACTCAGAATAACTGGGATACAGGCCGCCTGTGCGGAAAGAGAGGAGTGAAACAAGGGAACACAAAAGAAAGCATCAGTGAAATTCTTATTTTTGGGCACTGGACATAAATAAATGATGGCGGGCAGAAGATAAGAAGATAATCTTTACATAGCTGCCTGTATGTAGGAATGGGAGAGAGGACATCAACATAAGACTCACATTAATAATGTAAATCCACTGATTAATGATAATAAGTCATAAGCTTTTGCAGATTAATGGAAGAACTTTCATTCAACACATATCGGTGATACACATTGGATCACATTGGAAAAACCCCTTCAGTGTTTGGATTTTGAAACTTTTAGATGAAAGTAGATGAGAGTTCAGCCTGAATTACACTTTTTTCCCCTCTGAATTTAAGGTATTTGGTGTCATAATGAATTTACCATAACATTCAGCTGTCTAACAGATTGTGTAATGTTTTTACTTCTCTGAGGACATTTTTGTCTCAAAAAGATATATAAAAAAAGTTCTTTCAAACGGTTTACAAGTTTTCACAGCTTGAAAAATTAGAAAAATCTCAGTAACATGTAACCAAAGTCTGCAGCAGAGCACTGGGAAGGATCTGCTTTTCTCTCTGTTTTTTTTTCTTCCCATCCTTCATTGAGGGATTTATCCTCTTAGATATTTACTGTCTGATGAGACACTTTCAACGTGTTCCAAGTTGGAGTTTTTCAGAAACAAATAGAGTTGCCAAAAAGATTAAGGAAGGAAACAAAGTATTTTTATTTATTTTCCCTGTGTGCATCAATATTTAGAGGATTCATTAATGTGACTAAATTCATCGGGAGCTGTTTTCATTTCCCCACAGGAGCTCTCTGTGTTGCTGTAAATTCATTTTATGATGGAGCTCTTTAAACTGTTCATCATGTGTGGTTAATGGAGAGGAGTTGATTGTGCACTCCACTGCACCATTAAACTGTGTTTAAAAGGAAAATATACTGTTTTCTGGATAATTTCTTTCACTGCACATATTTTATGTCTCATCTATGAGCAAGTCGGGTTGTTTTATTATATCCTCAGCGTAAATTATATAAGTTATTAAATTACTGGTTATGGGAATTAACCAATGCTGGTTTCATATCTAAAAAAGCAGGTTTTAGGAACAATATTGTAAAGTCTCTTATTCTGCACAGTCGACAGTGTTGAACAGCACAAGGACATAAACTGGAAAATGGGAGAGTTACATACTTATATATATATATTAATGTCTTTGTCAGCAACTATAACCGCTCATTTGTGTGAAATTATATATCATTATGTAGGATAGCTGTTATAATTACCAAACATTTATAGAAAAATACAATTCCAGTTTTCACAAGTGAAATATCCCAAAATATATCCACATGAGCACATGAAACGTGCTGTCTATGATCATTTGTGTAATATCTATTGTTGATGATTCATCATAGCTGTTGAGTATTTCATCAATAAGCATTTCAAACTGTCTTATATCAGCCTGTATGCATTACGATGTGAACAATAAACCGTGAGCGTTTCTGTGCTGCCTATTAATGTTAAATGTTTTTCAGAGTGTTCGGTGATCCTGATCTGAGTTTGAGTTCAAGATGTCAAACAGGTTATGGTTTCATATTAATAACATGTTCTGTGATTTGTATATGTAGCCTGAAGTGGCGGAGCAGTGAAAGAGATGAGAGAAAATAAAATAATTCAATATGTCTGGTATTTTCATTTAAAGTTCAAGTTCGACTAGATTCTCAATCAAGTGAAGCTGAGAGATTAAAGGAGATTTACAAAATGCCGAGTGCATGATCAGTGACCTGTCTACGCAAATTCTCACTGCATTGATTAGTCTGGCTTTGTGAGACGACTCTCTCTTTTCTTTTCTTGCTTTTTTCTCACTGTCGTCCTCTTACATGTCTCTTTATTTTTTCTCCGCTCCTCTGGAGTCCTCTGAATTTTGATGATTAGTATACCTTTGCATGGGGAAATGATTTTTCTCCTCTTTGCTCACCTCTGGCAAACTGGTTAGATTTGCTGAAAAGGCCATTAAAAGAATTGCCATGCATTTAAAATGAAGTTTAATTAAAAGCACTGCTCTTTTTTTCTGCCAATCATTCTTCCTGTTCTTTTGTGTATCCCACCTAAGAAGAAATCCTAGCTTTTCTCATGTCACCAGAAAGTTCAGCCGCTAATTGCCCATTACTTTTAAAAAAGAGTGATCATTATGTGGCACAGAGAAGCTGGTGGAGTCTATGTCTTGTTTGTTTCTATTAATATATAATCCGCTCAGGGACCAGCATGGAAACTATAGATTTGCAAAGCCTGGAAACTCACTGGCTGCTCACTAGCACTTCTTGGCTGGTAAAATCTGTAGTTAAAAACGATGGCAAAATATACTGTGGGTAAACGTGCATAAATCCTTCTAGCAAATAATCCACGAGTGCTGAAGGTGGAAGCATGTACAACCTATTTATTCCTACGTGTGTGTGCTGACTGTCCTCAACAGAAAATGAGGAAAAAGAAGAACGAGAACAAAGAAAACAACAACCAAAGACAGGCACAGGGCAGAGCCAGATACTTGATGTCAAAACAACAGAGAGGCACATAGAAACAAGGTGCTAATGAAAGCTGAACACATCTGTGGTCTGAGGACGTGTGTAAACGTTCCTCTTCCCTGTGGTGAATCTACAGAAACAGGCCTTTTCTGTGGCGGGGAGATGACAGATTGTCAATAGTAATAAGATCAACTGTTGGTAAGGGGAGGCCAAGGAACTGTTTGATTCCTTGTTGTGCCCAGCTGGAGCTCCACAGGCTGGCTGATCAGCCTTTGCCAGTAATCATGAGCATAACAGTAAACCTATAGTAACTTCAGTGCTCTGCAGTACCAGAGTCATGTTCTTGGTATGGTCTCTGGAAATTTGAAGTCTTTAATGACCTGAGGGGGAGAAAAATCTCACATTTGGTGGGACGCTCAGACTACTATCATAAAGTATCATACACTATAACTATTAAAAAAAATTATAATAATCATATGAACACTTCAGAGAGTTTTTGGTGGATACTGAAAGTTGCTGTATACTCTCACTGATGAGAGTATTTCCACACACTGCAAACACACGCCTGGACAAATATACAGTTTGCAATGATATTATTCAAACAAGCAGAAACCAATAGCTACTTTACCTGCAAGGCCTCCAGGAAGCGAAAGGATCCCAGACGCCGGCCCCGTGGCACCAGGCAGAAACTGGAGTTGTGAAGCAGCTCCTGGTAGTCGAACCTACACATCACAAACAAACAAAAAATTGTTTAGAAAATAAGAGAATAATATCTCAGCAAGTAAAAGAAGAAGAAAGAGAGAAAAAGAACCAGAGGGGTTTGTTGCATGACACGATATTTTCTCATTGTACAACTTCATCTAATGGACTACAAGAAAACATTCATTCTGTTAATTAATTATAAAATAAAACTCTAATTCAGAGAAAGACGGGAACACGGAGAGAGCAAAGGATATCTAATCTTCCAAGAAAACACACATGAGCTCTGATGAGCTTTTATTATTTCTTAAAACTGAAAATGTGAAGGCATCTTCAGAACGCTTCTTGGTGGCAGTGAGGTCTGCAGAGCTCAAAGAAACAGAGGGTGAAGTGAAAAATGATTGTCAAACCTTGAACCTATGTTGCCACTTTGCCATTTCCTCCTCAGTGTCCACACACACCAATTTCAAGTAACAATCAAAAGCAGCTTACTTCTAAATGGCTAGCAAAGACTTTTTCAAGGACTTAATGTCTTTCATAAAATGTCTTCTTGTAGACGGCAGAGTGGAAGGCACATCAAAAGATACATGGTGGATAAATAATGAAATGTGCTGGAAAATAAGCTGTTATATAATGAAAATGCAGCGCCCTTTAACACATTTCATCTGATCAAGACATGTGAAGAGAGAATCCTCCACGCAGGGTTACCTTTGGTGCATCTTGTCCGTCAGGTGAGATCAATGAGAGTGAAGTGAAATACCAATATTTTACTGATGAAATTCTTTTAGTGTGAGTTTCTCATGATTTCTAACCGTGTATCCCTATTCTCTCGAATATTTCTGCCTTCCTTGAGATTTTTACTCAGGGTGTTGAGTTATAGGCACTCACAAATACACTGTTTATTTTTCCTCTCTTCCTCTCCATTATAACATTATGTGAATTATGTGACTGAATTGTATTGTTATCATCTTGTAAATATGTATATTTGTGTATATATATATATAAATATGTTCTCAGGTTCCTCTTGCAAATGAGATATTGATCTCAATAAGACTTCTAAAAGTAATCATGCAAATAATGATCTATTTATCCATTATACTACAATTCTCCAAAGTTAAAACAAAAATGTTCATACACACTGAACAGCAGCCCCCAGTAAACTCTCTGATGCCTGAACTCTTCCAGACTCCCCTCAAAATTGGTGATTTTTTCCTACTACTTCTGTCTGTCCAAAGTCTGCGACTTAAAAGCTGTGTGTGTGTGTGTGTGTGTGTGTGTGTGTGTGTGTGTGTGTGTGTGTGTGTGTGTGTGTGTGTGTGTGT
>JBBMJY010000011.1:3498926-3517116 GCA_037833715.1 Toxotes lorentzi
GTGTGTGTGTGTGTGTGTGTGTGTGTGTGTGTGTGTGTGTGTGAGAGAGAGAGAGAGAGAGAGAGAGAGAGAGAGAAACAGAGGGAGTGTGTGTGTACACATGATCTCAGGACTGGCCTGAGGAGATTTTAGATTGAAGCCTAATCTGTCTGGGGATCAACTGTCCCCACAACCTCACCACTAGACACGTATGTGAGAGAGTGTGTGTGTGTGAGTGTGTGTACCCAACTGCCTGAAAAAAAACTGCCTCTATAATGTGCGTGTATGATAAGTCTTCACGATGAGAGAGTGTCTGGCATATCACTTTCTGTCACTGCACCTATTGTGTGTGTGTGTTTGTGTGTGTGTGTTTGTGTGTGTGTGTTTGTGTGAAAGAGGAAGGGAAGTGAAACAAGATGTCAGGTGTCCAGTTTGTCACCCAAAGACAAGGTCACTCTGACCGCCGCTGAGACAGATACACACAGACAGAGACAGCTTGTCACATCTAAAGATGGTGATTTGGGAATAACAAGTCAAATGGATTGAGTACAATTAAATCTCACTTTACCACACAGCTCTTCGGCTTCATGGTTCCATAGAAAACTATTCCTGTGACCTTGGTTCAACTCCTGCATGACTTGATTTGGGTGATGTCCTTGTTCCTGCAGTTTCCCTTCCTTTCCCAGAGGTTTGATCCCTGATGAAAAGTCCCAGGAACCTGTCCTGTGTTAATCCAGATTTAGAGAATAACATGGTTTGGCTGTCCTGAGCTGAAGCCTGTTTGCCTGCCGGACATATCTCCACACTTCGTTTTAGCAGTCACGTTTCATGTATAGAGTGTAAGTGTTTTGGTTACTGTGATGCTCGCTCACACCTACCTAAGCCTTTTTAAGGACATTTTTTTCAGGAACTGCAAAGATTTAGGAATCACATGCAGCATGTTGTTTCACCACAGACACGAGAAACATCCAGATCCAGATCGGCTGGCTGCATTTGTTGACTCACCCTGTCGGTGTAGAGAGCCGCACTGCAACCTCTGTGTGCTCTTTGCCTATGATATTTTGTCGTCCACTCAGTCTCCACACACAGAATGGAATAGCTCAGTGATCAAGGACAAGAACTAGTCATTGCTCCTGCTCAGGAAGTGATGGCCAGTGGAATTTGAGGACAGTCCCTTGATGCCTCCTTTTCCCAGTGCTCTGGGTTTTATACACTGGGAGCAGATCCCATGAGAAACTAAGACATTCCAGCCTGTCTAAGAGGGAATAATGACATCTCAAGAGGAGCCGGAGACACTTAGTAAAGAGAAAGGACATATGGGCCGCTCTGCATGCTGTGTTGGCACCGTGACCCTGACCTAGATAAGCACCTTGAACAGTACAGTTGATGCAACCAGTAAACCTCTCAGACTGGATTCCTTTCTGCACCAAAAACTGTTCTCTGGTCCCAGTTGCATTTCCTCAGATGCATTAACTAAACAAAACAGAGAAAATATGTGTCGGGTGGACAGGGGACGTACAGATGAAAAGAATACTAGACAGATATTGGACCCTCGCCCCCTCCCACTCAATGGTCAGAGCACATTTTCTCAGCTTATTAATCTGTCATTATGCTTCAACTCAGCCACCTGCTTCACAGTTTGCAGTCAGGGTGTTTCACCTGCCTGCTCTTACACTGTGTGTGCAACTGCCTATTGCACACACAGCTATCTATGTGCATTCATTGTATGTTTAATTGTTGTTTTGCAAGAGTGTGATCCCATTATGTGTCCAAATATATGGGTACAGTATATATTTGTGCATAGAAGCAGTGCTCATGGTTACATTTTAAAATGATATACATATTTTTTTTCTTTTCTTTTTTTCTTTATAAGTAGTTTCGCTTCACTTCTGAGTACTTTGCCTACTTAGTGTCCCCTGGTGCATAATCAGCCTTGTATCTGCCCTTTCCTCGCTCACCACAGCGGGACCTCGATTACCTTAAACTATTGTGATCAGTGTCTGATTGCAGCAAGAAACACAACTTTTATATGCATGAGGACTAAAAATCTGCGTGAAAATCGGCTTAAACTAATCTGTGCCTTTTGAAACAATATCTGATATATTTAGTGAGACAGGTAGCATAGAGAGCAAGCCTTGTTAGAATACAGTTCTATACTGGTACTGTATGAGTGTGGAACAGCATGTGAATTTTGAGGATTTTTTTCTGTGCTTGAAAGAGACGGAGAGACAGACATGAGAAAGGCAAAATTGGATGATACCCAGTAAGAGGGAATGAAAAATCAATATGTGCCACAGAGAATCACTCAGAACATTTTAGCTGAAAAACAAAAGAAAGAGTGTTGTTCACTATGAAGTAAAAGGGTTCTCTCAGCAGAAGACACTAAATAGTATCAGGAGCGACGGATCAATACGAGGCTTTACAGAGCAGACTCTGAGGTCTGGTTTACACTACTGAAAAATGTGTTTTTATATCTGAAGAAAAGATCACAGAATCCACAAAACAAAATTCTACACACAAAGCTAACACAGGAGGAGAGCTCTCCACAATGAGGCAAAAATCACTTTTTGGTAATTACATGACAGACAGTGTATCAGTGTGCTGTTCATTGACTGAACCAGAAAAAAAGTTTATCTTTCAGACAGGAAAATTCTTTACCTGGTTTGTGGAAAAACAGATACAGACAGCTGGTGTATAAAGTGTAGAAGTGATTGTGTGATACTTTACAAACTGCTGAAGGCTGTGGTGGTGGCAGCAGATGCCAGCAGCAGAGCTAGAGAGAAGCTGCGAGTCTGGTTATCAAACCTTAAAAGTACCCTGTTGAGTTTTTTACCACTAGTAATACAATAGAACTGTTTTTCTTCTTTGAGTGTGAGGGGTCCCCATTTAATTTGTTCTATACTATTGTGAGACACATGGATGATTACTGCCTATTCCACTGATGTTCAGTGCCAAAAACAAAATGCAGCAATGTGAAGTAAAACACAAGAAGAAGACTTTTCAGTCAGTGCGGATGCAAACAATGCAGGTTCCAATTACAGGTGGAACTACGTTTAACATGTTTGTTAGGCCTCAGAGATACACACAATGTGTTTTTGTGATAAACACTGAATATAAACAGAAACTTTGTGTGTTTATAAGAAATGAAGAATGTCTACAATGTGTCCTTGTGTCAGTAACAGACAACAAACTAGGATGGCATCTCAGTACGGTGAATACCTCCACCAAGGTGAAAAATACTCTTTCTTACAATGTAAAAGAAAGTGATTTGCAGTGACCCTTCCCCTTCTCTTAGAGGACAGGTGGACCCAAACCATGCCAGCAAAATGGTGGAATAACAGAGCCGCTGGATCCCCTCACTGTAGGGGTCAGGCATTCAGACCTGTGCCGTTCTCTTAGCAAAGGCCACACATGCACTCGCCCACTTGCAGAGAATATGGTGGAGGATGACTCATCACTAGAGAGCGTGATTGGATGATAATTGCTTAATTGTACCATTTTGTTTCAAGGAAAAGAAAGGCATTGGAAAAATCCTTCAGGTCCTGGTATTGGTACAGGAAAACGTCAGAAACATTATGACTGTGAGCAGGACATTTATCTGACTTTACTGTAAGTCTAAGGGATTCCAGGCTCCCAACATTTATCATTATAAACGCAGCCCACTATTTAAACTATAAATGGCATCACTAGTAATTACTACAAACCGGCACCTCGCTAGTACAAATGCACATAAAGGCAAAAAGGAACTGAAGGCTTGTCTTACACGGAGACCCCTCTAGGTGTAACTGTTCAGTGTGTGTGAGGCCTCGTGTGCATTGTGTGGACCCATTAATTATGAAGCAGAGACACACAGGGATGTCCTTGAAGAGAAAACAAACAGCCTTTGCTCATAGAAGAGCAGGTGGGGCAGAAATGTTGCTCACTTGTGCAATTTATAAGACAACGGAAATAAATTGAACAACTTGAACCCTACAGTGGAAAATGTTTTGGTTTTGTTTTTTTTAACCACTGAGAAAAAGGGAAAGAAAAATGAACATAGAAACAGAATGTATAGCAAGCCAGGAGTGGAAGATGATCTTTAGAAAGAGCTAATCTGGTCAGACAGTCAAGCACTGAGGTCTTTAAACACAAATACTGGACCAACTCTCTTTCTACATTTCCACTGCAGAAGTGCTTTGAATGGGTTCAATTCATTCTTGCATCGTACAGAAAAGGCTGGTGATCAGTTAATGACTGTTCAGCTTCCTTCCACTTAGTACTGCTGAATTCGTGGTCAGTCAGAAGTACGAAAACACAGCAGAAGAGCCATGAACTAACTCCAGAGCAGCCAGTAGCCAGACATGTTTTCACAGTCAGCAATAAAATGTGTTCAGTAATGTCCAATTTGATCTCTTCAGGCTCCAGAGGCCATTTTATTACAGCATAGAGTCACAACACCTAGAACATAGAGTTCTACATCAGGAACATGGAGCAAAGAATTTAATACTATCAAAACAACATCTTTAAAATTAATTTCCCCTTTAATCACAGCTCTGTAAAGATGTAAAATGAGTTCTAATAAAATAAAAACGAAGATATAAACTCAATCACGACTTTCGGCTTCAATCCCTCAACATCTGTGCAGCTACATGACGTGTCACAGTCTGTGAGAGTGCGTATGCACTGAGGCAACAATGAACAGTCACATTAAATTTGCGCCATTTCCCCCGCCGCCTTCCTAAAATTGTCGTCTCCTCTTCAGTGGACCTTACTCTCGCACCTGAGACTAGAAAACACAAACTGGGGAGAAAAGAGTGTGTGGTTTGATAAATTTGTTTCAAAATGGGAGTCACAAGGAGAGGCACCCTCGGCGGCACAAGATATGAAACAACTGTGATTTGTTAGGTCAGGCCAGGAGCTGTGGGGTTTTGTGTGTGTATGTGTGTGTGTGTGTGTGTGTGTGTGTGTGTGTGTGCCTAAGATGTAGATCTGGGAAGGCTACAACATATTCCCAGGCCTTTCTATCATTGAAAACACTTCAATGAGTGTTGGGGGAAATGTTTTACCTTGTACTGAACTGATTATTTCATACCTTAAAGCTGCACTAATCAAAGTTTTTACGGTGTTTTTATGGATCGAGTGACTGTGTGTAACATGAAAGGTGGCTCTTTAATTGACAAACCCAGAGAGATTTATCAAGAACCCTGCAGTTTCCCTCAGCTCTATAGAGCATTTCCAGCTCATTGTTTTGGTTTTATAACCCACGACTTTACTGAGCCCCTTTTCAGGGGCTGCTGTTTTTGTGTTGCTCCGTGTCTTCTTCTCTGTATATACTTTGGTAAGACATTCACCATAATAACTTTATGAGGTGGTAACATGTCAGCTTTATGTTAACAAGCATACATGGCCAAAAAATAAAAAATAATAATAATAATAAAAATGCAGCTTTAATAGTTTTCAGTTCTTCACATAATTATTAGTTACATAAAATTTAAAGTGATTTAAGAGATTAAAAGAAAATGTTGAAGCATAAAATAGATTTGCTTGATATAAGTGAGACTAGTTAGAATTCTGGCAAACAGTTGTTTCAGATACTAGTTTTGTTTCTGCTCTGATTTCAATCAAACAATAACTGGAGGTTCTTATTTTCTTGACTGAGAAGTTCTGGCTGTTTTTATTAACATGAGCGCTGCTGCTACTTTTCAAGTGCACAGCCTTTTCACACAAATCTTGTCTTTCCTCTACTTGGACCAGCTGTGGGGTTGAAAGAATAGGGTAGGTGTTAATAAAGGTTAATAACACACAAGACTGTTTTTAAAGGTTCTAGGCTTCTGTGATTTGCTTCATTTTTCCTTGTCAATCACCTGTGACTGAGGATTCTAATGAAAATGTTTTCCACAGGTGTAAATCAGTTCTTAACACCATCCAGATGGGAGATGGATGTAAAAAAGACTTGGAATCCAGATTGTGAGAGGGAATCTTTAACATTACGATCACCTGATTTTTGTCCGTGGAGTGGACCTAAACCCAGACCACTATGGGATTCTTTTACTATTTCAGTAGTTAGATCAACTGATCTGTTAGAGCAACATATATAAAAGGTAGCACGAGAGTTGGTGTCAATTAAAATGCAAAGTAAAATTGTGTAAATGCTCCACAGCACAGTACAGTGAAAAAACAAAAACAAATGATGAAACCATGAGGAAAACTGTGGTCGAGGTTGAAACCTGACTGAGGGAAACAGTGTGAGAAGCTACAACATCACAGCCAAGTCTATCAGCACCTGGCTCTTTGGATTCTGTTGGACACTGTTTAAAAACTCATCAAAGCATCAACAAGCTATTTAGTCCATCATCAAAGAGCATGGTGGGGAATATGTGTGCGTCCGTGTGTGGGTCATTTTCTCCAATCTGCAGTCAATAAATCATATAATCTAGGGGCCATATGGAAAATGTTTTAGGGTCTGATGGACGTTCGTTTGAGTGGAGAGAGCATTGGTAACGTGAAGCTTTGTGGTTTGTCTCTACAAAGATGGAAAGAAGTGGAAAAATTCTCAAAACGAAGAATTTGATCAGTTTTGTAATGTAAGCTTACAAAGATTCAGGTTTGAAACACACATGAAGGGAACTTATGCTTGACTTCTTCGTCCCTTTCACGCTTACTGCTGCCTGTCTGTGCAAAATTGTGTGTGTGAGTCTCTGTGTTCCCACACTGGGAATACTTGTGTGCGTGTGACTTTTGGTGGCATCGCTTTTAACCTTCACATCCAAACAGTGGCAGCTCCAGAGGTCTATGGTGGGGCAGACCAGGCAGAGGTCAGGGAGCTGAGGAGTCCCAGAGGAGGTTCCTCAAAGTTTGTGTTACATCCCGACCGCTTTGAAGGGAAAATGCTGTTATTATAGAGGTCTGCTCCCGTCAAATTCCATTAGAATACCTGAAGATAGATGGCACAGCTTCACAGGGACACCTTAGCTTCAAGTGTGTGTGTGTGTGTGTGTGTGTGTGTTTGAGGGAGAATCATTTGCATGTTCATTAGTGTGTCTGTGTGTCTTTGAGAGACATTTCCATATTTATCACTGTGTGTATGTGTGTACGTAAACATCACAGGTCTCTGGGGTGTATTAAAGCTTAATGTTGCAGACTGGTCTGGCTCAGAATATTAATGCACACTCACTAATACATACAACCACACACACACACAGAGGAAGAGCTAATATACAGAACACACATTCAGAGGAAACATAAATGCAGGAAAGGTCTCTGAATGGTTGTTGACAATAATAAAAAATAAATGATGCTAAACTTATCCTTTAATGTGCATTGGTCCTGTCATGGCTTATATATGATTCACTTTAGGTACTGGTGCTTACCCCGTCTGGAATAAAAAAAAAAAAAATGCTCATAAATTAGATAAGCCTTAAAATCACCTTTATAAAAACACTGGCAGCCTTTTGAAGCTGTAACGTTCATTATATGTGGACACTTGTATATGAAAAATGGGAGAAATTACTTTGCTGTAGAACTGATCATCTATAGTTCATACGACAGGTATTAGGATTTGTTATTCATGAGACTCTAAAGAAATCTCATGAATTACAAAATTAATCTAATTAATATCATGCAACTATTATCGCTATCATTATGATAGCGATAATAGTTGATAATAGAAAAACAATTATGTCTTTGAGGAAAAATGACATAATCTTTATGTTAGTAAAGATTTTATATATATAATCTTTACAGACTTAATATACCTGCAGTGAAAAGAGTTTTAGTAATGTAAGCTGAAACTGATTTTATAAGATATTTCATGTTATTAAACCAAAGTCTGCAAGAGCAGAGCTGGAATAAACTCTGGATTTCTATTAAAAGTTATTACAGGTTGTTACATTACAGTGAAGACCTGTAAGGAGTTTGAAGAAACAGCCTCATTACTTCACTTTTGCGGCAGATATATTATTAGTACTTTTAAGGATAGTCTATATCTAACTACAGTCGCTCTGAGCCAGCTGCTTTTTTTTCTTTTTGCTATTTTCATTGACTTCAATTTGACGTTTGTTTTTTTGTTTTTGTTGTTTTCTTTACACTCTGCCACAATAACAAGAGACCATTTGGGCTTGGCTACATCTAAAAAGAATTTAGTGGTATCCAATCTCATTCAGGTGGGCTGAACAAGAGAAGTTGTCATCGGGCAAACATTCACAAAACACGTAAAAGCTTTCTCCTGTTAACCAATCAACTGTGACCTTTCAGGGTCGACATCCTCTTGCTCCCACGGCTCCACAGACAAAAAAGGGGAGAAAGCTGCAAACAATGCATCTTTATGTAGTGTTCTTTTTTTCTTTCCAAGCACAGATCAGCAGGTGATGGGCTGACATTTCCAAATCAAAGAGGTCCACTGTTATTGTGTGCCTTATCATCACAGGTTGTGTGAGATTACGTGTGCATAATGTGTGTGTGTGTTGTCAGAAGGACTGTGAGCTGCACTTGCAATGCTGTGCGGAGTCAAAGGAGTAAACATGCAGAATGCGGAGGTGTGTCGTGTTAAGACTGTACAGTGCAGTGTCCTTGTGTGCACTGGCATAGGCTGTCACAAGCAAGGGTACAAAAAAATCGAAATCAAAGGATCAGGATGATGGATGTGGCTCCTCGATTTGTTTGTGTTGTCAACACGGAAATTACGCTTATATAAAACTAATTTGCATAACATAGCAAATATGTTTTGTAAGAAACATAGTGACGCTCTAATTAGTTAGTTTTCTATTTACATAATGAGGAAATGTTATTGTGTAATCTATCTATCTATCTAATACTCTCACTGTCTGATAGCTAACTGGTTGCCTCTGATGAATATTGCTTCGCTGAGACACACACACACCCTGAAGGAGTGTGTGGATGTGTGTGTGCTGTGAGGCACCATTAGCACCCTCCCTGTGCCCCTGCAGGTTTCAGAGGGCCAGAATGTGCAGTGTGTGTGTACTAAAGCACTTCACACATCAGTCTCACTCCTTATTCTCTGTTATGGTCTGTGGATTTTTTTTCTTCTGTACTGCTTTCTGCTTGGCCTATTAGGTAGAAGTATATGGAATCAGTACAACGCCATCAACAAACAAGTCCATTCACAAAAGTCTAATTCATTATGCATCTGAGTACAGCTCACCAGTTTAGTCCATGGTTTCTCTAACCATACCCTTAATTATTCCACAGAAAGCAGACAACAACAAGGTCCAAAATAATCAGCGACACCTGAACTTGATTCCATGAATCTCCTTAAACAGGTCTCTTAACCGACATGGAAGATGGGTGATGAGACCACACTGGGCATCTAAATGATCCCAAAGATGCTGGATGGGGTTCAGGTCAGGACACTGGGGAGGCCAGCGTCCAAACCAAACCTGGAACAAAAATTCACATGGAATTCACTTTCTCACTTTATACGGTTATTGTGGAGGCTGCAGTTTGTGGTGCTTTTGAATTACACTGCATTATGCAGAGTGGTATTTCTATTATTTACTCTATCGCTGAAAATTTATATAAATGGGTTGGACATAATAATAGAAACAGCCCTCAATATAATGCAACATAAAACAAAAGTACCACAAACTTCAGCCTCCAATAAAACTATAAAGTTTAATCAACGCCTCTATAAAATAGAAACAAACATTTTATTTCATTTATGGACTGACGGCTGAGCCGGGGGGTAACGTTTTTAAATGTCTTGCTAAATAAAACACAGAAAAGCAGCATATTGGTTAAGATGAAACCAGGGAATATGGTATTGGTATTTCTGTTTGAAAAATTGCTCAAACCATTAAATGATTACCAAAATATTGTAAGTGAGTAATTTTCAGTCGATTGACTAATTAATAGACATTAATCATTTCAGGTCCACTTGAGAGTCTAAAATACCAGTATATGCTGTGGCATTAAGATTTCCCAGTTCTTTTAACTGGAACTGAGGAGTCTGTCCCAAAAGATGAAAAAGCTCCCAACCAAAAGTGTGCAGACGTATGCGGACAGGCTTATCCACATACATTTAGCCATCAAGTTTAGAACAAGCACCAGTAGATACAACTCCGGCAGCTGATGGGGAGGATGAACAAAGACAAAGCATCCTCAACACCTTCTCCAGCAACTTCTTCAGCTTTCCTTTTTTACAATCTACAATGTGAGCTGTCTCATATGGATTAAACCACAAAGCTTCAGTTTTATTCAGCATGGGAGGCTCCGGTCTATAAATGGAGTTCCACTGACGGCCACAGACACACACTCTTCACACTCACACACGGTGGAAAATAAACTTGTGAGGTTACCCTCAGTGCAGGCAGCCAGAGATCAATAATTCTGAATACATGCCACTTAACAGTCACCTGCTCCGCCTCTAACTCACTCTCTATCTCTCCCCTTCCAGAAAAGAGGAGAAGTGATGAAGAAGAAGAAGAACAGACGAGTCAAAGTCACCCCCACCCTCCCCCACCTCCCCCAAATACTGAATACTTCCCTGTCCTCCCTGTTTCCAGAGATAGCAACAGGCATTAAACAACATCAGGCAGGAAATCAGAGATGAAGCAACGTCTCCTTCCTGCTGCTGAATAATTGAACACTACAAAGGTAGCTAACGCGAACACACACTTAAATACACAAACACACACTAATATGGAATTTCATGCTGATATAATGATGATGACTTTGATAAGAGATGGCCCAGACAGCATGTTACTGTAATTTTTTTTTAAAATCAACTTCCCTTCTTTGTCTCAGCATTGGATTTACGCTCTCCCAGGAAACGCTGTTTTCATTCACAAACATGTATCATGCTGTCTCTCTAAATGTATTCTCATAGCTGACTATAGGTCACACGCTATTGATACTGTCAAAAACCAATACTCATTTTTCTCCCATTCACTCTTGATTTTCTCCACAATCACATGATGATCATTAGTCATTATCGATGGATGGGAAGCGGAGATGGTGAAACCCAGGGTGTGGGATTGAAGGCTGTGCTCTTGTTGGCTGCAGAGTGATTTATGCTCAGTCAGTATTTGTCTACAGTATATGTGTGTGTGTGTGTGTGTGTGTGTGTCGCCTCTAGACAGACCAGTTCCTCAGTGAGGAATGAAAGGCCTGGGACATCATCAGTTCCCATATTGATTTTCCTGCTCACATGTTTAATTGAAGTTGTTGGGGTATACATAATTGAAGTTGGTTCTTTCAGCTACTCTCTCTCTCTCTCTGTTTCTCAAACATTAAAAAGAGAACAGCCATACCTCTTCCTACTCTCCATCCTTTTCTCATTTCTTTTCAAGAGACAAGTGTTAATGGGGAGGCCTGTGGCTATGTAGTTTTGACTGTCTGTGCCGTTTCTGGGTGAAGGTTATGAATGAAATCTTATTCATAATATTTTATATTTATATATTTACTTTTTGGACTGCACAATAAAAATAATTTTTAATAGTGATTAATCTCATTTTCACAATTAATCAGTTAATCATACTCCATATATAATGTCAAAAAATAAAAAGAAATATGCCTGTTTTAGTTCTCCAGAGACCGAGGTTACATCTTCATACTGCTTATTTTGACCTGAATAATTGTCCATAATGAAAAGATATTGATGAAACTATCATATATGAAAAAAGAAAAGCAGAAAATCTTCACGTTTCTGAAGCTGCAGCCAGAAGATGCTTTGTATTTTTTTTCTGAGTGAGACCAAGAGTCTACAGCTGCAGCTCTCTGAGGCTGTATATGGGCACAGCTGTGCTTTGACCTAAATTCCACTGCTACAATGGCAACGCGCTCTCAATGACAATGCTAACATGATGATGACACAATGTTTAGGAGGTAATATTTACCATATTTACCATCTTAGAAAGATAAATTCAGCCTTTGACCTCCTGGTAGTGCAAGGCGAGAAGTGAGGGGGTCATCAAAGTCAGTAAGAATTATCCTCTGGGCACCATGAATGTCCACTATATGAAAAAACAATGAAAATGGTAAATAGAGTTGACACTGTCCGAGCTGAGACTGTTGATGAGAACAAGAAAAACCTCTCATGAAAACTTCAATGAGCACAGCTGTGGTCACAGACTACAGACCAATAATAAATAGATGTATTTAAATATTTCATTTTGCATGAAGGATCACAAGTGTTTGCTCAGATAAGAAAAAGCCGACGTAATTAAATAAGTAGTCACTTCTATAATTAAACAGAGGAAAGTGAACAATAAACCTGCCAGGATGACAGTGAAGTGCAAAATGTATTACAATAGAAGAGGCCTGGTCTGATACAGATCATCGTCTATGGGAAGATCAGAAGCTCAGTTTAACTACAACATGGACAAAAGTTCCACAGCGATCAGGCCTATAGGACAGTAGTTTGTCCTGTTGGATAACTGGTCCTCTTTTTGAGTGCTCTTTTTTTTTCCTTCTTTGAGATAATCGTCCTCTTCATCTTTGCAGATCTTCTCTCCCTGTGAGCTCTTGCCTCGTCTTCCTCAAATATCTTCTTTCTCATCCTGCACGAAGATATTTCTCTTTTTCCCAAAGATCTGCTCTCTCCATTTAGAAGACCTCTCAAAGATCGTCTTCTCCACTTCCCAGCATTTGTCTTGGACAGAAATGGTACACGTCTTCTCAGATTAAATATTAAAATGTTCCTTCTCGTTCAGCCAAGGCAATTTTCTTAATCATCTTTGGTTCAGTTCAGTTTAATTCTCTCTGTATTGGACTTTGCCTTTTACTGCCCCCTGGCAGGACAATAACTTCACTTTATCCTGAAAGATGAATTTCTACCATTGACTCTTGTAACTGTCTCGCAACTGTCCAAATAAGCAGTTTATATTCTATGCACCTTTATTTAAGACGAACTTAAATAAAAGTGGATGGTGCAACACAGGTAATGAGCTATGATATCTTTCTCCATTTTGGACTCCCTGACAACCAGTACCTCAATGTCTGAACAGAAAATCACTCCTTTTGTTCACAACCTAACATCAATCATGTTTTTTCTTTTTTCTTTTTATTATCTTGATATTTTCCAACCCTTAATTCTTCCCACTAATGGCCACATGTGTGCTCATTACCCATGGGAAAAAATTAGTCTTCTTTATTTTATCTTGGTGCTGACTTCCTGCTGGTCTAATTCATTACAGCAAAAAAAAAAAAAAAAAAAAAAACTGCCATCATAATTACAAGCCTGTTGTTGCCATGGTTCTCATTTTATTACTTTCTAAACAAGGATGGTGAAGAATGAGGATTCAAAAAGTCATCTGAGATCACGCTGTTGCTTCATTCAATTAGCCTGTCACTAAAAGCACCACTAAACCATCAACATTAAACCACCATCACACACATCTGCCCTACACTGGCGTTTTATTGAATGCTGGATATTGGCTAGTGATGCCATCCACCTCGGGTGGGATGGAGGTTCCTCTCTGACCACTGTCTGCAAGGAACAAGATGACGTTTCTCAACCCGTTTAACCCAGCTACTGTACACTGCATGCTGGGAAGTATGCTAATAAACTAACAATACTTGTAATCAATTTAATGAGGTAAGTAAAAAAATCAGTTGCACGTTTTGGCTGAGTTAATGATTACCATTTTATGGTCTATGTACTACAGAAAAATAATAACTCAATTAATATAAAATGCAAAATGAAAACAATCCTCAATTGCTGTCTTGTAACAATAAACTTCTAAAATCTACAAACAGCAAATAACAGCTTTGAATCTCTGAGCAGAAATAAAATATCTGCTGACTTCAAACACACAGCCTAGAAACATCTGTTTCAAATATCAAAAAACAATACTGAATTAATTTGTCTTTGATAATTACTCTACCATCAAGACAGCACCCTTAAGCAAGTAAAGATCAATTATGTTGGCATGATTGAATGAGGAACGACTCTTCATTGTTTCTTCTTTTTCTTCGGGGTAAAGAGTGTGCTCAGGACCAGATTAATTGCTCCAGGTGTTAATTTGCTGCCCGCCCCCTGAACGCCACGTGTCTCCATTGATTAAAATTAGCCTGTGTTCTGTAGCTGCACTCTGTTCATTTAACAGGGTAATTGATGGGGCCGCTTGTCTTGTCCTCTGTCCTCCATTCCTTCTTATCCTTCCTTTCTGTTTTTTCTCTTTCCTTCTCTCCTAAACACTCCTGTTTGCCAGTGGCCTTGCTCCTAAATCATGCTGTTTGCAAGCTGTCTCCTCAGGCATGTGTGTGTGTGGATGTGTGTGCTTGTGTTTTTGTGTTCGCTCTCTGCACATACTGCTCCGAGTTCCCATTTCACACGCTAACATTACTGCCTGCCAGTATTTTTTGTTTGGTTTATTAATCCTAACTGTTATATAGGTCAATATAACAGGTAAAAAATAGGAAAATATTAAGGTGCCGGTGCTGCCATTTTTGTCACGTGCCCTTTTCAGATCTGAACACCAGCTTTTTGGAAGCATCACTGGCACAGATCATTAAAACATTTAAGATTCTGTGATTGTTTACAGTATCTGAATTTAAGAAAAGCATAATTTTTAAAGAGAAAACAAGAGTAAAGGAGTTGCTGAAGGCCAGAAATGTGGTTGACTGGTCTCAGGCTATGAAAGCATTTGTTGTTGTTTGTGTCTGTTTTTTTTATAGTCACCAACTAAACCTGCTGCTATTGGTTGTTTTGTGTTTCATGTCAATGAGCACTTTAAACCAAGACAGTATAACAGCAGAGCAAGATTAAAACAGGCAGCTCTTAGTGTGAAGACAGGACCCACATTCAGTCCATTACAGTTAACTTAGCAGGCCCATCTATCAGCAGGTCTGACCACATAGAAAACCCCGAGCATTTCCCTGAACCCCAGACAGCTCGGCAGCAGTGTGATTAATGAAGCAGGCCATGATGCCAGTGCATCAAACAGACGTGGAAAATGTCTAGCTGGGTCTGCAACATGCTGAGCTCTGACATACTGTGTCAGTCAGCAAGCGTTTTTTATTTATCCTTCATATGCTGCCACTGTTGATGTCGTATGTTTAGAGCTAAGAAACTGAAAAATGGATGAGTAAAGTAAGGGAAAGAAAACAGGCAACTGTTCTGCAGGTCAATGAGACAACTCAAACTCTACACTCCTGCATAAAGTCAAACACGCTATGCAACCACCCTGACCTCCACACCCTTTCTATCTATCTGCCTCACTACATAGAGGACACACTACCTCCGACTCTGGCACTGCTCATTGGCACCGGTCATAAAATATGAGCTACGGATTGGCCCCATATGTTAGTAATTCCTAGGGATACTGGTCTGGTTACTATAGCCCGGCCACTACTGGATTTTTGAGGCAGATGCTAGTATTGATACTTAGCAGTTTAAAACATATCAGCTGATGGTATTTCTTAAAATCAAACACATAACATAAACAAATATGGACATGGATTCTTAGTTTTTTTAAGAATCATGACTGAGAGACCACTGAGTGGGCCTTTTTACAGATAAAAAATCTAGTTGTCAGTGCTCATGTCTGTGCTGCAGTTTCTTCTGACACATACACCGATGCTGATGTATTTACAAGAGCTCACATTGACATTTATACATACAAAGGGATGTCCTACTCTTAAGTTCCAAAAGCAACAATCTTCTTTAATTTATTCATTTTACAGCCACCATCTAACAGCTTTAGCTTCACTTGCAATGGTCTGGCAAACGCTCCATTTGTTTAAATCAGAAGTCAGTAGATAATTGTCAGCAGTATTCTCCACTCAGTTATCAAGTCTTTGAACCTCTCTCTCTTTTTTTTTCTAATTTACAAAATTGAAAACCAAGGTGGCTGTTCGGAGGACAGGTTCATCTGCTAAACTGTCTACCAAAATCATCTTCTAAATCATTTTTAAAATCAAACTTGGAGGCAAAATTTGAATCTTATTAGCAGAGTCAAGTTTAATTTCATAACAACTTTAAACAGTTGTTCAAGAGGTCTGAGATGTTGCAAACCTAAACTAATTGGCCTTTGCTCAGCTGCTGTTCACAGTAAATCCTTCAGATTTGTTGTTTCAGTAGCTGGCTAAGATCTCCCATGGTGGCTCTACACTGGCCCAGCACCATTGTTTGTTGATTGAACCTAAATATACCTAATCGAACTCGAAATGATTCTTGATGGATTTTTCTCAAGCTCATCTCACAGCTAAAAGCGAGTTTGTGAGCTGTCTGTCTTTGTGCGGCAAATTCTTTCAAACTCTAGTTCTTGCATCATTTTCCTGATGAAACCAAAAAAATTGGTATCTCATTCTCTCTGATGTCAACAATGTCAGAGAGATGTTCCCACTCTTGTTCACAAGAAAGAGATCCAGATTTGGAAAAAAAAAGCTGCACTTTTCATTTATATTGTATTAAACTCAATAATACATCAACCACAAGTGCAAACTTACCAAACATATACCTCTGATCTCACAAACTATGAGGCAACAAGTCAACAAAGGAACACCAAAGCATGTGCAGTGCATTTCTAATCCATATTAGAATAAATTAATAAACTTTACTGAATAACACCATGCATCCACCAGGTCAGACTGTAAAAACAGATTACTTCAGTCAAAGAGTAAACACAATGCAGGTGACTGTGTGAAGATGAAGGGAAGTACCAAAGAGGGTGTGGCGACTACAATGAGGACTAAAGAAGCTTATGATGGGAAGAGGAGGAGAATGATCGAGATTAGACCAGAGGGCAGATGATACAGAATGGAGAGCTTGTAGAGGAAAGAGTGGAGTGAATGAAGTGAGGGCCAGCACATTAGTCACACTTCCAGTGAGCCATAGCGCCACACGGTTAGTGCTGTGACATGCACTCTGTTAGGGCAACAGTCACCTGCGGGAGAAACCACTACTGCACCAAAGAAAAGGTTTAACACTGCGTAGGGAGAATGGTGCTTCTTTGGTAATCATAATCTGAATTTAAGACTCAGACTTGGCCAGCAAATATACATGAGCTCTGTCAAAGACAAATTTCCACTGCCTAAAAAGAGTCTGAATCTGATCTCTTAGGGTGTTTGTCATTCCAAAATGAGGAGCACATCAGGCCTGTTGCTAAATATTTCAAGCCACAACTCAGCACCCAAAAAGTTTTCCTCTATCCACGGGAGAATGCAACATGTTTTATGTAGTTCTGCTTCTCGATTCCTTTCTCTGCAGAGCAGCCAGTCAGGTTGTTACTTCTTAACACCATCAAGTTCAAACAAACCCGAGCTAGTATGTAATGTGTTCAAAGGAATTCAAATGCAACTAAATTCTAGCACTGACATGGTTCTAATGGTCTGTGGTGTCTCAACTGCTTCACTCTGAGTAGCAAGCTACGTCCATCTATGTTGAAGAAATCAAAAATTCTTTCACACATCACTTATCTGATGGTTTGATGTCTCAATTTTGCATTACTGTTATGGCAACAGGGCTTGGAATGGGTCACTGCAATTCATGCATGCCCCCATGCAAGAGAGCAAGGCATGATCTTTTTTCCCACGTCCAAATTTGTCTTGGCATCCAAACTTTTCTATGCACCTTTATTTAAGACTTGGACACTTTTCATTCTGATAAAGAGTTGGGATGGTAGGACATTAACTCCTTGTGTGATACACAAAAAGTTGATTTGTAAGTTTGGTTGTATCAGTAAAATATTGTCTAGTGTCATTAACTTACAACCATTATAAACTACAAACCTAAAGTTCCAAAAAACAGATGGTAATTTTGTTTTTCACATCAGGCCTTCTCTTTGACATGGACCAGCTGTGTTTTTGTAATAACTAAATTTCTACAATTAAGGGACAAAACTCGTTAAAGCAGGTGAATCCAGAGGACTTGTTCACCTGTATTATCCACTAAACATCCAGGTGACTTAGCTGTGCATTTAGCTTCAGGCTAACGACAGTATGAGCCACAAGCCAAGCTGGCAGCATATTAAAGTATTTAAGCACAGTGTTGAGTAAAACATAAAAATTACATCATCTCGCCTTGAGCAGGATAATGCTATATGCAGACTTTGGTAAGCCTTTGAGTTGCATATAAATATATATTTGTCAGAGAGTGTGTGTATGTGTTTGTGTGCCACAGGCTTTGCTGGCAGAGTCTCTGATCTTTGATATGCCTGCCATTCACCAGGGAAGAACTTTAATATTCCAACAGTAGCACCAATACACACACACACACACACACACACACACACACACACACACACACACACACACACACACACACACACACACA
>JBBMJY010000011.1:3527748-3543648 GCA_037833715.1 Toxotes lorentzi
CCCCCCCCCCCCCCCCCCCCCCCCCCCCCCCCCCCCCCCCACCCCCCCCCCCCCCCCCCCCCCCCCCCCCCCCCCACAACCCAACACATACATTTAGACATTTACAATACATTTTATAATTTATAATTCACAGTTAAGAATACCCTGTTCAAATTGAAAAAAAAATGCTAAGTGTGGCATTAATGCATTGGATTTATAGAGGTCTACTCACTGAACAGAACAGAATATTTATAATCTAAAACATTAACTTTATTAACTATTCGCTCCATTTCAATCTCAAGATGAACGGCACTATGATCTCCAAACCTCAGGGAGTAAACTGATTCCTGATTTAAATACAAATTCTGCCAATTTTATCTATGCAAAGTGTTTGTTTATAATAAATGAGCAGTCGTGCATCACACAGCTAAGGCCACATATGTGATGAGTGAGGTGACTACTTTCCAGTAATGACACTGATAATGAGATGAGATGCGTTGGGGATTGGGCGGTGTGTACCACCTCCCCTAACCAATTTCCCGGGAAAAACCCTGAGGTATCCATTAGTATTAAGAAATTTCAAATGATACCCAATAACTGAGCCAGGAGTTTGCCCTACAGAATTTATATTAAGTAGCTACAGCTGATAAAATCTGCTGTCAACAGTGGTTATTTCATAGCAGTCTTGGGCTTAAAAATGGGATGGCTGACTGTAGCATATAGACTGCAACATCTTTGGAGATGCCTGAGAAAATAATTCAGATAATGACAACCCAAGTCAGGATCATTATGACTACTTGCTTATTGAGTTACAACAGTAGAAAAAAAATACTACAGAGACTCCAGGAAAAAAGTTGAAAAAAAAAAAAATATTTTGAGAAGATCTGTCAGAATCTGCATTATAAAAAGTAAGTCTTTATTTCACTATGTTCTGTTTATCATTTCTGGAGTATTGCTAAGTATCACATAACTACTAAATACTTTCAGTCTGACATATGCAAAGAGAGGAGTATCAGTCTGCCAGTAGGTACAATTATTTACATTACTTATAATCCCTCACTGCCCTGTTTGAAAACAGCCATTCATCTTTGAGTCTGAACCAGCGGAAGGATAACAGTCAAATATTTCATCCTCATTCACTTGAGAATAAGACAAAGTAACTGCAACTGCAGTGTACAATTAACAGAGTAGATAAAAAACTGTCTCCTTTGAAAAGGCATTAGATAATAATAATAATAGAGTAAACTGAGTAAACTGGACATCAAAACAGTTGTCAATTAAGTTAATCTCTAGTGATCATTACACAACTGGGGCAACCCTGAAATATAAACACGAGGAAGTGCTGGGAGGAATGAGGCCTGTGTAAACTGACTTTGGTTTTGTGACTGAGATAAGATCAGTTATCTGCCCCTCCCCAGCACAATAAGAGCCTATGTTTGCTCTTCATGTAATAATAAATATTACATGATGACTACGAATTGAGCCCTGTATATATAGAAAGAGGCACATCTGGCAATCAGTAGAAAACAGATATCAACCGCAAATCTTAGAGTTCTCACATTGTTCTGAGCACCAGTGGAGAGGTAAGAACTAATGTTTTAAATGAACCTCATTTAGACAAAGAGAAAGATTTTGGGAAATGTGCTGAGATTTGTTACTGTATTGTAAGATCATTTTGTTTTGTTTTGGCTTTTTTGTTTTTTCATAGGATGAAGTGTACTGTGGTCTTCCTCGTGTTGTCCATGGTTGTCCTCATGGCTGAACCTGGAGAGTGTATTTTGGGAATGCTTTTCCATGGAGCCCTTCATGGTACAGTCAATCAATGGGATTTTTAACCATCAAATATTTTGAAATAAAGTAACTCGAAAATTACATGTGTTTCAAATAGCATTAATTTTAATAAGGCCAAACAGAACGGGATCAATTTACTTTAAAGACCGCACAATCGTCACATTCAGTTGGTGCATTAATTATTAATCTTTATAATTACAACTAGTGTTTTTATGTTAGAACATACCATCCACGTCATAATTACAAATCAAAAAGGCCATTCATTACCTTCCAATGTATGCGACATCATATGGATGCTTGAATTTAAAAGACAGGTCTGGTAATAATTAAAACTTTTCCTATTGTCAACAAACACCTTGAAAAGACAAAACAAGCTACCAACAAGTATTGCATGAAAGTCTCATTCACACCACTTTACTATACTCCACCCTGTTGCTGCAAATATTAACTAGAACACCCAAGTTGTGGCTAAGATGGTCCACGACAAATGCCCAATTTATTCCTGCTTGAGATATGTTTGTTTGTTTTTTTTAAACTATGGTGCACAGCTGTTTCAGGAAATTACTTAGCTCTTTTCAAAAACTGAATTTTATAACCCTTTTTTATAGATTTAGATTGTCAGTGGAAACAAATCAAAAAGCCACTGCTGAGGCAGGGAACTTGAAGAGACTTGACAAACAGACGAGGGTTTGTTTTTCTTTAGGACTTCTTCTGTTGCCCAAAACGTGGAATATCTTGAGCTTTATTCTTACATAATAATGGAGTGTTTAGCATATGCAAGTACTTATAAGCATTCATAATGTGATGATCAGAATATATTAACCTTTACCATATGTGTTAATACTGAATTACCTAATCTAACTGTATTCCAAAGAATATTGTTATGATAATGTATTGACTGATGTATGATATAATGTGACCAATTTAAATTAAATGTAATTTTTTGTTTGATTGTTTGCTTGTTTTTTCAGTTGGCAAGTTGATCCATGGGTAAGAACCTGCGCTTCTACCATTATTAAACATTGTATATACAGACATACAATCACATATTATAATTGTTCTTCTCTCTCTCTACCAGACTTATCCATGGGGGCAACTACAACGAGAAGCAAGATCAGCTGGATCAGCTGGACAAACGTTCAGTCGATTATAACCCAGGGCGTCCTGCTTTCAACTAAAGAGGCCACGCAAGGGCAACCATCACTGAATATATATTTCGGCATTAACCTATTGTTTGGGAGCATTTGAAATAATTTTGTAAAACTGAGACATCTGGAATAAATCGGCACTATGACATGTCAAAACATTTGTCTGTCTTGTTTAAAAATGGTATTTGACGACCATTTTAACATTTATAAACAGCATGTAAACATTTAATAAATGTTTTTTGGCTGGGGGGAAAAGGCTGCCTACTGGGGGGGCAAGGGATCAAACCGACGACCCTCCGATCTCAGACCAGATTGGAGTCCAAAGCCGCACTCTTTACTTACAGCGCCACGGCCACCCCAATGAATGATAATATAGTAAAACACAGCTGAATGAAGATATCACTGCTGACAAATACTGTACATTAATAAACACTTAAAATATCCTTGTGCAACAGCCAAAGAAACAACTGAATATTTTGGAGACACACTATAAAATGAATTAAGTAACAGGGGAGGTAAGAAACAGAACATGCGCCTTGTGTCATTATGCACAAAAGTAAGTCACATGTGTCTGAAAGTGCTACAAGACCTGACAACCAATAAACAATACCACTGGCTGATCAAATAAAACTTGAAAAAATATGGTCCAAATTTTTAACTGGAAGAGTCTCACGACCAAAACCAAGCAGCTCATCAGTCTCATTAGGAATGGACCTAAGAAGATACGCAGCAGGGCACCCTCTGACAACATAGCTGTCTAAATGAACTTGTGTTCCTGGATGAGCATGTAAGAAACCAAATCCACACAGCTAAACCCAACATCTACTGGCTCCTTGTTGCTCAGCACAAGGTGAACACTTACTTAAGGCACCAAATGTACACATCATGCAGGGTGGCCCACATCAGATTAATGTATATTTTATTATTAGATTGTGATTATTGACGCATTAATTGTGCAAGCATCACTTAAATGTTGCGGTTGATAGACATGGATGTAATTTTAACTACATACTGCTGCTTAGCTTAATCTATGATAACACCTAAATTATTTGTTGACTATATTTATAATTAATAATATAAATCTTGAATGTAACTTGAAACTAAAATTGTCAAATAAATGTGCCGGTGTAAAAAGTGCTTTCTTCATCGAGCAAATGTAGTGGAGTCGTAACAAAGTAGCATAAAATGAAATAAATAAATCAGTAAAATCAATAAAAAGTACAGTAGTGAGTGAGTGTACTTAATTATTTTTCATCAGTGGAAGACACACAACATTTTGCAGCATAAAAACCTGCCTGTGTGTACAACTGTATTTACACCTTGAAGTTTTGGAAGATGTTTACACACAAGACAAATATATATCTGCACATACAACTGGGATGAACAACTCGTGCAAACATGGATCTGAGATGAACGGCACCTCCCATGTGATTACGAAGTCAATTTAAATATCCACAAATGTGGATTATGACTTACATGAAACACAAATGTATTAAAGAAGTGAAAAAGCAAAAGATTCAGAAAGATTTAAAATTTGTTTTTGTGGGAAATCAGTGAGCAAAACAACCTGAACTACTTTTAAACATGATGAAAGAGTGAACATTGGATAAAATTGTTTCAGTTTCCTCCTTAAGATGAATCAACATTTTAAGAGCTAATTACAATATGCACAGACAGTGGCTGTTTTTTATCTCTTACTGATATGAAATGACAAAATGACTTCAGCCATTGCTATAAAAAGAGATGTGTATGTACCTACACACACTCTCTGCTTGACTCTTTGACAGCTGCCTTTTGGCTCTTGATTCAATCAGCAGGAAGGTGAGTAGTAAATATTTAGTCCTCATTTACCTACACAGTATGTGTCCAAGACATTCATTAGCAATACATTAGAGTTACTGTTAATGTATATGTCATATGTAAAAGTGTGGCCTCTGTGGTGTGTTTGGTTCTTGTTTCCAGGATGAAGTTCACTGCAGTGCTTCTTGTGCTGTCACTGGTCGTCCTCTCGGCTGAACCAGGGGAGGCTTTCATTCACCACATTTTCAACGGAATTGCTCACGGTACTAATCACCTTTCATAGCAGACATTGTGACATGACATAGCTGCAAATGCACAGGTGTTACTAATAACATTACATACGGTATAGAAACATAAGTTCGAGGAGACACTGTTACGACATTGTTACGACTGATAAATAAAGGATGTACTATTTTAACACTATTTTTACTATTGTAACTATTGTGGATATTTATTATTATTACATTTTTATTATATTTTATATGGCCTTTTTGACATTTTTAGGAATAGTCAATATCTCTGATGTATTATTTTCTCTGTACTTCAACATTTATCACCCTGGGTGGATTGGATGGGTAATCACACATGTCATCAAAATGCCTTATCAACCTATTGGTGTAATTTTTGACACTGATGCATTTGTAGAAAAGCAGGTTTATGTTGAAGGTATCAAAAAGGTATCAAAAAAAACAACACACTGCTTTGCTATGTAAATCTGTGAAATCAAACTTGGTGTAATTGTTTCTCCTGTCTGTTTTATCTAGCTGGTCGCTTGATCCACGGGTGAGGACCTTTTATTACTGCTATCATTTCCACAAACACTTCTGCTACTACAGAAAATATTTGAATTGATAAAACGTATTATGTGTACGGGCTAAATCTAGTCAATTCTCTCTCCCTTCAATAGATGGATCACTGGGAGACACGGCATGAAAGACCAGCAAGAGCAGTTTGACAAACGCTTTAACCAAGATCAGGTTGATTTTAACTAGACCTCCTGACTCAACAAAGGTTCACCTGAGGGAGCATCTGTGAAGAAAAGTTTAAGATGAACAGTTATGCTTCTTGTCTTCAAAAATGACAAAATGAAAAATAAATCAAAAAATAAAAATCTACGAAGAATATCTTATGGCATTGTTTTTTTTTTCTTTTTTCTTTCTTAATTGAAATAAAATTGCATTTAAAAAATTCAAAACATTCTCCCATTGTCTTTATTGGACTGTACAATATTTACAGTCTTGTACGTTGTATCTAATATGCTACATTTATGAGCATCGCTTACTTTCATCTTGTGGCTTTTAATAGATTTGCAGTGCAAGCACAACAAACTCTCCTGCATAGGTCTTAAATCTGCCAGTATAAAACAGAGTATCACCAAAATGTCAGTACACTATAACAAAAGATCACTGTAAACAACACTGTGGTTTTATAAACAGTACAGCAGTAACTCTGTATCTTCTGACAAAGAGTTTTGTTGTGTAGCTGTAATACATATCAGTCATCGATTAATCAATCAATCCCTGGAAGCAGAGCCTATAACTGCCTGTAATATAACCTGTATGTAGCATGGACATGTTATAGTGCTTTCACATTATATCTCACCTCACTGCTTTAATAATGACAGGCAAAGAAACATCTCTGCAGTGGACTTTGTTTGCAATCCTCCGCGGATGTCAAACACTTTTTACCCATCAGTATAATATATGAGATACACAGAAATGTGTTTTCTGCAGCAAAAAAGCTAAAGATTATTTAGGTTGTATGAATAATAATTAATGATGAAGCTAGAGTAGCATCATTTTTTGCATCATTAATTGATGTGGAATATCTTGGGGAGGTGGTCAGGATGGTGGGGTGTACAAAGCATGAAACTCTTATACTGGAAACCATGGTTTGTGTACACTATTGTTTGTTTATTTATCATGACTGTGATTTTTCCCAAACTCAGGATGTTTAATCCAGATTCTGTTCACAATGCATTACTGAAACAATCTTTTTTTTAACCTTTGCATTTTTTTTTTTCAGAATGTGATCTCAGAAACTTTACAGACCTGTTTCACAATCTCTGTCTCAGTGGTATGATAAAAAAACAAATTGCTGTGCAACTCTGATGTCAGGATGACAGTGAGATAACATGACAACATTCTAGACAAACCAGCTTTTAAGAAATGCAAGTAGCTTTGTACAGACCAGGGCAAACCTCCTTTTATTAAAAATTGTCTAAAATGTAATGTTTTAGATTAAATTCCCGCTCCCACTGAAGGTACTGAGCAAAGGGCAGATTTGTATAAAACGGTGCTAAACTGGCTGCATAACACTGCAAAGTATTGTTAGGACCGACAGAACCAAACAGCCAAATCATCAACCAAGAAAGTTGTTAATAATCAGACTGCAGCACATTTTGCCTCCCTTATTCACAACATCCACACGGTGACATTAATTATGACCACTAACATATCTGCAGACAACAGTGAAGTGCACGGTCAAGTCCAGACAATGCAGAAAAGGTGTAACAATAAATCAAGCATGTTTCATCCTCCCTCATTTGTTCTCTCTCCTTTACATGTAAAACAAAACAAAACACAACACAGTACTACCAGAGGAAAAGTCAGAACACACAAAATTTGCATTCATTCTTGGTGGTATACAATGTTATTCAGTGAAATGCTGGAATTTGACCAAGCTTCTGGGTGTATGGGACTGAATTATGTCAAATTTCAAATTCTTAAAGTTACAACTTGGGTCTGTGTGTAACCACAATAAATTTGTACTGTAAAGCTTGCGTGCAAAAGTTATTGCACAAACACTCCATATCTGCTGTATTTGCTGTGTTTGGGCCCCAAACATTTTCCAGTCCCTGCCTGTAAGAGAAACCACTTGTTCTGATAAAAGGGGTCAACATCAGCCACATTTTGATCAAAATCCACTAACATTAAAAGTTGTATTTTTCTTAAACAAAACTTATAAGTCTTGTCAAATAATATAATCTCTGGATTAGTTCCACCCACACACTGGTTTGCATATTTCATTTGAATACAGTCATGATTCTGACTGAAGGCAAATGGGCAAAAACTGTGTGGACTGATTTCCGGTTAAGATTAGATGAGAGTACACTGAAGTGCTCAACGTGTGCAGACAGCAAAACATAAAATGACACATAAGAATAGAATAGAATAGAATAGAATAGAATAGAATAGAATAGAATAGAATATGTCTGGATTACCTCCACTTTCATGTCTGTAAATTTAAATAAAATTCACAACAATCTTTATGTTTCTGTCTAATCACACAGTCATAGCTTGAAAAGCAGAACTTTGAAGAGGAGATGAATGGATCATTTCACACTTCTTGTTTAGATCAAGGTGTTGTGACATGAACAAGAAAAAATGGATTCAGCTTAACTCTACATAAAGAGACGTGTATGTGCGAAGCACTCGGCTCAGTCACTTGCATCATCTATTGATCTCACACTGTTCACTTTGTTGTCTTTGCCTTTTCATCCACCCATATTCACTTGTATTCAAGACATCTTTGGGTTGTGAGCTGAGAACTGGCACTCAGTATTGCATGTTGTGACCAACACCCTGTATTATACTAATGAACTAAAAACCCTGCCTCCTAGACAGTGAAAAGACAGAGAAAGTTTCTATACGCTTCAAATGCAAACTATGACAATCATAATTGCAGCCATATAATGATGTTATGTGGTTAATATTATTAATCATTATTTCATTTACCTAAACATGTAGTATGTGTGAAGAAGCTGACACAGCCCTTGCTTTTCTTTCTTTGTCATATACAATGTAATACTGAAAACTAAAAGACTGAACAGACAAGAAATAAACTTGTTTTAGGTTGATCTGAAGATGGCTCTGCTCAAGTTAAACCCTTTTCCCTCCTTTTACAAGCTGTTAGTACACACTGACTGGCTGTTCAGACCCTCACGACATTCATTTAACAAAGCACGAGCATGGAAACCGTCATTTCGTTTTGGTATGTGAGGAACAAAACCATTTAAATGCATGTACACAAACAAAGGGCGGTGAGATTGACAGACTCACTTTTTAAAGTTAGTCCGCCTGATTTGCAGGATTTGTGACATAGATACATGACACTTGTTGGAAGTCAAACTTTAGACTAGTTAGACTTTTCTTATTTGTAACTTTTTCTTATAAACATTCTGCTGACTGTAGCATGATTTGGATTTGCTGAACCATTTTCTTGCACAATTGTGATCAAAGGAAATGAACTGCAGTACAATGTAGCTTCGACTGAACCCTTAGTGCAGTTTCCCATGGGTGTCGCTCACTCACTTTTGGTTTTGTGTGTCAAAATGTTTGTGTGCATTAATGTGCTGATCACTGATAAATGTTCCTACACAGTGACTTCACATTAAGATGACCACTAGCAAACTTCCTTTTTTATTTTAGCACGCTGTCTCAATATTTTACAAATCATGCAAAAGCATGAAGAAGTGGGGCCTGATGTTTATTGTACTAAAGAACACTGTATTTGTGTTAGTTTCTATTTCTTTCAGTCAACACCAGGAGCAACAGAGCATTAAAGCCTGTCTAATAAAGGGAGGTAGTATGAAGGTTTCAGTTGCATGTTGTTTAATGTTCGATGAATGTTTTCACACAGTAGAATGCATACAGAAGTCATGAAGTGTGTTTTGGTGTTTCTAATGTTTATGCTGGTCATTCTCATGGATGAACTCAGGGAGTGTGTTCTTGGAGGCTTCAAAGCCTTGTATAGTGCAGAGAGTGGAGAGAGAAATCTGCACATGTTTAGCAACTGATGAATGGTTTCAGTCAGTCATGACAAAAGCTCTAGAATAAAACACGCATGTACACCTGCACAGGTGCTCTCCTCTCAATTAGTTTGGCTAATTAGACTCATCATAGTAGGAAAAGCACAGGTGTTTCAAATGGCATTAGAACCAGGACCCTGAAACTGAAGCAGCTAAACAGAATTCAACTGTTGATTGGATTATTTACACCTGTGCTTTTTCTACATGGACATTTCTAAATATCTTCTGTGAAAAAGTGATGTCTCTGTGTAGTAATAAGGAATATGAAGTTTGAGTTGCTCCAGCCTCAGTCCACAGTCCCTAACCAGGCTGTGCAGCAGGTGTTTGGCCTCAGAGACCAACTGGAAACACAGGTCATGGATCTGCTGCGAAAGCTGTAGACGAGTTATGTATACATTTTATGTCCTCACCGTTCCTTTCGACATACACATGACTGTCAATGACCATTCTGCTGCATCTAGCCATAAACTACATTACATTGTGTTCTCCTTACAGATGGAAGTTGAATTTTGAGTTTAACCACTTTCTCACAACTTGAAGAAATTGCTCTTGTGTGATTAGGAAATGAATTTATATCAGCCTCAGTTGCTTCTTAGGGGAACCATGACACTATCAGACATGAGAAAGAGCAGTTAATGACATAAGAGCCACACTACTGAGAATCTCAAGTCAGTCCCACCCACTGAGAGGAACCACTATATCACAACTGTGGGGCACAGGAATTCATATCAGATGCAGATTTCACGTCTTCTATCTCTGACTATCAGTCAGGTAAATAACTTAATATTGTCTTATTTCCGTAGAGCAAAGTGTTTAGGATTCGTGATAAGAACTGGCACTTTAGACACAGTATACAATATACATTATGACATGTAGCCTTGTTAGATTGTTGGATGAATTAATAAAACGAATGAAGAAATCTGAGTGAACCTAGAGTAACTGGAGGTATGGAGGACAAATAGACCAAGACCAGGGAAGCAGTGACTATGCTGTAACCTTTTAAATGTGACTCTAAATGCGTTCTTGTGTTTTTTAGGATGAAGTGTGTTATGATCTTTCTTGTGTTGTCACTGGTCGTTCTCATGGCTGAACCCGGGGAGTGTTTTTTGAAACACATTAAATCGCTGTGGAGAGGTGCCAAGGCTGCAGTGAAAGGGGCCAAGGAGGCATGGAGAGGTAAACCACAAGCGAACACACATTACATGTCGACATCAATTGATAGGTCACAGGTTCGCACAAACAGCAGGCTACTACAGTCTACCATCAATATATTGGCATAAACCAATAATAATAAGTCTTTGTTTACTAAATCTTTTATTTACTATTGGCAGCTCAGCTGTATTTATTAGACCACTGCCAACATGCTAATTGCAAACATATTGTTAATACATTGGCAAACTATAATAAAAATACAATACTATTATTTCATGTTCTTTAATGCTGCTTTTACCTTTTTTTTTTTTTTTTAGAATCCAGAAACTACAACAAGATGCATAGGTAAGCACTTGACAGATTAAAACAGTTAAAACCTGTAAAACAGTCTCAAGCCTACAAAGCTTTTATTTAGAGGACCTGCTGTATCTATTGAGTTCAAACAAAATCCTATCTGCGTATTAATTAGTGTTGTAAATAATTATTTACATTATATATCACAAGCTCCAACTTTACTTCCTTTCTCTAGGTATCAAAAGGGGCAGCGGTACCAGCAAGAACGCTCTTATGGTCGCGATTATGATCAAGACCAGCCATAGTTTGAGCTGCAGCTTTTTGCTTTGCAATGCCACAAACAAATGGATCACGAAACGCAACACACCAACCAGCGGTCTTCATTTTGCATGAAGCACTTGAGAAGAAGTACAGCTTACAATCATTTTCAAAAATATAAAACTGGTTGAATTTGCAAACCGATGAATAAAACAGCAATACAAAAAGGCAAACTCTACTTTTTGTGGTGTTATTTAAGTAAATAAGTTCCTTTAAAGGGGCCTGAGATGTTGAGATTAGCCTACATGTGAAAATGCCTGCAGAACTTCATATTGCAAAAGACAACAAGAATTGCAAAATTACACTGAGGAAATTAATTCATCCCTATAAAAACACAGGCACCTCACAACCATGTGTCCAGAGTTTCACATCACCTGTAGAGATCTGCTCTCTCCTGTCTTTGACAATAGTCTTCTGACGGTCAATCTGCTGAAAGGTAAGGTGTAAAAATGTAACCAGAGCATGATTGGATGTTAATTGCACCATGCTGTGCACCTGTGTGGAAGCGTCTGCATTCGTTACGTTTCTCCACTCGTTTATTCAGGATTTTTTTTTCTGTATATCTGTATATTTGTTATGTACACATTTTTTACTGTTACAGCAGCTGAACATGTTTACCAGCTTGTTTCCTTTTGCAGTTGTTGAGTGTTGTGTATTGTTCAGCTTACTGATACTCCTTCAGTGTTGAGCACAAACAAACTTTTCACGTCTTATTGGGTTGAACTTTGTGAAGCTGGTCTGAAGTGTTTTCACTTCTAGCTGGTGAGAGCTCATTGCAGTCTAAGAGATCCCTCGGTTATTTTTTTCCACTGTGTGCCATGTTAGTGTGTTGCCATAGCAACCGCCAACACAAGGTTTTGTTGTTTCCGAGGTCGTCACTTCTCTTATTTGTATCTAATTGAAACGTCCCAGACATCCTACCGTCTGAACATCCTCAAAAGAAATTAGAAAAATCCCTGGTAATTTTTAGTGGTGTGGTGTGTGTATAACTTTATATCCTTTGCACAGAACATCACATTTATTCCTGCTTAATTAAAGAGTAACACGACTCTATGACCCTTTTTTTGCTCAAATTTAGATCTGTCAGTTTTTTTGATGTTCGGTTCAGCCTAGCCCTTTGGCCCTACCCTAACCATGATGTAGAAGGCAAGACACGAAGGTCGATATACTGACACCCCCCCCCTCTCATAGCAGAGTTACAAGCCGACCCACTGCACAGGGACCCACCCAGTTTGGTCAGGGAGTCTAACATCAGCGATAGTCACAAACTACACAACGTGTAATTAACTCATTTGTACAATCATTGTATTAATTGACCTTTATTATTTTTCACTTAGCAAAACAGATTTTAATGCATTTTATTCAGTTTAGTTCAGATCTTTTGAAAATTTCAGCTTGTTATTTCAGCACTGACAGTTCAGTTTCACTCAGCAGAATCAGGGTGAAACAGAACATGCTTCTTAGCATTGGGCTTTCTCCCTACGTAAGTTCCCAATTCACACTGGTTACACGACATTTTGCAGATAAAACAGTCCACATTCTTCCTCTCTCGCAAACGCAGTCAAAACATTACAAAACAAACTACAATTGGTGACATTTTGTGAAGCCATTTATCATGTGATGAGGGATGTTTTCAGTTTAAGGCATAAAACTGTTTACCACTTCCAAACATTCAAGACTTTTAATTTCTTAGTTTCTAGAGACAGATCATATAGAAACTAAGGGACATCACCCTCTTGTGTCTCTGCGTTTTGTCACTGTTGGCAAGATGTGTAAGAGCATCATCTATCTGTCAATAATATTATCACAGCACACAGTATCACTAAGGTAAGGCATAAAACTAAGGTTGGGAGGGAATCTCGTTCTTTTTAACATATTTTTTCAGCATATTAATATTTATTGCCAAGCTCAGGAGCGTATATATATTATATCTGAGGGTATTAGACATTGGGATGATTCTGTATCAAATTATTGAATAAAGCTTCAAACAAGAAGCATCTAAACTTTTGCTCAGGCTCTGAAGGATGATAAGCATTGTTGGTGGGAAAATACAGGATTCTGCATTATAACTGGAGTGTGTCATTGTCAGTGAGTTTTTAGATAATTTTCCTATACTGCACATCTGATATGTTTACTGTCAGTTCAAAGAAATAATCTCAGCAGTTCTTCAAGTATGTGATTTTCTCCTTCTTGTCAATCATATGTCACTCCTATCAATGAGGTCTTGGTACACACACACTCAGCATATTTTTATTGTTGTCAGTTTGCCAAAATGTAAAAAGTGTGTAGCTTATGGTAGCCCATACAAATCTTGCCTTGCTCCCAGTCACAGGCTGACACAGTGAGGTTGGAGGCCATAAAACCAAAACAGTGAGCTGAAAGATGCTAAAATGCTTTGCGGAGTTCGGCTCATATTTCTTTGTCCCACCAACAGGGGTGTATTTTCGGCACTGCCAAAAGATCTGTTCCATTACTTAAGCTCTAAGATTTGTTTAATCCAATAAGTGGCTTTAAATAACTTTTCCATGTGAATGTAAATGACAGTTAAGCTTTCACATGTGTGTAAACCCTCCTGCTTCTATCCAATCCCAGACCAGCTAATGTGGCTTCAGAGAGAGGACTCCATGCAGGCTGAGGTGTCAAAGAGAGGGATGAAGGATCTCCTTCACTGTTGCCTCAAGACAAGCTAAAGGGCATCATGGACCAAGGCTGAAAATGACACCTGCATCTCCCCCATAAAATAAGACAAACACACACCAGCACAGCAAGCAAAGTTTGTTTTGTGGCTTCGCTTAAAACATATTGATCGGAAATGAGATGTGGTCAGAGGAGGGATGAGGTTGGAAAGGAATGTGTGTGTGTGTTTGTGTGTGTCTGAGGGTCACCCGTGTCATTGGCAGCGGTTGTTTACCTAAAGGCGATTGCTGGCCTCACACACAAGCCCTTCCCAGACAGAGACGCGTGGTAAATAATAGAAGAGCTATGACAGAGGGCAGACACACACAAACACACATCAGCTGCAAGGTTGCAGATGGGTGCAGGTGTAATGGGAGAGCTCTTTATCAACACGTCATTAATACATGAGGAGGGTTCACCAAGCCAGGGAGAGGCAGCCGTGTAGTCAGTGTGGATCCTGACATCTGCATATCAAATGCATGAGAGGTCTCTATGTCTCAATGACAGCTCAGTCAATATGAATTCAGCCACACTGGTGAGTCAGGTGACTCCTCACTTACTCACATTACAGACTCTAACCATTCACAAGCTGGTTGAAGATCAGGTGTAATAATAATAATAATCATGTCTCACTGCATCATTTAAAGGAGGCGTTCCACCTTTTATCATTTTTTTTAACCAAGGAGGACAAAACACAATCCTGCTCGGTCTAACAAGCAATTAAATCACTAAGCACTAGCAAAAGTCACCTCCTTTTGAAGTAGCTAGGTTCAGAAAGTAAAACAAAATAAAATACAACACGTTGAATTACAAATTAATACAAATGAAGAAACCGACAAAGAGAAAGAAGTAGATTCTAATCATGATAAAAGACTGAACTCTCTGTTCCAAAATTCTACAAGAGCTCAAAATTAATCTGGTTTACAAAAAGAAAACTGAATTAAAATCTAATATCTTCAGGATCTGGAGTGCTGGTCAAAACTGACCTGAAAACATCTCTGAAATGTTGAGTTTTCACTGTTTTCTGGCATTTTAGAGACAAAGCAATTAGTCTGTTTACTGAGACAATAACTGTCAGATTAATCAACTTAAAATAATCTTCAGCTACTTTTTCAAAATCATGGATATGAACAAGACAAATTCTAAATTAAAATCATTTTATTTTGCAAATTCTGTCAGTCACAATGAAAGTGTAATGGTAGGGTTTTTTTTTCTTTTCCTTTATCCTGGAGTGGCCTCTTAATACAAGCCTGCTGTGAGAAGTCAGACAGGGCAAACAAGAAAAGAAGGGGACAAATATGTCATCAATCATAAAAGCTTTAGGACAGACACACAAGAGCACAATCAGTCCAGTTATCTCTCTTTTTCATTCTTTTTCCTTCTGTCTTCTACGCCTCCTCTCTAACTGGCTCCAAAAAAAGTAATTAACCCATCAAACCCGAAATAAGATAAAGATTTTACGTGTCAAAGCAAAAAACGTTATTTTCCACAAGCACTGTATGTCCCAGACAGAGACACTGAGATCACTGAATTTTCTTATGTTTGCACTTTGTAAGTTTTTGTATTGCCTGACCTTATTTGTGTTTCACAGTATGCTAACTAAGCTGGTTTACAGCTGGAGTTTTGCAGGTCAACCTAAGCACAGCGTTTGACAAAAGAACGTACATTACACAAACAGTGAACGCGGAACGGTAAGATGGGTCTCAGAGAAACATATTAGAAGTAAGAAAGAGAAAGATGTGATGAAGAGGATGGAAGAGGAATGGTGGGACAACAATGGAAGCATACCAGGTTTGAAATGGGGAGTGTGGCTACAGGATCACATTGTACTCTACCAGCATGGATGTGTTTGTGTGAGAGAGAGAGAGTGTGTGTGTGTGTGTGTGTGTGTGTGTGTGTGTGTGTGTGTGTGTGTGTGTGTGTGTGTGTGTG
>JBBMJY010000011.1:3543748-3568242 GCA_037833715.1 Toxotes lorentzi
GAGAGAGAGAGAGTGTGTGTGTGTGTGTGTGTGTGTGTGTGTGTGTGTGTGTGTGTGTGTGTGTGTGTGTGTGTGTATGTGTGTCGGTGTTAAATGCATTGATCAATATGGTGGATGTCACCAATCTCCCCAGTAGTGGTCAAATGTGGATACAATCCCCAGGAGCTATTACTGATCTCTCTCGCTCCCCCCCCCTTCCTCTCCCCCCGTGTCTTTCTCCGTCATTGTTTCTCGCCCATCACTTGCTCACTCTTATTTTTCAGCTCCTCATTCTCCTCAACACCCAACAGCAGAGAAATAGATGGTTAGACAGCTGACAGACTGACTGAGAGCTTTACACATTAAACACAGACAAGCAAATAGGCAGGAAAACAGGCAGATACGCACTGTGGATATCAATAAACATTTCAAAAATATCTTCGTGGCCCTTCACAAAGTTTCTGTTTTGCAGCCTTGAGGATTGGAATAAAAAAAACACTTTACCATTTCTTTTAGGCATACTGACGTCTTTTTTATGAGCAATTTTCTTTTGTGAGTTGTGTTTATAACTGAAATTGGATGCAGGTTTGCCTCAGCACTGATGGATTTGTGCTCTTGTTTCTGTTTATGAATTGGAAATAGGGAAAACTTATTAAGCAAAAACATCCTCTGACTGGTTCTTCCTGTTAACGAAGGTAAAATTGCAAGGTTAAGAACTGCAAGGCCAAGAACTCAGTTTCACAGGTAGTGAGATCAGAAAAAAAAACACTTCTCACTCTGCTTAAGAACAACTTTCCTTAACTTTTGTTATGTTCACTTCAGTAATTGTGAAGAATGATCAAGAGCCTTAATGAAGAGATTGTCACAACAGGACTTCATGCTGTTTTCATATCACATGGGAAAGGTAGTACTTTCCTAAACACGTTCTCTAAATAAACAAAACAAGGGAATACCCACAGGACACAACTTCATGTTGCATTTTCCTGGATTAAAATTCATGTACAGCCAACTAACGTTTAGTGACTGGCTTTTGGTGCTTTGGCGTAAAAAAGGCACCATGGCAGCGGTGGATGTGGTGACAATATTCAGTCCACTGATAAATATGAGTCATTCTTGCTCTGCTCTGTTATGTGCACTCTTCAGCTTCAGCTGAGTTCTAGCAAAAGCCTCAAGTTACAACAGACTTAGAGATATAGACACATATACAGCCTCCCCCCACTGAGTAAATCCATTACAAGTTGAAAGGAGGCTTTGATTGTGCTTTCTGGTTTGACTGAGCTTCATAAAATCTCTGCAGGAGGCAGAGTACAACCGTGTCATTCACAGCTGTCAGCTCCATACATGACCCAGTGAGGAGCCATCAGAGGGATGTGTATAGCTTCATGCGTATGTGGTTTTTTTTATGCGTACTCCTGTGTTGACATGTGGACCACCTAAAAAAAACAAAAAAAAAACAAAAAAAAAACAGAAGGCCTGTAACACTGTCTACACCATCTGTGTAGTGAAAGCAACACGTCAGCAGCACAACAGCAGAAGCTGCAGTGCTCCAGTGTTTACTCTGGATGCAGTGGAGGAAAAATGACTTGAAATCTGAAAATGACACCTTTGGTGTGCAGGTAAAAAGTGAGCCATTATGAAGCTGCAGTGGATAAAATAAAAGCATATTTGGTCTTTTAGACAAACAACCACAAATGTGTAGACAAAATGATAAATCTGTTAACCCCAAAATAGTGACACAGCATATACACACATGCAGGTGCAGTTCAGACTGAATAGTAACAGTTAGTGGCGATTAAAAAACAGTATTACAGAGAGTTTCTGTTCGGCCTCTCTAAAATGTCTCCTGTTAAATGATAAAGTGCACAAGCGCAACATTAAGAGAGACACACTGAGCAGACCGAGACAACAAGACCATCTCCTTTTCTTCTGTCGAGCCACCAAATCCACACAGAGACAGAAAGAGGTGTCTGCTCAGATCAAAGACTAACAGAGGAAAGAAGCTTGGTAACAGAGAAAAAGCTCGGATTCCAGTGTCATGCAGCCTGATCTTATTACAAACCTCATTACGTGCGGCAAACGCCACATGGCAGATGTTTTAATCAAAAGCTCATAAAAATGAGAGACAGTCACAAATCGGGGTTAAGACCTGCTGCTTCACACCACGGGATTAAACCTATGAAGCGTGGCAGTCATAACGCGACCGCCCCCTTGTTAAATTAAAACAATCTCACTTGTTCATTCAGCCCACTCGATTAAAAGCTACGCGGAAGGGAGTCTACTGCCACGGGGGGATCATGAACTGGTGGGATCCTCAGTGACTGATGTCGATTTCAAAACTTGAAACAAACAAAAGCCAAGAATTTAAGGTATTTAAAACTTAATGTAGCAGATTAAACAGGTTACACTGGTTCAAGAGTCTAAAAACCTCGTTCAGTGTTGTGGAGGATTTGGACGGCAAGTTACAATGAACTGGAATCATCCTTTGGCTGCAAAACGTTGAGTGATTGCAGACAAAATATGATGATGGGTAGAAAGGATGGAGAAAATGGCTCTGGGTGAAGACGTCAGAGGCCTGAAAAAGACATCGTGGGCACTGACACAGTGCATGACCTTTTCAGAGTGCTGTCTCTAAATGGGAAAGTGGCTGTGCTTTGAACTGGTAACACAGCTACTGGTGCAAACAGGGGGGCTGCTTGCTTTGATGCATCCAGGCAATATGCTTTATTTAACAATATCTCTATGTGTGAAGACTTCAAGTGGAGGACAGAACAATCTTTTCAAACTAAAGTTATGCACTATGCTGTTTTAAAATCAGACACCTGTCACACTCGCAATGTCTGAGAGGGTCCACATTTCACCTTGTGGATTTTATTATTAATTACAATGTAGAGCAAAGATTAAAGATAAACTGCAAGAAACTGGTGGTGTAATATTCACAGGTTTCCTCAGAGAGGATTTTACTGTACGCCCATCTAAAAACAGGGAGAGAGAAATTTCAGACAGTGTCCATTAGTGTAATTAGAGCCACTCCACTGACAATGAGGTTATTGTCTTGCTGTTTATTGTTTTTGCTTTGGCATCACAAAATGCCTCCTTTTATTTGATATGCATAACTGTGGAAATGATGTCTAACTGTTTTTCCAGAAAAAAACCTGAAGAACAAGTGCATATGTGATTTCTAACTCAGAAAATCATCTTCTGACTTCCGTAAAATAATAAAAAATTAATTGAAATACATGGGATGTGTAATATTACATGGGATGCTTCACTCAAAGTCCACATTCAAAGATTCAAGATGATAATGGGCTGCCAAGAGTTGTCCGATTTTTAAAGCTCCTCACCTACAGCCAAGAAATTCTGCCTGTTTCTGGTCCAGATTTGAAGGATGCAAACAACACAACGCAGGTGACAAAAATGATGCTATTGTTGTTTTTGTTTTGTTTTTTTTTAAGCTAAAAGAAGCTACAGAGCATTGATTAATCACATTTAACACCAGAAATTCAGTCAATACAATAATAACTGTATTTTGTTAATACAATTTTACTTAATGTAAAATCCTACAAAGGTTTTAAGTTAACCATAGGTTAGGATTAAATGAATAAAATAACAGTCTTTGCCTGATAAAATCCTATCCAGGCTCCAAACGTACATACAGCGTGAGCTGAGGGAATAGTGCTGTGGTCTGAGGTCACCACAAATAAGTCAGCTATTAAACACTTCACAGATTCCATTATGGATGAAGACAAACTTATATTCAGGGAAGATTTTGTTTTGCTCTCTTCTTTTTCCTTCAGCCCCCCCCAGTAAGTGGAGACCTGTGGGTTGTGGGGGCCTATATTAGTTAAGTATTTATTTACAGATCCTGGCAGAGCTGTCCTGTGAATAATTCATCTTCCATGCTCGAAGGAGTCTGTTGACAAGACAGCCTGACGTGGGAGAAAGGAAATCAATGCAGCTATGATGGGCAGCAGACTCCAGCATATCTGCTTCTGACCTGAACCCTGCTATAGGTGTGTGTGTGTGTGTGTGTGTGTGTGTGTAGTTCCAGTAGTTACAATACAGCCCTATGTAAAGTGATCAGGTCTTGATCTGCTGATCAGAGCGAAACAGTGTCCGTCGAGGGCAGACAGGCCGCAGGGAGATGTCATCTCCATGTTCCTCCTGTTATACGCTGTAGACAGTAACTCTAGTATGCTGCTGTACCTGAACCCTCCATTACAGACAGTAAAAAGCTGCTGTGGTGTACAAACCACTTAACTGTAAATCGAATGGATCTGATGATGCGAACAGTATTTCACAGTGCACAGCTGCTGCAACTGTCAACTTCAAACAAATTTGAACCAACACAACATTTATTTATATTCTTTAGTCTATAGCCCTTGGTAGTTTTACTTTGAAACAGCCGTGTGTTTTCTCTGCCCACACTATGTCGTCCTCACTTTACTCCCTCATTGCATCTGTAACCACTTCTTTCCACTCCTGCTTCCTATTTATCATCACTCAGTCAACATCATCCTCTCTCCCTCTCAGTCACTCTCCTTCCATCCTTTAAATCTCCTCGAGTAGAATGAAGACAAACTGTGGAGAGATAATTGAACACTAACACAAGCCGGAGTGAGATGAATGAAGTCTTTGCTCAAACTCAACAATACAATGAGTGAGATGCCGTTGGGTTTTCACTTCACTGATTTAAGTACCAACAGTAAATATCTAAATAGAAGCTGTCTCTTTAATCTACTTAAATACATAAAAAGCCTCTCTTCGCTTGTTTATTATTTAGCAGGGTATTGCCCCCTGTGCTTTCAGTTATCAGAAGTTTTTTAACAATGCATTTTCACTTGTAAGCTGATCTAAACACGATAAAAGAATCCAGTAAATTAAGTGCCCAACCAATACTGGAAATTTGAGTCTGATTTTGATTTTATCAGTCTGTAAAGACACACATAACACTTTAAATAAGCAGTACTTGGTATGCAAAAAGTTTTGAGGGTAATGTCAATTTCTTTCTAAAACCAAAATCACAAGGGAAAAAGTTTAAGGGATTTATTATTCAGTTTAAAATACTATTTCACTCTGCATAGAGGGCCTCATAAACTCCACTCTGGTCTACAAAAATGTCTCACCTGGCCTGCATGACATTCCCTGTGAAGCCCGTTCAAAGCCCGGACACAGGACGTTACATGGTTCAAACTGTGTTTTTCTTTTCAGGTATCAAAGCCAAGGACAAGCCCAGCAGTGTCACACTTCACTAGATGGTACTTCTTTTAAGGTTTGAAAGGGCTGATTGAAATAATCAGCATGCTTCCACACAAGCCTCCATAACAACTCTGACATGATGTTCCAAATACAGCAAAGATTCCAATTACCTCTCGTTGCTGGAGAGGTAATTGCATTAATGTGACGATCTTCCTGTGTTTCCCTGCCAGTATTCACAACTTCATTTCACTTCTCTCCTGCAGTTAATTACAGATCACATTAGAGCTAATAAGACCAGAGAAAAATGTACAGCATCCATCTATCTTCTCATCCACGTCAGTCAAAACATCGGCAAAGCAAAGAGGTCTGATCACAGCAAAGAGAGAATGCTATAACACTACCACTAACAGAGAGAAAGTTAGAAGCTCATTCATGTCTATGTCTATGCACGGTCAACTGAATGAGATGCAAACAGAGGTGTGCCTGCAGAGGGAAAACCCAACCTCGAGCTCACGGAGCAACACTGGCAACCAAGGCTTGTCCAAATAGTTGCTAGATTTGACGCAAGTTGCTTTTTTAAAAAAAGTGAGAATTTAAAAAATCACCAATGAGTTGGATTCAACAAGAGTCTACGAGACTTACATGAAATACAAGAAGATATTCCTAATGATTTTACATGATGCACAGTAACTGATAATTGACAGTGTATAAGTGACCGCTCTTCTTATGCTTCTCTTAATACATCTTGTTTAATCAGTACAAATACCAAAGCTATTGCAGAGTAACAGGCTATCAATCAGTCTTCCTCTCTAACTCTAAGCAAAAAAAGGAATAAACACATTTCCCAACGATTACTTTAACATAAACCTTCTCTCTCATGTTTCTTTTTCCGAATGCATTTTCCATCATAGCCTCTGCTAGACAGTTTGTCAGCTGATGTAAAATCACGCTGAGACCGTATGTGTATGTTGCCTTTACTCTGTCTGTATAAAGTATGATCTGTCTGAGATGTGTATTCTGCTCAGAAGAGTCAGCAATGGAAAAACAAGTACAACAGCCGGCGAGATCCAACAGTTTAGAAGGCAGCAAGGTAGCAGGTAACGCTAAAGAGAATAAGAGAATGAGATAAAAAAAAAAAAGATTATGCAGCGGGAAGATAAAGACTGATCTAACTGGCAGGTGACATATAGATGATGAATGAAAAGAATAGACTAAGGGATTCCTGAAGAAAATGACAAGAATGAGTAATGAGGCTGGAGGAAAAAAGATGACAGGAGACAAACTCTAATCTTTTCCAATCCTCGTTCCATCTGTACTGCATTCGTAGGAGAGGTTTGCGGTGAAATGGATACTTATAGACGCACAATTTTTATTAAATATTTTAGAAATCAAAATAAATGAGCAGCACATGACACGACAGGCAACATGAAACGTGAAATGACAAGGAAAGACAAACTATGGGAGGAGCAATACACGAGTAAAACCCCAGTCACTTTCAACAAGCCAGTACTTACAAAGGCATACAACTAGATAAATACTGATTTTCTAAATAACTTCAATTTGTTTTAAAATGTAATATTTGTTTGCATTAAAAGTTGAACAAATTTTACCACGTATATTATTTTTACCACGATGACGTCTGGTTCTTGTGCCACTGATCCACTTCTACAGGGACAAGTGAGCTATGTGGTCGTTCAGATTAGACTGTTACTCCTCTTATGTCTGTACGACACATGAAGCACAGTGGAGTCAAGTCAGCCGCTTAGTTTAGGTCAGCACATAGACGGCATGCAGAGAGAAACAGCCTGGCTATTTCTGTTCTTTTAAAATCAGATTTTCACCTAATCTGATTCCAGATAACTGAATCGAGGAAATTTCCCTCTATAATTTTGTGTTATTGTACATATTGAACTGTATTCATCAGATTTTCATCTACTATTTAATATTCAAAACATACATTCAGGAACTCCACAAGTGAAAGGACCTCACTTCATATCTGGTGGCACTGGCTCAAAGTCAGGATGCTTATGTGAAACCAGCGATGACAATTACAGTATTTCTGCTGCCAGTCAGCACATATCGGCCGGAGATTTCTTTACAGCATTGTTAAAGAACAACTGAATGCTGAGGTCAAACGTTAATGTTTTCCCACTGTTCCTTTTCAACATAAAGCCATGCTATTGCTGAAATGAGTTGAGTGAGCACATCAAGAAAAAAAAAGAAGAAAAAAAGGATGGTATAGAAAAGTGATCTGGAAGACTAAGATATGTTGTGGAAAATGCAGGTGAGTGGAAGCAGAACTCCCTAAAAGAAAGTAGTAAAAGCAGCATGTGTGCACACGCTGGAATAGGCATTTTCAATTATTTTCTGAAGTATGCAGTCTGGAGTAGACAGAGGAACTAAAGGAGAGAATAGAGACAATCCATCAAACAGACAGTCTGCACAGTCTGAGCAGAAGAAAAAAAAAATCAAAGAAATGGAAACTACCTCATACGAGGCTGAACACCTTACTACAAGCTGATCTTAATATGCTAAAATCTGTCACAACACAAACGAGAAGAATGGAGACTCCTCTGTAACATACGGGGAGACAACACACAACACAACTCCTGTCCATCTTTTCAACATCAATATTCAAATCACTTTTGACAATCATCAGCAGAGGTAAGCTCACAAATTACTTTTCTTTTGTTTATGTTTTAAAAAATAAAACTTGGAAAGAAATAACACTCCCCTTTGTGAACACCAACATAAAACAGCAACAAGAAGCATTGTGTTGTTCCTGAAAGCAGCTGAGATTTTTGATTCAGTTTTTTCTATGTTATCATGTAGTAGAAGGTGTTTTGTGCGTTCTTGATAAAGGAGCATTTCTCCAGTGTTTTCTTCAAACACTTCCTCTTTACATTTCTTTGACACACGTGTCTTTAGGGGAGTTCAGTAATGGTCAGCCACTAAAACTAATGGCTCTGGAGACACTGAGGCAATATAAAACTTTTTCCTATTTTCTCCACTAAACAAAAGATCTATTTTTAAGATGTTCTGGAGTAACACTATACTTTTCAGAAACAACTTTGTGTTCCAGACATATTTCTTTACCGGCATTAATGTTATATCTGTAAAGAAGTTTTATGCAAGTGTACAGTACTGTGCAAAAGTTTTAGGCACTTATTCTTTTTTATCCCTCCATCCATTACACAGTGCCATCAGGGTGTCGTCTGACCGTTCCCAGATTCATTCTGCAGCATGACAACAATCCCAAACACACAGCCAGAGTCATAAAGAACTATGTTCAGAGACAAGAAGAACAAGGCACCCTGCGTCAGGCCCCCCACAGAGCCCTGATCTCAACATCACGGCGTCAGTCTGGGATTACATGAAGAGACAGAAGACACTGAGACAGACTCAACCCGAAGAGGTAAAGCAGTTCGTCCAAATAATCACAAGGTCAGCAGCTGAATCCCCAACCCCTCCTGTCCACATGTCCACAAGTGTCACTGAGCAAGAAACCAAACCCAAATTGTTCCCAGTGGTCAGACCGGCACTTTTGCAGCCAGTGATCAAAAGGTCAACTAATTGATTAAATGAACAACCATTTCAGCTCTATTATGCATTTTTGTCCTGTGTTGATTCAAACATCAAACACCATCCTTCCAGAACTAAAGTGAAAAGTAGACAACATGTCCAAAATAATCACTCCTCATTAACAAACAGAACATCTGGTGTGTCTGTTGTGGTTTAATGAACACCTTGTAATCAGTGCTACACCTGTTTGAACATGGCATGTTTCCACACTTTACAGAAGATGGAACATATGACCTTATGTTCTAACTAAGAAATCAACAAGTCGTGTTTTGTCTCGTCAAGCTATTTAAAAACACAGACACTGAGAGTCTTGATCATGCTGGGGCAAAAGGAACGAAGCTGGCTGTAATATAGAGAGATCAAGTCTAGTAGAAACAATGTATAATCTGATTTTAGCTGAAAAATCAACAATGTCCTCATCAGGTGCTAAATTCTTAAATATGGAATCCAAAGCTGACCAGTTCCCAGAGGGGAGTCCAATTAGCTCAAAGCCAAACCTTAGCTGGTGTTAGCTGCTACCCTTTCATACAACATGCAAATCAGTGGCCTAATTCTCTGGCTACAGTTTGGAAATAGCAACTCTATTAATCTGTTTGGTAGCACCATCAATCATCAGAGCTCTTTCATAACAGAGCTGTCCAGATCAGGTCTGCACCCCCAATGACATGATGTATTAATTACAAAAGTTTACCACCAAACTTCTCTGATACTTCCCTCTCACCCCTCGCACTTTCTCTTAAATTACTTGACATTAAAGATAGTGTTTGGGTAGTGTTTGGAAGAGGTGTGTGTGTGTGTGTGTGTGTGTGTGTGTGTGTGTGTGTGTGTGTGTGTGTGTGTGTGTGTGTCTAGGTTTTTTTACAGTTCTGCTTAAATAAATAGAAAAATTACAATTATTAAATTTGCTGTTAAATAAAATGTTGTAAAACACAATGAGGTTTAATATCAACAGACTGAAAATCCACTACTTGTACAAACTACTCTTCCGTGTTCTGGTATTCCACATTTTCTCAGATGTGGATCTAAAGTTTCAAGTACTGTTTTTGTTTCCATATACAGCCTAGGACAAGGTGAATGTGCTCAAGAAAAAATGGCTAAAAGCTAATGGTACAGTTACGAAGAACAGATTTGAGATAAACTATACATCGGTAAATGCAAAAGACAAAAACTGAAACAAAAAAGGAATAAATCTGACTTTATTTCTCATAGAATCAAAAAAAAAAAATCCATCATTATGAAGTCAGTAAGAAAAGCCGAGGTATCCGTACACTTCCATGCACGCACATTCATCACGGCAGAAGCCATCAAAATGCCTGACCAACTGCTTTTATTGAACATTTCAAATCCTATTAATATCCTGGAAAATCTATTGTGGTAGCAGTGATGTGAATTTGAAGACATTAAAAAAAAGAATATTTGTGTAAGCTGCCTGCAGCGAGTCAGAAATGCTGTTTTAGGATGGTGTTATAGCCTCGAGAACAGAAAGAAAATAGTTCTGATCCATCATGCCTGGTACCAATTGTATGTATCTGAACTATATTGTCCTCTAGCAATGCAGGGACACATTGGTTGGAGCGGTCTGGGGAACATGTTGGAGGGGACAGTGCCATCAATCAGCACATAATCTGAGAAGGCACACTGTGAATGACAAAAGAGAAATAAACAAGACAGCCAAGATAATACAGCAAATATGCTTCAATAAACTGGAAGAACAGCAGGACTGAGTGATGAATCTGTTCAGCTGATTTTCCAGCAGCCACACTACAAATCAAACATTAGCGGACGCTGTCAGTGCGGAAGGCAGTTTGTGAACAAGTAATTGTGACCTAAAAGACACGAGAGTGACAGAAATAAAGAGCCAGAGAGGTCGTAAGGACAAAGAAAATGGAAAAATGACACTAAACTATTCTGAGGGGACATGGAACCTTCACCAATTCTATTTAAAACAGACAGACAGACAGCAGCTGCTTCTGTTTAGTCACTGCTGTGGAAGTGCCTGCCATTCACTGACGGCTCTTTACATGAGGATGTACATATAATACGTGCTGATTTTAATCAATAAAACATTCATATCATACATATCATACAGTATCAGCACTGCCAACATGTTTTATTTGTTTTTGATGGACTCACGGGGTTAACAGCAGCTCTCCATGGATATATATATACCCACCTCAGCAACGTATTAGATGGAGGCATCGCATGTGATAGAGCCATATCGTGCTTCAATTATATTGCCCATAGTGACTGTGTTTATATTATTTAAACTGTGCACATACAGAACTGGAGTTATATTCAGGCAACAGAAGCGTACTGCCGTGCAGTCATCTAGTTTATCTTCTTTAGTCACAGTGATAAGAGTGATGATTGTGGCTTTGCTGAATGAGTCTTATTGAAAAAAAGACTATGGAGTCAATCTACAATTTCCTTAATACAGTCTGAAAACCCTGCATGAAAACCTTGCAGGAGAAAATACAACCAGTCCAAGCTGATCAATCACAGCTTCTACAGTTCAAACGCGTATATCATGGCTAAATTTTGAGAAGGCACATCAAGTTTAGAACATTTATGTGAACTACTTTCTTCCAACACATAGGGATTCTGTGATAAGGTAAGGTAACAGTTAAAAAAGGCAAATAAAATTAAACCAAACTTTGGTTAAAGTTAGGGTTAAAGTTCTGACTCGGTTTAAGTGTCTAAGACTGGTTGCTAGAAAAGAAAAGGGTAAAATTTTGGTCACAATCAAAGAGAAACTTCTCGTGAAAACTTCACTCTCAGAAGAAAACCTCTTTGCATTAGCTGACAACTTAACTGGCAAGTAAGATTAAGTTGGCACTTCTACTTAATTCCAAAACTTCTGTGAGTAGGATGTGTTTGTGTGCCAATGCTGAACCCTTAACACTGAAATGAGCAAAAAAAAAAAAAAAAAAAATTACCTGAGTGAATTTGTCTTATCTTCATATTTAAAGCAACTAGGCAGCAAGAGATTTATACACAAAGGTTCTCAAATCTGGACACTGCCCAGTACAACCAGCTTCAAATTGTTGGCAGCTGAGCAGCTCTGCTGAGGTGCGGATTAAATGTCTTGCATGAATGCACACTCGTTTTGCAGAAATTGTGCAGGAAGTGACCCATTTCCCCACTCAGCTTTTCCCAGCTGGAAAGAACTTGAACCAGTGACTTTATAGTCTTAAAATCACGTCTTGACTTCAGATCTGTGCTCCTCATTATAAATCTGCAATCGATCATCTCAAACAGGCGTCTGAAACAGGCTGCATTCAGTAGAGCAGATGGATAAAGATGGTGGTCGCCTGAACCTTCCCACTGTGCAGTATTTTCTTCCTCTTCCTCTCAAACTGTGCTGGCAAGAGTGGATGTTGACTTTCAGATGTACTGAAGCGTGGAATGAGTATAAGGAAAGTAATGATGTCCAGAGGGCAGTTATCTTTAAGGTCCACATCCAGAGGAGGAAGTGGCCGAGCGCTCTTTCAGTGAAAGAGCATAAATTAAGATGCAGGTCAAATGTAAAATTTGTAATTACTTGACTTAACTTTGGTCTCAGCGTACTGTATAACAGGCATGGATTAAACATCTTCCATTTCTTTAAGTGTTTCTCTGCTATATACTGCTTTAAAAATCACTGTGGGAGGAAAAAGAAAAAGAAAAATCAAACAATAGACACTCAAACTCCACTACTCCAGAGTGCGTTTGTACACATCGATAAATGCAAACTATGTACCCAAATAACCTCCCTCCACCACCAGGCCCAGGCACACTGAGCTCAATCTAATGAAAGCTGACTTTGTCATTAAACAATAATCAAATACCTTTTCAGTCAATGCCTCCAAATGATGTAAGTTTCTGAACATTGGCGGAGATGTATTCCTGGCAGAGTGTCCTGTCTCATATTTGCATGTGAGGTTGGCAGCTCTGAATGTGCAGTGATAGCAGTCATTCTGAAAGTGATCCCGCTGTCTTTGAGGTTGTGGGCCTTAAAAAAAGAAGTGTATTTATGCGACAGTGATTGTGAAAATGCCGCTGCCAAGAGCTGGAAAACTGCAGGCTCCCTACCAGCACAGACGCAATGTGAAGTTTTCTAACACTACAACTGGGTCCTCTGCCAAGCTATTATGTTTATATAGAGATTTCAGTTGTTTAAAGATTTCGGTAGGCATTTTTGCTTTTTTTTTTTTAGAGAGTTATGAAGCTAGTGAAAGCTCTTTATCATCTCTACTCCTTCATTCATCACTCATTTTAATTTCCCTCCGGGGATCAATAAAGTCTTATCTTATCTTATCTTAAGTCACGAATCTTGGCTTCTATCCATCAGTTCAAAATCAAATGTCACACTCAGTTTAGAATTGGAAAGGGAAAACGTCTTTACCCAAACACTTAAAGCTGAACTGATCAGTGTTTTTATATTAACAATGGATTAAACTGAACAAAATTATACTGTGCATTCCTGTATAAGTTTTCTGGACATTACATCAGAATGAAAAGTGTTGCTTTCTATTTGTTTCTCACCATGGAAATACATAATGGCACATAACAGTTTTCATAGCAATAAAAACTAACATTTAAATTAAAATGTGGAAAACTGCAGTGTCTCGTTTATTTTCATATCCTGATCTTTCTCAATACTCATTTTCTTTCATATGATGCAGATACATGATGATATTTCCATTTGTTAAGATAAAATCTAGGACATATGAGAGTATAAATGTGATTTTCTCTGTAATTCGAACATAAGTTAGCACTGATTATACCCTGTCACACAGTAGTGGTGCACCCTGGGAGTTCTGTCAGGTGTCACTGCTAACTTTAACACAACACAGCAGGGTGTATGTGTCTATGCACTTGTGTGTGTGTATATATACATGTGTGTGTGTGTGTGTGTGTGTGTGTGTGCATGCGTCGCCACAACTACTGTGGAGCAGATGGTGTTTTTGCTCACAAATTGGCTGTCATGAAAATGGCGGTTGAGATAACAGCAATTCAATTTGCTGATTATTTAATAAAATATGGAAGGCAGAATTAAGACTGAGTAGTTAAAGGTACAAACAGAACATTACCAGCCCTTGTTCTTACATCTTCTAAATCTGTGCACTTAACTGCATCTTATAAACACGTAATGTTCATTTGTGAGGACGAATGCTTCGACAGAACACATGGGGTCATCATCATGCTTAAATATGAGCTCATTTAAATGCACTAAATCTAGAAAGTTTTATCTACGATATGAATGTACAAAAACATTTCAACAATAATCACAAAATGTGATTAGATTATTACACTCAGCTGAGGTGTCTGTGCAGCTGTTCTGTTTCAAGCATATCTCAGATATAGAAATGTCCCGGTTCACAGTAAATTGTTTTAACGTTTAAGTCCAGCTCTATAAAAACTGCTCGCTGAGATCCATCAGATCAGCTTCTTTCAGCACAGACAAAAGACTGTTCAAGTCAGCGTCATTATTTAACCGCAGAATAATAAAAGTAGCCTTTTAAATGAGAAACAGCATCTTTTATGGGCCATCCCCTCGGGAATAAATCCTATAAATCGTTGAGCCAATCCCAAAACATGCTGCTCTTTATAAAACCGCCAACTACCTGTTTCTTTAAATTAACAGTGTCTATTGATTATATGCTTGTCTTTACAATGTTTCTATAAGTAAGGTGCTTATATCACATGGTATCTTAGATAAGACAGCTTATTTGCCATAGAACATTGTGTAGAAATTGATAAAAACATAAACTTAACATTGATTTTCTCTCTCAAACAAATAAAAATGCACTAACAGACGCCATGTTTTCAAAAAATACCACATGTACAGCTTCTGCAGAGATAGTAAACAACAAATATTGCCAAGGCACTGTTGCCAGCATTGGACTTGTTGAGATGTTTTGCCACTGTTATTCTAGGTGAAGACTTTGTTGTGTATCCCAGTCCTGAAACAGGCAACAATGACGATTCTGTGTGGGGCGGAGAAAAGGCTTTGTATGATGCTCAGACTGAGTGCACTTCCTTCGTCTCCCATTAAACACCAAACAGCTTTTAGTGTCTGTGCTGCTATGTCTTTGTGTGTTTGTCTATACACAGCTGGAAGATGAGAATTTTAATTCTCTGTTGCAGTACTGAGGCTGATAAAAACAGGCACATAAATCAGTCACAGTCGAGGCTGATACCAAAACTCACAACACATCATCTACCATGTCACCAAGTATTTCCATGTCTGTCTTGTTTCCATTTGCCAAGTTCTTCAACTTCCAGCTTTAGTATATTTATTTTCAATATAGCTAAAGTCACACACACCCATTAAAAACTAGGCTGACAAGTCTCTTCATGAAAATCTCTCTCCTCCATGTATCCAAACACAGAAAACAGAAATGCTCAGAAAACTCAGATTTCTCAGGACTTGAAAAACAAAACTGAAAAACAAAAAAAGGAGGTGTTTATGCATGATTTTTTCCCTTCCATCCATTGATTTAAATAGAAAAAAAACACATAACTTGCTGTTATTCCACAGCAGTATTTCCAACACTGCTTGGTTTATTAAGAGCTATTATTTAAATGTGGTAAGAGTTCGCTGTGCCAAGCAGAATGACGTTAAAGGCATTTTATCCATCTGGGAGGGAGACGCATTAACCTTAAACTGATATTTAAATGTCAAGACAGTATATGTGTGTGTACGAGGAGCATATAGAGAGTGTAATTCAATAAAGGCCTACCCTTTTCAGCTGCATATTATATCAGATTATGCAGTCAGAGATGACTGATTGCTGGGGCCAATGTTTTCATCAATTAGGCCAAATTACCAGCTGCAGCAGCACACAACCTCAACCTTCTCAATTATTCAGCAACGTTGTGTGCCTCACAGGTGAAGACGAGATTTTTCAACTGCCAAGCAAACCTGTTTGGTATGTGCGCAAGTAAAAAGAAGTGACACATTGTGGGTGAGTGCACACGTGGATGTTCATGTGATGTTTGCATGTTCATGCAATTCCAGGTGAACATGTAAAGAAGGAAGTGCAGCCCTGCTTCTTGCAAGCGAAAAACTTAACCTGAATTCTCCTGAATCCTTTTCCCTCTCCAAGACCCACTACCGTAAGAGGACAAGATATTCCTTTATGTATTTAGTTATCTGTTTATATATTTAGCACCCATTTAAATAAACATTCTTTTGTAGTTAATCCTCTGTCCAGATAATATAAGAAACCTTTTTTTTTTTTTAAAGCTGCAGGTGGCAATTATTTGTGTTTAATTTATCGTTTGGTCTGCAAATTGTCAGAAAAAAAAAAAAGATAACAAATATGGTTTCCAATCCAACTAATCATTGCAGGTCTTGAAATTTTTTTTTTTTATGTTATTTTTCTTTGTGGTCTTAGGAAGTCTTATTTAAGACTCTTCTGTACTGTAGCGTAAATTTTAGTATTATAATGTCTCATTACTTCTATTATGATTGTTATTTCCTGTGTTTGCCAAAATAACAGTTGGCAGGGTAACTGCTTATGTGTGCTCATGCGAGTGAACACAGGTCCAGATGAGTGGTCCGGACTCCTCCAGTCAGTGAAGCCAGCTGGACGTCCAGATGGTCACTGGGAGTCCTGGGAGCAGACCAGGTTAAATGTCCAAATGCTGAACCCTGCGCTGGGTTGTGGGACTGTTTGTTTACCTCACTCTGTCCAAAACTACAAACTATTGAGTGTATCCACATTCATCTTAATAATCAGGTAAAATGACTCATTCACTGCAGATGCACTGACAGAGCAACAAGGTAGTGGGTCCTCTTTGGCCCTGGTTCTGTTTGTGTGGATTTTCCTACAACCTACAGCCCACATGTGTAGAATATACAAAGAATCTACTTTTAATTAAAACCAGTTGTAGTTTGGCTACAGGACAAATACATGAGGAATTAGCACTAGGGCGGTTGGCAGTGTTGTTTGGCAGTTTAAAGTTAGGCAGGCAGGTAGTTATGTTTAAAGTAGATTAGTAATAATAAATAGCACAAAACTGCAGTGCAAAACAAAACAGTCAAAGAAATATCAGATAAACATTATTATCACAGTGTCCTGGAGTACACGGTCCAAGGAAAGCAGTTAAATCACTGCAGGTCAGCAAAAAGCCTTTTAGCTGCTGTTAGGTTGCTCTTTAAGAAACAGTCTGCACAACATAGTTTGTCCACCAGAGAGCACTGACTCTGTAAAAAGTTCCCACGCAGCACATGTAAAAACTCTTATCAGAAATGTTTTTTGAACTCTGAAATGTTGATATAATAAAAGTCCCAAATCACTCTGGCTATAAAGTGGCCAACTTGTCAACAACATATCACACACAGACTCAACACAGCTGCTGTTTGATTCAACCTGTGCTTTTTGATTACACCATGTTCTGCAGAAATGCAGTGACTGACACACACACACACACACACACACACACACACACACACACACACACACACACACACACACACACACACACACACAGTGGATCAAACAGACCACCCAGCCTTCCCTGGAATACACTTAAAGGTGATGGTGGCCAAAAACCCAAATCACACTACGCTCTGCCAAACGCGTGGAACACCTGGAGTCATTCAACCTGCTTATCCAAACATCTTATCTCATTAAAGAATGTCATTTAGGATTCTGTCATTACAGGGCAGGGCCTAAGTGCAGTTGGGATTGAAATCTTATCTTTTCCAAGGTTAAGATGTCAGATCTTACCAAAAATCTCTTCAGTTCAGAAAATCCTGAATTACTTCTCTAAAAATAGGACGCCATCTAACACATACGATCTGCGGTAGTTTTTCACATCCATTAGAGATGCACTCATGCTGAGATTTCAAGGTAGACGCCTGGAGCAGGTATAGACACAGTGTGACACAACAACCGCCGCTATCACGAGAACATACATGAGTTCCTATTTATAATGTTTCTGGCAATGATAGCAGGAGTTTATTTTTATTTGTTTGGATATTCTCATCTCACCACTTGTCTGAACCTGGAACATGTTTAAGTGCAAAGCTCAAGATTCAAATTAAAGGTGAACACCCGGACCGTATATTCATAGTTTATATTACTAATTGTGACAAGAAATGACAAGCAGTGCAGCACTGTCCCTCCTCTTATTTCTTTCAAGAGCTGCAGGTTTTTTGTTGCAGCCAGCAGATGAGGTGTGGATGAGGCCAGACCAAAGGGACTGCAATGTCCTGGTAATTTCAGATGCTACGAGAGCATGTACATTCAGCAAACATGGCTGTATAAATTCACCAACTAGTTAATGCACCATTCTAAGGTGACACCTAAGAAATTCACACAGCTTGAATCAGGTCAAACTGCAAGGGAATCAGTTGAAATGATACAGGCCCCCTTGCACCAGAAAGACTTAAGAAAGCAAGCAATATACCAAACCTGAAAAATCCCAACTACTGACCCAATCTGGGTTTTACACCAAAGTTGGAAAACATCATAAAAGGTGTGGCAATTGGCCATTGGGTAAAGCAGGGCCACAGAGAAATAGTCAGGCAGCCACACTAATCTGGCGCTCATTCTGATAGCCAGCATGGACTCGTCGTGGGAGAGAGAGGCCCCGCTTCCCTTCTGCAGCTGCAGCCAGCTGTAACACCAGCAACAAAAAGGTATCACAAATGTTCCTCCATGCTTCACTTGCCAACAGCTCTGCACGGGCAGAATCCATTACTGAAGCTGGTGCATTTAGACACACAGCAGCAAGACATTATTCATAAACAAAAGCTTGCTGGAAAGGTGATTTTCTTATTACCCATAGATGAAACTCATCTTTCTTACACATAAATAGATTGATTTTTCTATAGATTTCATCAGGAAGCCATTGGGAAAACTACTGCTGAAGTATTGAATTGCATTGACATTGTATTAGATCAAAAAAGAGCTGGTTTGAAACACGCTGAATCTTTGGCTGGTTATAACGTGTCCTGGGTGAATCTCTGATTTGGATTTGCGATGTGTATGGAAAAAGTGAGACAGTTAATAGACAAAGCGAAATCAAAGATCTATACTGTGTGTGAGAATAAGGTTACCTTTAATAGATTTAGAGCTGTACACAGAAATAAAAGGAAAGAGGGAAGAAGTACAGCAGATCCTGTAAGTTTTCAGAATAATCAATAGCTCCCCAGTTCGTCAGCTGATATTCCTGCGTGCTGCATATGGGTCTGTGTGTTTTGATTGAGGGGACACTAGTTCTCTTTTCACGCTATCTGTTTATGTGTAATGTTTAGTTCATGCAGTGTTTGCAATTGTGGACTTCTACTTACTAAAATGTACACAAAGGATTAATATCTTAACATAAGAAGATTTGTCATAATTCTTGTTGCCACGTTAGTGGTGTTAACACAGTGTCCAGGCACACACTGATTACATAACTTGCCCACCTGCCCCAAAGCAAAATTGTCTATTTGGCAGTATTTTGGATTTAAACCCAGTGCCAAAAGGAAACCTGTTAACATTCATGAGGCAGTCTGCAAACTTTGTCTGATGAAGGTGGATCCAACGTTAAAGATCAAAGTAAGTGCTCTACGGATATTGATCTGACACATCTTATGTTGCAGAATGTCGGGTGTAATATGTAAAACCGGTGTTGAGCCTTCGCATTGGCTTTTAGTGCAATCACTCAAATGATGATCACATTGTGTTATCACCTGACAAAACTCAAGTTGTCTAACTGTAAATTAACAAATCTGAGAAAACTGTAGTCAAATACAAAAAGGACTTAATGAGGTTTTTGTTTTACATGTATGAATTCAGCTGTTGACCTTTTGAGTTTTGGTTGATAATCCTGGACCTCAGTATTCTGTAATTTTGCATACAATTATCAGGTTCTAATCAATATGCTGAAATCAATATGTTTACAGGCATTTAAATGATCTTACATCCTTCTATAGTAAGACTTAAAGACTTTCTGCTGCTGCATTTCATCTTTATGTTCCTTTAGATACTTTGATCAGTAAATCGACAGAACACAAATCAGGATAAATGGACAAATAAATGTAGTTTATTTAAATGTAGCAGAACCAACAACATTATTGTGGTAAATTAATGACGACAGTTGCAGCAGACTTGAATAAATGTAAGTAAAGGTATGCTACTATAAATTTTAAGCCTATTTAAACTACTGTCACATCCCACTGACAAACAGATGGCTAGGATGTTTGTGTGTCTGCATATTTGCTTGTGTGTGTGTGTGTGTCTGCATTTCAGAAGTGTAAGCTCAGCAGGTTACTCCCTGTCTGGCGGCCGGCACCCAAGGGTTTGACAAATAGGATCTGGCCCAGTGGTGCTGCTTATTAGCAACGTTTGTATGGGACCTCACCTGTGTGTATGTGTGTGTGTGTGTGAGTGAGTGTTTGCGCCTGTATTGCTTAACATTTGAATGTGATCTAGGGAGCTCACCTTTGCTAGACTTGCAGTCAGCATTTCTCACATGCAGACACACTCCTCTGGTTGGCGAGCAGCTAATGTTCCCTTAATACCTGCGACTGCTGCTCTCCTCACAGTGATAAGTAACTTCTCTCTAGATCAGCGTTTCATGATGACTGGAGAAATGTTGAGTATACCTTCAGGACGCTGCTGAGGAGAGCCGGACACAGTAGAGTTTAAAATTAAATGCAGATGAACATCCTGAATTTGCAGTAAACTGCTGAAGACCTGAATATAAACGTACACTGTAGATACTGATAACGTACTCATCCTCTTTAAGACGAAGGTGAACTTTTCAGGGAACGCTACAAACGTGAGGATGGATGATCAAATACCTTGGAGCAGACTGTTTGTAAAACACTATTGTAGATTTTAAACCAGTTATTCCACCCAAATAAAAAGGATGTTAAGGTGGAATCTATGGTCATCCTTAACACCCTTCCCTTCATAAGTCCATTAGTAGTATAATAAGAAATACAATTCCACATGCTCAGGCTTTTGAGACACAACTCAACAGCCTTGTTATGAAGAAATGACTAATCAAGAGCCATACTTTTCAAACGTTTGCCAAGCTGCACATGTGTCTGATTATCTTCAGAAAAAAATTCAGAAATTAAATCATCAGCTGAGGTAGAGGCCGAAGAGAGAGGGAGGGAGCCGAGTACAGCCCACCATTAGGTTAATGAGCTATGAAATGAAATGTATTTTTCAGCCTGCAGCCCACATCCTCCTAAATATCAGCTAACACGGCTAATGAACTTTACACTGTCATCAATTACCTGTATCCATAATGGCCTAGTAGGATTTAATATGGAGGGTGAGGAGGGAGAGAGAGAAATAGAAGAAGACATACCTATAGGCATATGCCAAACATTTCACTCTGTACATACTCTACATCACATTTATATAGACACATGCTAATTCACTGGTGATTGAAAGAGATTGAACTGTTGAATTAATATTGACTTTACAGACACTGATTGAGACAGAAACTTCTGTTTCTTCTGTAGCAGAGCGTCTTATGAGAAGAGTTTACATTGCTTCCAACAGTACTATCAGACAGTCAACATGTTACAGTGCTTGTTACAGCACTGTTGTTGCACTGATAAATAGGTTTCAGGCTTTGATGTGACAAAAGTCTGAAGGGTTTCTCCACTGCATTTTACCTTCAGCTGCCTTCAGAAAGTGCCTGAGGAAAAACCCTGCAAGGTTCAACGTCGTGTAATTTGATTTTATGTAAAACATTTTAATCTTTAAAGCTGCACACCCTGGTAAAACAGGGTTTTTTTCACCTGGGAAAAAAAAAACTTTTTTTTTTTTTTACCCTTTTCCTCAGTTTTTCTTAAGTTTATGACTTAAGAACACAGCGGAGAAAATAATTTAGATGGATCCAATTTTTTTCCTCCTTACTTCAGGGCTCAGGGCTTCCGTTCATTATCGTATTTATGACTTTTAAACACTATTCACAAGCCAATTGTGATGTATATGTATTTGCTTAGAGACTGGATTTTGAGTTGTCATTTATCAATAACCTTTGCAAATTTTATTCTTAACAGAACTGGGAAGTTTAAGAAGCATCTAAACCATTACAACTCTTCAGGGAAATCCAAGAGGGACCTTTATTTAGACAAGCTTTTAGTTGACTGGATGGCTTGCTTATATTATTTGAATGGTTTGTTTTTATGTTATTTTATTGGTTTGGTTTTACATTATTTTATTAAGTTGTACTTTCATAGTGTTATTTTAATTGCCTTATTTTTATCTCATGTCACTTTGCACTTTTATTGTACAGCACTTTGTGATCTTTATCTGAGAAAAGTGCTATATAAATAAAGTTTACTTACTACTTACTCCGTTAAAATCTATGACTGTGTAAGTGCTACTGCATCATTTTACTACTTTTGTTTAAAATGAACTCGTCTTCTAAACATATCAGACAAATATGCAGAATGTGGTTCAATTTCTCCTTCTGTCATCTGGACATTCTTTATGTTTTGCATCCACAACAAAAATGCACAAATACCATACTGTACTGTTAATTTCACTGAATGTTCATTTTCTCTCAATATACAAAAGCATGTGCAAAACAAGAATTTGGCAGTTATGGGATCTCACAGACTAAATATAAGCCCATAGAGGAACACTCGCATTACTTTCCACTCTAACTCTGTGCTTTGTTTTCTACACTTTTCTCACCCATCCGTCTTAACTCCCTCCACTCTGCTCTCCTCCTCTCTTCCACTTTGACACTAATAAGCAGTGAAAACTGTTGTGTGCTGGAGTCCTATACAATAAACAGTCATCTCAAATAAAATCATACTGCCTCAGTCGTGTTATCTTAACCTCGCACGCAGACTGTCAGTTCTAAACACACAGCCACCAGAAAACGGACATAAAGTGCCTTTGAACCATCTGTAGTGAGGACACCCCTCCTTCTGTTGAATTCCACTAAGAGATAACACAGCGAGTTTGAATGGACCTCTTCAGAAACTCTCAGGATCCCCAAACGGCCTTCTCACCACTCACAATAAAAGTGTCAGAATGAAGACGGCCGGACATGGAGCTACCCTCAGAACGAGAGGTCGATGCTCTGACGTGATAAGAAAATTATACTGGTCATTGATGCTGCACGATCAGAAATGTAAGGACATCTTGAGTGCTGACAAACAATGACAAACTCACTGAGGACTCGAGGGTCTTTGGTTGATTGTCTCTTTTTGTCTCTACACGTTTTCTTCTCAAGGCTTTTCAATGTGCAACATACCAGTGTTTCCCACAGGTTGAGAATTGTAGTGATGGGTGGCACGACATGTGACCAATGCCCCTGCAGAGATTTGGGCAGTTTAGAGGGAGAGAGAGTAACCGGGGTTATTTTCCTGTCCCCCTAAACGCTTCACATGTAGGCACATCATTAGACACTAGCTAGACGGCTGCACACAGAGAGGGCTCCAGTTCCCGCTCAGTTTACTGCAGCTGCACACCACCCAGACAGGTGTGTGGCCAAAAATTTGTTAGCGTTCTAATATAAGATTTACCTCAGCTGAAACCAAGTGATTTTATCTACCTGGGCAGGTCTTAATCTATGTGGGCGGGCCCAAGTAAAGCCTATGCATGGGAAACACTGCATAGCAAATCCCTATAACAAACACAAACACACACACACAAAGTGCTCCCTGAGCAGCTGACTCTAAGGCCAAACGCGATTGTTAGAGGCAGAGAAATGGGAACAATTGTTTGGACAGTGTGTTGAGATATAATCCCTTCATCTGGACCCTCTCTCCCTCTGTCTTTTCATCTCTCATGCACTCACACACAAAGCTACAAACACACACACACACACACATTCATCCTCCCTTTGCCCAGCATGGCAGAAGACAGTGTGTAACTCTCTGTCACCTTCCTTTATTTACAGCTTCTCTCAGCAGGTCCTCTCTCACTGCCTGGTCTCCAGTCCTCATATCACATCAGTCCAAAAATACAAAACAAAACAAAGACAATGAAGCCTGCAGATGGACCACTGACTTAACTGGACAAGCTTCTCACACTATATTTCTATTAAAAGGTACAATTTGTGTGATTGTCCTGATGGCCAATGTATTTTTAAATGATAAGAAGACAATAAAAGTGTCCTCAGGACACTGGTGGCTTGTTAATACTGTTGGTTACACTATGAATAATGACAAAGCCATGATATTTTTATACACAGCCTCTCTACCCCTTCAACTATAAGAATGGAGAGCCCTACTCTCTGTTACTCCAAAACAGAGGCTAGAAATTATATCAGTTGTGTTATTCTATTATTTCAACATGAGTGAAAATGCAATTTTTCAATGAATCTCCATCTTTCATGTTAATGCCAAAGCCTGCATTTGTCTGATTACCACTCCGCCATACTCTGCGACTTCTAGATTCTGCTATTTCTATACTTGGGATATAGCTGTCTGATTAACCATGGGATCACAGCCGCAAACGCACAGATTTCCTACAGACTGCCATATGATTTACTGTAGTTACATGCTGTGCACTTGGCTCAGTAACTGTTCAAGGGAGATGAAGGCAGAGGAATACTCCATGATATCCATGTGACATGATGCTATCATACAGCATCTCCATCTAAAATAGCACATAGCTTCTCCCTACCCGTGTTCATTATGTGGGAGAAACCTGTTTTCCGTTTTAATGAGACTTGCTGCAGCTCTGAGCAAACTGTGGCATGTTTGTGTGTGTGTGTGTGTGTGTGTGTGTGTGTGTGTGTGTGTGTGTGTGTGTGTGTGTGTGTGTGTGTGT
>JBBMJY010000011.1:3568342-3586158 GCA_037833715.1 Toxotes lorentzi
TGTGTGTGTGTGTGTGTGTGTGTGTGTGTGTGTGTGTGTGTGTGTGTGTGTGTGAGAGAGAGAGAGAGAGACAGAGAGCAAAGTGTACAAATACAGAGAGCAGTTGGAAGCACAAATCAGTAGGAGGCAACAAACAAACACACACACCTGTGTTCAGTGTACAGACGGGTAAATGATATGGCATATAAGCTTAAACCTCAGCGTAAGGGAGAACTAGCAGTATGGTATAACAACCCATCGACAAACACACACACACTTGGTCCCTAAATGAAATGTCATTGTCGGCTCGTATGTGTGTTGCTGAATGGCTTGACAGTCAGCCATCCCATCGCTGTGTAGCAGAGGCGGCTGCTGCATTGTCTGCCATACAATAGTGATTAGGAGGGTGACAGAGACAGAAGGAAAGCAAGTGAATCTTATTGTGTGTTATACAATGGCATTTTGGAAGAATGCAAGAGCGAGAAAAAGAGACAAAAAGAGGTTTTATTGTCTGTTGTACAATAACGTTTAGTGGGATGAGCTCAGAGAAGTGGAGGAGAAAAGAGAGGAGATTTAACAGGAGATTGAATGGATCTGTTGAACTGTCATTTCAAAGCAGGGCATAGCACTCACACACTTACGCAATATGTCAGTGAACACTTGAACACTTGAATTTCTAAACATATAAATATGGTTACACTCGATAATCTGTAATGACAAAGCAAAAACATGTTCTTAGGCATTCTTGGAAATTTATGAAAAATCAAAAATTGTCATTTACAGATATATTCAGACCTTTTGCTGTGGCACTCTAAACTGTGGTCAGGTACATGAAGTCCAAAGAACACTCTGCAGTACTCTGTAGAAGGAACGTTGAGAACCACCACGGCTCTTCATAGAATTGGCTGGTCGGCCAAACTAAGCAACAGGGCGAGACCGTAGGAGATCACAATCTAATTTAGGGCACGTGGAAACCACCCTGATTCTCATTTGCATCTTCAACCCTGCCACAGTACCACAGACATTCATGCATTCCTTTCATGGCCTCCATCTCCACACCCTACTGTTCATTTTAGTTAATTTCAGTTGAATAAATCCAATTTGTTTTAGGTATTAGGTAAATCACTTGTACAGACTGCTTTCTTGTCACATTCCCTGAGCCAATTTGAGACACTATAAACGCAAGTATACACAAAACCAGTGTGAAGCATCAAAAGTTTACAGTTTTCATCAAATATTTTAAGAATGTTAACACTCGGTTTCATTACAGATCACAGCAGTTTTCTATTAAGATTTTATGACTTACAAACCAGGACAGAAAATTACAAATGATACACATATGGACATTACAAGATGGGGCTGGCAAGTACATAGAGAATATGAATGGGTCAGCTGCTGAGAGTAAGTCTGTTAGTCCCTCAGCTATTAGACATAGTGACACAGAGACTAATGCAGAAATAGACTGGGATTCTACCCAACCCAATTAGACTGAATATTTGTATATGGCACAACTTGGGTTCTGAGTCAGGTCTCAGTGACTAGAAACTGATAAGACCAATGAAGGTCTCTAAACCAGAACCCCACTTAAGCGACAAAACCCCAACTCCGCACAGAGAGGAGATGCGACTTTTCATTTTTCACTTCTTCTCTCATATTACCTTCCACCAAAGTCACCAAAACAAAATTAAATCACAGTTGAGGAAATAGGGGTCACAGGAGAAGAACAGAGCCACAGTGTGAGGTGCTGGTGATAGCCATCCTGTGACAGTTTTCATATCTCCTCTGTGGTAAACTGGCAGAAGGTCAGGGATATTGAACAGACAGGTTGCCAGAAGTTTGGCTTAGTGGATTCCCGGGGATCTCGGTTTGGCTCTTGTCAACGAGCCTATTTATAGCCATTCCATGCTCCTCTGATACTAATCTCCGTCGGTCTGTGAAAATCAAGCCCGCTTGACCTTTTTCCAAATCTTGTCATACTCCACAGTGAAGCACAGGGATAATCTGCAGTTAAGGGAGGATTGGGCTGATAAATAAGAATGGATCCCAATCTGTTTCAGATTGATTTTCTTAACTTACTGTTCACTGTTCTTGGCCACTCTGTCAGTTATTTTATTCTCCTGATTTATCCTCCTACACAGCAATAAAGCACTCGGTAGAAGGAAGCTATGAAAGAATGTGCAGTGCAGGAGTCGAAGCTATTCCGCTAAGGTGATGTAACTGCTGTGAGGCTTTATTAGGAACCATTACAACACTGCTAATGACAAGATGAAAAGAAAAACACAGTAAGATCACAAAAAATTCTATGGAAAAGAAAGAAAGCTCTGACTTGATAAAACCAAAATGCAAAGCTTATTGAAAGACTTGAGAACTTCAATCATGTCAACAATATTTATAAAATACAGCTAAGAATGATGGGAATTAGTTAGTTATTAGTTTTGTGCATATTCGGTCACAAAGAAAAGTACTGGACAAATTATAATTCATCCTGTGGAGAGGATGTATATTATAATCCACTAATTTACAGCAATCATTTGAAGCTCTCAGTTTGACAATGATAAACTGATATTATATTGCTTAAAATGATACACACACACTGATCTGGAGGTCAGAGTGTTACATTAAGCCAAAACTGTAGATCTGATAGGAGTGAGAGATCACCGGTGTCTATATATTCAAATGATTTGCTGTACTGAGGAGATAAACCCTGCGTGTTTTTCAGGGATTAATGTGTTTGTTAATGTGTGTATATGCATATCTGCGGAGAAGCCTGTGTGTGCAAGTGTGTGTGTGTCTGTCTGGCCCTTTTCTAAAGGTTAATGAGTGGGGAGTCACCAAAGTGTAACACGGAGGTGTCTCTACAGCCCTGAGCTAATTGGGACACTCTTTAACTTTATGGTTAATGGTGTCAGACACCGGACTTGACATGGGGTGTGTGCGCAGTGTGTGAATGTGTGCACGTGCGTTTGTGCCACAGCTCCTTTCCTGTCTTGCAAGGTTATGGCCGGTAGAAATGAATGAAGTCCGAAAATTGTGCCTGAACCGAGTCAAGTAATAAAAAGCCCATTTCACATACAGGTGGTGAGAACAGAAAAAACACACACTCATGAAATATGATGCAATATAAAACAGTGACCCTCCAAACAGCACATTTGTGAAGGTACTAATGGTCACATTTTGATGAGACTCTAGAGATGTGTATTTAAACTTTTTTTTTAAGTTTGTGGTGGTTTTTTATCTATTCTTTTATTCTATCTATTTTTATTCTATGTTGTTAGGTGTCTCAGGTTGTTTCTCCCTCAGCTGGAAAATATTATAGAAAAACACTGCAGTGTCTTATTGTTTTGGTCTATTAAGTAAAACCTATAGCATGCCAAAAACCATGAGTGTGTAGCAACCATACAATGTCAAAATATTTGATTTTATAAAAATAACTTTAGGTCTCAGCTACATACCTAATACTTGCACTGACTATAAACACAGCAAGACACAGCAAAGCTGCTCCCAACGATATCAGATCAAAATCTCATCAAAAGCCACTTGTATCTGCATTAAAAGGTCTATACTTTTAAAACAGAAGTATTTAGGGAAAGTCAGATTTTGGCTTTCCATCCTATTCATCTATTTTCTAACACGCCTACGGAGGCTAATCAGGAGAACCTAATTAATAATCTTTGTGAGAAAACAGTCAAAAGAACAGGAGAAGGTGAGTCTGATTTAATGATGAGGAAAAGGCTTGTTGTGGCAACGAAGGGTAAGAGTATAAAGTAAAAAGGAAAACAGAATGGTGAAACTGGGGAAATTAAATATAACCCAATCAATACAGAGCTAGGACCTGTCACAAGTGAATGATTGGATGAGGGTCTGACAGACAGCTTTACAGTTAGTGATACACCTCCTTGCATTTGTACATTTGTTTATGTGTGTGTGTGTGTGTGTGTGTGTGTGTGTGCGCGCGTGTGTGTGTGTGTGCGTGTGTGTGTGTGTGTGTGCGTGTGTGTGCGGGGAGGTTGCAGGAGAGTTGAATCGTCAGTGGTGCAGTGTGATTTACACAAGGCCTTTACGGTAAAGTGCCTTGAAGAGCATTAGACAAATGACACTGAGACCAGGAAAGATTGATTATAGGCTGATAGGCAAAGGACGGGAGGGTGTGTGAGGGGGTGGAGGGAGGGGTTACACACACAGACGCACACACAAATACACGCTGAGGAAGAGCTATCAGGGCCGAAATGAGCTGTAACTGAAACTCATCCTAATGGGTGAGTTTAACTGGAGACCATACCCTATTAAATATGCATAATATTCAACAAAGTCATGTCGAGTAGCCACTCTGAGTCACTGAGGGAGCACACCAGAATCAGATAAAGCCTGCTCTTACGCTTAAAAAAAAAAAAAAGAAAGAAAGAGATGGGGTAAATCCTACACATTACTTCAGCTATGATAACAATGAAACTTTAATGATCCCACTGGGGAAACGGGGTCATTGCCACAGAGGAACAGCAACATGATACAACAAAAGCTTTAGTTAAGAATAGAACAAACAGAGGGAAAGTGGAACCAAACATCTGCTGCATTACAAACTGTTCAGTAGAGACACAAAAATATGGATATCGAAAGTTCCTAAAAGTCATAAAGAAAACCATGCATGACTTACATAAGGATCCTTTAAGGCACATTTCTAAATGTAAGATACAGGAAAGCACTCACACTCCAGTGACCGATTTAGACTGACAGTACACAACTTGAAGCAAGGTTTAAAATTAAACTTACGAAACTCATACAGTTCTTTGGTTGGAAGTTATTAGTAGTAAATTAGCACATCAAGGTTCTCATGAGGCACATGGAGACATAACAAGACTGCAGCTGTTTGTGTGCATGCTCAGCTGTTTAACTTCACGTCACTGCGCAGCGACCCCAAACTGTCACAACTTTTCCTGCTGCGTATCTTATTTCGGCTTAAATCACTAAAGTTAAAGTTGCGAGTGAACCTGCAACAAGGTGTTAACTGAGACAGTAAGCTTCTCATCTTGTTTCCTTACATTCACACTCGCACATACAACTCTCATCCTGATTCCTCGTTAAACTAGCAGGGCACTGCTAACTTGGGGTCTGTTTGTTTGTAATCTTGCCCTTCTGTCCTTGTCACATGGTGACAGGTGACATCTGGTACGTGAACACAACAAAAACCAAGGAAGTGGTTTTCTAAGGTCAAGAATGAATCTTCAAGCTCAAGTTTAGGTTGGTTTAACAGTCGAAAATATTTTTGATTCAGTGCAATAAACAGCTTCCTGTTCTACAGTTCCACTACAAATTTAACAGTAGATTTGGAGCCGTGAGTCTCTCCTACCATCATGTTCATCACAGCATACTGTCGGAGAGTTGCTTCATAAACGACAGAGTTTTAGAAAGTGACTAATGTATCTGTTGTAGTGTTGCAGCATATCTGAATGAGAATAAGAAATTGAGGATTTGCAGAAACAGATGGCAGTGACAGCACTGAGTAATGTATAGAATAGTGGGGAGAAAAAAAAACGTTTAACTTTAAAATGGAGCGGCGTATTCTTCGAACACAAAAGCTTCCGCTGGATGTCACCATCCCTTGTCATTACACAGAGAAAATGGTGGCACTTTACTTGAAATGATGCTCGTATGACATAAAAAGCACACTGTGAGAGCACGATAATTATTCTGATCCGAGCAGGATATACTAACATTGGCTGGTTTGTATTGTAAGAGAAGCCTGCCTTTGCTTCCAGCGAGCCTAAGGAGTGATGTCCTTGAAACATACCCCATCCCTTCAGGTGAAGTGTCCCCTAAAAACAATTTTTTAAAAAACATTTACATTTGTGTTGCCGAACAAAATAAATCCAGACGCAGCTGGTGCAGTAGTAAAAGCAGTTGTTAAGCAGGTGCAGTCTGCAATTCAGCACATACAAAGGCAGCAGGAAATGGACAGACAGATTCATTCTTTAGGGAAGCCCTAAGGGGGCTGCTGAGAATAGCCAGAGGCCAACTTCACAAACACAGTCCAGAAAGCCAACCTGAATGTACACTCGGATCCAGTCACACTGGGATTCATACTTCTGTGGACATTTTGTTGTTCTTAAAGGCATCGTTGACTCCTCTGGCCTGCAGCACGAGAGAGGCTAAGACCAGTACCTTGATCTATGGCAAAACTGCCCAAAGGCAAGACCAGCACACACACACACACACACAAAGCAACACAAGAGAGCCTCTGCCTCAGTGTGTAACCATAATAAAGCTGTCCTACGGTCTGTAAGCTTTTCACTTTTCACTGCCCTGAGTTTGCTCAGCCTTCACCCTCTTCCCCTGGACACACACACACATACAAATAAATACACACATTGACTGCACACCTGACAGACACATGCATGCACCCTCAACAGGAGCACAATGCTTGGTTGGCCATGCAGTTCCTCTCACACCCAGTTACACTCTGTCAGTCAGTCAAACACAAGATGGAGCGGAGTGTAGAGATTGATTGACTGTCTGGCCCAGTGGCTGAAAACCCAATCCAGCAAAGTGCTCCATATTAAGATAAACAGTATCCTGTGACTTTTTAATAATTGCTTCAATTTTAAAATGAGCCATATTCTGCAGAAATTTTTTCTATAAACAAAAAGGAAGTCAAGCGAGGAAGTGGAATAACCCAGACAAGCAGGCAAGGGTTGAATTTATAAACCTATATTGTGTACAGGCAAAGTAGGAAGCTAATTTGGAGGAGGAGAAAAGAAAAGCACCTGGACAAATATACCCCAATTTTGCTAGAGATGTGAACTAGGGCTGCAACTAAGGGTTGTTCGTTTAGTCAACAGAATCTCAGAAAACGGTTGATCAATCAACAAATCAATCAATCGATTCATGTCAGCTCTAATTCTCATTTTGTAAAGTGACCTAGGGCTGCAGCCAGCAGTTTATTTCATAGTGAATTCATTTATCAGTTATTTTCCATATTTTATCGGTCTACAATGTGTCCAAAAAAAGTGAAAAATTATCATCACAAGATTCCACTGCCCAGCGTGAAGTCTTCATATGACTTATTTTGTTCAAAAAAAGAAATTTGGGGAAATTTTGCAGTTTCAAAAGAGCGAGAGATGAGAAAATTTAATTCGCAGCATGATCCTGTGAAAGAGACTAACTGGCTGCTCAGTCAGGTGACTGGCACCTCCATGTGGTTTTTACAGGCTGATTCAGGTTTTTGTGTACATGCATTCTTCCCCAGCTGGCTGACATGTCATCTGAGTCCTTGGCGACCCCATAAATGTCAGGTTGTTTCAACGTCACTTCTCCAACATCTACTCTGGTGCAAGAGGACGTTTTCTCTGGTGAACCTGTCAGCTTTATAAGGCTGTTAAAATGATCAAAGTCCCTTTTAGAAACCTGAAGAAAGAGAAGGAGAGGGGAAAGAGAGGAAGCACTGGGGAGGAGAAGATAGAGTGCAGACAAACATGCAGACGGACAGACAGACAGGAGGCGATGGGGTGTAAACAGAACAGCAGACAGAGAGCCACAGAGCTACAGAATGCAATGAAAAGACATACTAGTCCGTTAAGAATGACATGACATGGTTATCAAGCCAGGCCCCTACGCTGGTGCCTTTGGCTCCAATTACACTTCGTAGTAAATCTCCAGCCAGACACTTGCAGTGATAATGAACGGCATTGAAGCAAACATGATGTAATCTGCCAGCCAGAGCTGCTAATGCCAAAAAGGAGAGGAAGCTGGTGAAGGAGCAACTCAAAGAATGAGAGAGCAGTAGTTCAGAGAGCACAAGCAGTATGTCTGTTATAAATGCTTCCAACTTTTATACCAACCAATCACCAAAAAAATGTACTGTAAAGTGGAATTTAAGAGCCATATTCAGTTTGTACAACTGGCCATGGGACAATCTAAAATTCAAGCTTGCATTACTGTGAAAATGTTACATAAATATACTGATGATTTTTTTTTCATTTCAGATGTTACAGTTAAAACTATTCATTAATATACAACTATTCTGATCACTGATAACATATCAGTTAAATATTGCTAAATATTGCTTGTCATTTTTCAAGCAAAGACTCCAAACATTCTCCAGGTCCAGCTTCCAATTTGCTGCAATAAACCAATTTACCTGTGCTGCTCATTAAAATTTAACATAATCTAATCTGCTCCAATCTGATCCAAGTAAATCGATGTTAATGTTTTTCACATGAGATAAAGGCAGGTGATCATCACACAGCAGTAAAAGAGAGAAACAAGTAAGAGAGAGAAGAGAACACAAGAGACAGAGATGACACCTGATTTTAATTATTTGTTCCTTCTGATCCTATCTACTTTATGTCCGTGTGATTAATTCGCAGAGTTCAGACAGATTAGTCAATAAATTACAAGCTCCTGTCCTGACTGGTTTGGAGATAGCATCGTGTCTTGCAGCACATTTCCAGGACTCTATTTTTCATGGAGGACTTGTTGTGTCCTCTTTGATCTTGTTCTGCAAAAAGGACAATCTGACAATCTCTCTTAAGTCCAAAAATGATAATTTAGCAGTTAAAATAAATGCGGGCCCTGGAAATCCCCCAAAACAATGAGAAGAAACAATTTAGCTCATCATACGCACACGAGTATTTATATTTTATCACTATATATTTATATATATATAAACAGCCTGGCATCACAATGCACGTGTAAAACAACACGTAAGTAAGCTCAGCCACTACAAGAAATTAATTCACAATCAATACCAATGCAAACAACACACAGATGGCAGCAACACAACTGCTAATATGAGCCAAGAGTAGACACCAGGAACAGCAGCCTCAGAAGCCTTATCATTAAACATTTAAACGCCAAAATGAAATGAACACAGCTGCTAACTTATCCTGATGAACTGACACAGTGAACCCCAGCAGCCCAGCAAATCCTTTAAGGAGAGCAAAATGAAGTTTAAGCTGCCACTTTGAGACACACGCACACACACACACACACAAAGAATAAATAAATAGAAAATTAAAACTTAAAAAATAGCAAAACCAGCATGTCTGCAACCAACTAACCACCTACATTTATTGCACTGAAACTAAATTAAATTCCTATGTTCAAAAGCTGTCTATTGACAGTTAACAGGTATATATATATATATAAATGTATGCAAATATGTAACATTATATTTGTATTAATTACACCTGCTCCTGTACACATCACAGTCCTGAATCACTGGATAACTGGAGACACTTCAGTTACTCAGACGTTAAGAAAATTCATTATAACTGAAAAGACAAACTCACCGGATGGAAAGTAATCTTCCTATTGATTTCTAAAGACAAAAAAACGACTTCTGGCGAGGGTAAAGCAACAAAAATACACCTTTAACTCCACCAACGACCTCCCGCTCTGTTCAATTAAAAACAACACGCCAGGCAAAATCAAATATGGCTGATTTCTTCCTCGGCTGAATGGTAGATTGGTGCGGCTCAGCGGTGAGGACGGTGCTGCTGCGCCCACTAGTGGTCAGACGAATATTATTGCTGGTGTATGTTGCTCTAGTTCCCCCCCTTTGTTTATGCTCATTTTAACTAGTTTATCAGCTTTAACAGCTTTGGGACTTCACATTTTTGAGCTAATCCAAGGGTTTGAGCTTAAGAAGTGGAAGACTTTACTATATATCTATCTATATCTATCTCTCAGTGTCTGTTGTGTCCAAGTTGATGATTGATTGATTGATATACCTGAGTGAAACAAATAAAATGTCAATCAAAATCTGAATTTATTACCACGGTTCCCATGCTCCCCACTGCTCCCCGCTCTCTATCCCTGCCATAGTTTTTATCTTCCCTGCCATCTTTGCCTTGACTTCAGTACTTCTGGTAATTTTAATTTATGGCTTTGCTGCACACAGCCACAGTTGTATTGCCTTGTTTCCATTAACTTAATTACTGGCAAGCAAAATAGAAAACAAGTCCATTATATTAGAAAGAAAATAATCTAATAACTAAAAAACTGCTTAGGAGGCAAAGAATCCAAGCTATTTCACTTATTAATACAATAAATCATCTGCTAAACATTTATTCTACCCAAAATGATGACAAATCTAATCACTGAAACTGGACTACACAACTGCAGCATATGAAATCAGGACTCTCTCTGTCACCAGACCAGATTAAACTGTTGTGAAACTGAAGAAAAGACATAACATGGAGCACACACCACACATCGAGCTCTGAGAAAAGTTCGTTGGTACTTTCCTTTCCTCCTGTCTTCCTTTCTTGTACCAGTCAATCAAATTGGTTTTGTTGGGCTTAAAAATCTTGTAGGAAGAATAATAAGCAGCACAGGATAAAATCTTGTTTATTTACATGGAAAACTCTTCTGTTAAAGAATTTAATTGATATTAATATTTTGTAATAACATTCTACAAACAATATGCCAGACCTAAAAGTCATATGTAGCTGTAAAACAAAGGCAACCTCCTCCTGGAAGAGCTTCTTCTCTCCCTTTTCCTGGGTTCAAGTCCCAGCAGGACTCTCTGTGTGCTTCCTCTCATTTGTATCCCTCCATAATCCTCCCCTCAGCTGTTGAGCCCAATAAATAGTGCTGTCAGGGAGAGAGAATAGACAGGGGAGTGAAATTGTTCACTCTCAATGAGGAAAAACGCTGCCCATGGTATTTAAGCCAACACTGAATTGATGCTTGAAGTTTTTGGTTGGCAGTGTGAACAAAATGATGACCGACAGAGACAGTACCTGATACTATGACTGAATCCCCATACACATAATGCACATACATCCATACACAGTATTTACAGCTGGACAATCAACCACGAAGCATGGGCAAGCATGGGCCTAATATGCATAAACAAAGCCCCCACAAAAATCCTCTCAGTGAAATATGAATTATGAATTAACATGAATTATGGCCCTGCAGGACTGCGGTGTCTGCTCATTAATCAGTGTGTTTTCAGCAGAGAGGGAGAAATATACCCAATTTCCACTATGTTCATTCATAGAACAGGTAAGCAGACATGCAGGAACATGAATCTGTACAAACACAAACAAGAAAATTAGATTTGGAATCAATCAATCACTGATTGAAAGTGTTCAATTGATTATCAGTTTTTTTTTTCTTTTGTGTGGAAAGAAATGAAATGTTCATAACATTGAATTGTAGCATTAAGGATATTTGACTTTTGAAAATACTTTTATGACATTAACTATTCATATGGGATTCTTCATCCCTCACTAAAGGGGCAAGGTTGAATAACCAGGAAAGGGGGGCAGCTACCCTTGAGCTCTAGATCCTTGGTGAACCCAAGATCTATGTTTATGGTAATTTGATTTATTGCAATTTTGTTGTTGTTGCTGTTTTTCTGGGAAGCTGCAGCACCATAGCACAATTTTGTGTGGTTGGTTTTTTCAGAGCCTGGAGCCTGAAAATGCCTCCAGTGTACAGAAAGAATAAAGTGCAATCACAGCTGTTTATCACGTTTATTTTGGGTCTGAGACACAGGTAGTGACTGAGAAAAGCCATTTTAATTACGCCCCATGATGATGTGAGAAGTGAGATCTGATCACAAGAACATGAACTGACGAGAAAACAAACTGATTTCTTGAACATGTACTCCGATGCAGTAGCATGGTAAATAAGGTTATATATGGTGTTCATGTTTCCTGCCTCAAAACACCTGATGACGACTGTTTCAGATGTAATTTGTTTGCTGAGACAGGGATGCTTTGCAAATCTAAAGAAACTCTCATTGCAATGATAGCACTCAGCTGTACATAAAACAAACTGTCTCATCCTGACTCATCGACCTGCATTTGCTCTTTAGTGACCAAACTGAAGCTGTAAAAAAAATCTGTTAAATACAAATAATCTGCAGCATTTCTGTATAAATAAATAACTGCTTTACAGCTGTATTTAAGAACATCACAAAAAAGCATTTGCTGCTTTAAACACTGGCTCTTGTCCATGAGTCATGAGTCCTTTTTGCCCTGACATACACTCACAGATTTCCCTTTAGCTCCTCTCCTGAGTTGCCTGCTGTCTTAAGTGCTCTTCCATTACTGTGATAACTCAGGTGAACTTCCCAAAATAGACCCTTCGAGCACCAAGGGAGAGCCAACAATGATGTAACCTCCAGGAGCCCATTTTACCCAGAATTCTCTGTGATCGTGAATCATTACCTGAGCACCAACACACTCTGACAGGACAAGCAATGCATAAAAATATTAGAGCACTGCAAGCACTAGAAGCAAATACACTCTGTCCCCTGGAATTCCTGCAACCAGCATGATGTGTGGCATTGTGATCAGGTACAGTGGGAGGAAGAGGACGGAGGCCAAGAAGGGTCAACGGAATCACTGATGACATGAGGATGATGCTACGTTAAGTCTGGTTTGTTTAAAAATGGACAAAGAGCTGGAACTTTCAGTTTGTACACGTAAACCATTTCAACTGCATTTTTCCTTCATCCATTTCACATGTCTGACAGAACAGGCCCCCTAACAGCCCACAATTTATTTGTGCTATGTACAGATAAGTGCAACCCAAAGCAATTTTTTATGCTTCAAGTCTATTTTCTTGCACTTTATGCACATAAACAAAGTGATTGTGTTCTGGGTTCTGAGCACTTCACAAACAAGGGTGACCTACAACTCAATACTGTACCTGAATGCCTCTTGTGTAGACACACACAGGGCACAGGAGCCGCTGCTGCTGCTCTTCTAACATGCTGTTCATGCTACGCCTTCTGTGTAGACAAGGTGTTAGCCCAAGCAGTGAAAACCACAACAGTATAGACAAGGACAGTGATGCCAAATATGGAACTTTAACTCAGTTCTTGACCCCGTTTACACCTGACATTAATGAAATTTGTGTCTGGATATCCGATCTGATAGAGACGAGGAAAAAAGCATGTAAATGAGAGATGCAGAATGCATAGTGATCAGAATGCAATCACATCAGCCAAACCACATCTGGAGGACGGCAGTCTGCCAGGTGTAAATACAATCTGTGCATTTTTAAGAAATAAAATCCATCCAAGCAAGTTTTAAGGTCACCTAACTCTGCCCCTGCTGGACAACATGCAGAAATCAGACAAGAGGCTGGCCCTGCTGAGCAACTAAAATAAAACATTTAATTGCCCTATTTCTTACCTGTGCTAATGATAAAACATCAAACACATTCACAGATGAAAATGAACCAAAGTAACATGTACCGTATTTTGTGAAAAGGCTCAGTGACAGCAAATTCACAACACAGAGGCAGGTAGGTTGAACTGAAACAAGGTTTACTGAGTCCATAATTCAAAACAGGCTTCCTCAGCAGGTGACCTGTCAAAACTGGCAAAGAAAGCAAAGGGGCAAGGCAGGCAGTTGAAAGGTCACAATAGTCAGACAAAACAGAAACAAAGAAGACTGGAAACAGAATGGACACTGCATGACCTGGTACTAAAGGAACAGGTATGCAAATGGGTGTGAGGGTCAGGTGATGAGGGCAGGAAACACTGGGCACTGCTGCAGGACAGGAGGGGCATGGCAGGCTCTGAAATGACTGGCAAAGTTAGTGCCTGAAAAACTGGCAACAGGAATAATGATGCAACTGATATTAGGATCAGGTTGTAGCCATGACTTCTTGGTCATTTTTGGTGAAAACTAGCAACTCATCATCAGCAACCCCCAGGAAAGTACAGCGCAGTTACATCACACCAATACACACTTTATAGTAAAGATTACAAAATGCTTACAGGAAATCTACTGACAGTATACAGTGCTGTGTATACTGTATCTGTATCTGTGTTTTTATTTCAGCCACATTAACAAAAATGTAATTTTGCTCAACCTGTCTTCTTAATCCTACAGTGCTAATCTGATCAGTCCTATTTGAGCCTCTGCTTGTTCCATTTCTCCTTGTATGACTGTGAACATCCTTCATAACAGATGCAGCAGGCACTTGTAGACAGCAGCAGCAGGCTCTGTGTAACATTCCAGCTCCATGTGGCATATGAGATGTATGGAGGGAACGAGATGAAAGGAAGCACAGGAGGAAGAGAGAGGTGAGAGGTGGATGGAGAGCGTTAGAGGTGGATGAAGGCAGGACAGGAGGAGGTGCAGGGGGATGGTGGGCTGACAGCACTGCCTGTATTGCTGCTGCTGCTGTAATAGGCTCACATCACAGTTCTGCCATCTTCACCACGTCTTCTCCTGTCTATCCGGACTGTCTTCATGCCTGCCGTTTCTCATCAGACAGGGAGAGCGAGCAAAAGAAACAGAGTCCATGAAGATGGAGGGAGAGAGAGAGACTAGCTAGGTTTTGTTGAAGAAAAATAACAAAAAGTCTGGTGGATGGTAGGGTCAGTATGCTGAAACAAGGACTGCATTTAGATGGGTCAAAGTGGTTGATGCAGTGACTGTCCTGTATATGGCTGGTAAGATGTTTAAGGTAGTTAAACCAGCTTTCTGCAGATTTAACTAAAAATATAAAAAGAAAAAATATCAAAGATCATTCATCAACCACAGTCCCTATTAAGGTGATAATATGGGATTAGGATAAGGATTGGTGGTACATTCAATGTTGATACTTGCAGTGACTTTACATGGTTTGTTGCTACACAGAGTCACTCAAAGTGAATGAAAATGCAATAATGCACAGAGCAAGAATCTCTATCCCATTCCATTACAAACTACAGCAAACGATTTGGGGGCAACGTTGGACCTCATTTCAGTTTTAGCAGCTTAATCCCCAAAAGCAAAGGCAGCAGTAGTGTGACTTTGTTATATCTCCTCAAAAAAGGAGTTATGGTCGAGTCGCACCAGAAAGTGCACAGCAAAATTCATCTGTACATCTTTGCAAAATATATGGTTTTAGTATCACATACCAAGTTTCTTTCTACTTTGCCTGTGCTGTTTACTTCCCCGTGACATTTTGTTCTCTGGGTCGTTCATCATTTCGTTCAATAAAAAAGCTCTCGGTGCTTGCAATCTTGCTAACTGTCACAGCTCAGTCGCTAACAGGACAATAAGTTCACACAGCTGAAAAAAAAACTGTAGGCCCTGGTTGTACCATGGACCTCTGTCTTATAACTGTAGACTAACTACGCAGTTTATACTCCATCAGAGAAGGGTTAAATAAAAGCTGCAATGCAGATAAATAGCTATGAAAGCTTCCTCCATTCTGGACTCTCCAGCTCTCTGTTCCGCCAAACGTCAGCACTGTCACGAAACTTGGAGTTAGTCAGTGATGCAAAAAGAAAGTCAGTTTTAACAAAAGCTGAACCAGACACAAAAATCTGATTGGATTTACTTTGACCCCATTACCCATAATTATATCAGTTCCACTGAAATGTATTCATTTTGCTGCAAAATTGTGTTGTTTTAAATGCTTGTGTAAACAGGTCTGCATTCTCAAGTATACAAGTTGTCTAAAATCCACACCAGAGAACAAATTTCTCCTATTGTTCCCTTTCCAACTGTAAATACTGGTTTTGACAAGCTGTGGTAGTTTGATAAAAGTAACGATACCAAAATCCTGGCAGCGGTGTCAGTTCAGAAAAAGTTCCAATGAGTCATCTCTCTGACGGTTATATGGGTGTTTTGAATGGTACTGACCAATTTTTTTTAATTTAGGTATGAGAGCTCTTTGGACTGTTTTGTCATGCGTGGGACTTTGCTGCTGAAGGAAAAAGAACAATGTTGAGGGAGGAAGCAAGGGAAAGTCAGTTCAGTGCCCCAATAGGGAGCGATGGAGAAGCAGAGCTCACAGATGGATGCTGAGTGTGAATGAACTGGCAGCAGCAGCAGAGAATGAGCAGCGGGTCTGACAGCTTAAACAGACTGCCCCAATATGAGACGGCAATTACACGAGGTCAGATGACACACCAGCTAATGCAGTGCTACTCAAACTGTCTGCCTGGAGCAGCCTTAACAAGCATCGCTTCATAAACACTCTGCAATGACACAACTTGACTTAAAAAGATTGTTTTTTTGTTTTGTTTTGTTTGTTATGTTTGGAATTTAAAAGACGTATGTTTTGAGGAACATTTTGAGCCAAGTTTGGGGAAAATAAAAAGTCTCAGCGGTTGTGTTGTCATTTTCTGTGGTCAGGACACTTCTTTCTGCCTCCAGGGCCATGATTAACACCCATGAGGGAAATAGTTCATGTTGTAATTTATGTAGCACATTGTGTCGAGGACATCTTTACATCGTGAAGCATGTATCCGGAACAGCTCCTTCCCCTGAGCTGGCTGTGGGCTTTCAGTCATTCAGACAGCCCGGCTTTAAAGACACTGCTGACAACCACAGTTTCAAATAAAATTGCTCTTGGCACTAACAACTTTATCTGGATGTTTTTGCCCTTTGGATATACTCCAAACCAAAATGCCTCAGTTACTGTCACCATCTGTCAGCTCTTCAACACAGAGATTTATTCCAGTGACAGACAGTCAAGCACAACAAGGCCAGACCCTGAATCCCCTCAGATGACAACAACCAAGGACTGAGGCATGACAGTTTAATCGGCAGCACTAAAGATGTTGCTTTGTCTCCATCTTCAATACAAACTCTTATTCTCTTCTGGAGATTCTTCCTAACATCACTCTCTCTCGTTCTCTCTGGTGTCTCATTTTATCAACTCACTACTACATCTCAATGAAATCAGAACTAAAAAATCTAACTTTACATTAATAAGAATGCACAACAAAAATAAGTGTGCAAGAATGAATGAAATAATGATGAAATGAGGGTGGAGATTGCCATGACAGGAAATGGAATGGCATTTTCTTAGTTGTCATAAGTCCATGATTTTGTGTATCAGTCTCTTTTTATGTTTAAGTCCATAACAAGTTCATTTTTTGTATGTAACTCTCCAGTCTCGTCTTTTATTTTGAGTATGTTGCATTGGTAAGAAATGTATGTTTAAGGTACTTCAGTATACCTTACACTCCAATTTAGCAGTGTGTTTTAAATGTGTCCTTTTATCCACTTTTAACCTGCCAGCCAATCGGGAGCAAATCTTTTCTGTAGCCATGACATTGAGTTGAAGCAAGGTAAAAGACGGAAGCACAAATCCACAGCTGTTTCTGTCCACAAGTTCTCCACATATGGTGACATATTTGTGGGAGCAGGGACATGAAGGAGGTGAACCAGCACAACCCCGATCCTGTGTCACTAATTCAACATGAAGGCTGGTTAATATTATGGCATGAGGACTGGCCATGTAAATAAAACAGTGGCTGAGTGCTCTTGGCCGCATCCAGGGATTTCTAGGTACAGTAGGGCTGTCCTGCTGTCAGTTACATCTCCACAATGTTAGGAAGTGTTCCCCACTATCCCTGTGCACGCCTGTCTGATCCGATCGTGATGTAAAACTCAGGAGGACGGGGTGGGACAGCTGGTTTCTGCGTCAGGAATCCACAAACTATACGCTGTCACTGGCAGTGATTTCAGCACTTTAAAAGGACAAATAAAGCATTAATTCCAAACAAAGCAACATCTGCGCTGCAAAAAAAAGGATCTTTTCACTGGAGCCACCAGAAATTCTCTGTAAGTGACTGTAAGTGTAAGTTTTACATGTGGATTTAAGATGAAAGTAGAAATAACTGTTTCCAGCAAGTCATTATTGATTTCTGGTAAAACATAACATCTCATTCCTTTGGTATTACAGTACGTAAGGAGACTCCCTGAGATAAATAACAAAAGAGAGTTGATTTAAAGTTAATGAAAGCAACCTAATCTTGCTTTGACAAAAACTGAAATTATTTTTGTTAAAACAGATTAGATAGATAGATAGATAGATAGATAGATAGATAGATAGATAGATAGATAGATAGATAGATAGATAGATAG
>JBBMJY010000011.1:3586258-3601219 GCA_037833715.1 Toxotes lorentzi
GATAGATAGATAGATAGATAGATAGATAGATAGATAGATAGATAGATAGATAGATAGATAGATAGATAGATAGAGCATCATTCATTTCACTGGAATACTCTACTATGCAACACTACTATGGGCGCTGAATGTTGAATCCTTGGTGCTTCGAAATTTCTGATTTCAGCTGGATCAGAAATACTATCAACCTCTTTTAAGACCATTACAAGCCTGTTCACTGACAGATTCCTTACATCTAGTCCAGCCTTGACATGCAGCATCTACTGAAAGAGAAGTAAACAAAAAGTCAGTGTAAACACTCCACCTGAGATCCAGCTCCAACTCGGCCTCTGGGAGCTTAAAGTCAATCTGCTGTTATGTCATTGTGGTTTTTGATTGACATGTTGACCAAGTTCAAACCAATGAAAGAGTTAAACAACAAACAGAATCAGAAAAAGTAAGGCCTATTCAAATAGTCCCACCTACATCAAATCCAGTGAAGTCATTGAGGTCATATTTATGCATTAAAGCACGTTAAGGCTAATTGAAAAGATATTTTCTTTTCTATGATGGCAGAGGAAAGAGAGGCTTGTTTTCTGCCTCGGAGCGGCCCTTATATAAGGTTGCACTGTTGGTGGAGAAAGCAAAGTTTTGGCAGCAAAGCTGCAGAAAAAAAAGGTGCAACAACTTTCTTCCCTGTCAAAGAGGATTTGGTCTGAAGTGCGCAGACACTGAAGTTTGTGCTTTCTCTCTCTACTTATCTAGACAATGCTGTAAACAGAATATTTTTCACAAAGATAATGGTCGTAGGAAATGTTATTTAGGGAGGATGGGTAGTTACGGACAAACTAGAAGCTAGGGCCTATACAGGACCAAGGACCAGATCTACAGCTATTCTGCAATTGTGACAAAATCAGTCCCATCTTTTTGGATAATAAACTATACTCACACTATAGTGTAGTTATGAGAAGATATAAAAACATTTTAAATGATACTAATGCCCAGTATTTGTCAACAATTACAACTTCTCTTGTGGAGACATATCTTTTGTTATTACAACTGTGTTTTACTACGGTATCTAGTGAATTATTACCTGTTTATACACTCACCTCACCTTATGGGTCCCATAGGAGGAGGTATAGTTGTTAAATACATTAACAAAGTCTTGTATCTGTTCAAAACTACATCACGTTGTACTGTGCGATAAAGAACTTATTACGTTTATAAATATATTGGGTATAAATGCTGAATAAAACCATTTAAAGTACAGTAAAGATTTACTGATGAATCTGAGTTAATAAGATTTATACTATAGAGTACTGGTGCTCATTGACATAAAGTGTGTTCCTGCCTCCAAATCAAATTTCCTTTTGTATAATGATTAAGTTGAAGCATTGTGTCTTGACCTTAAAAACGAGCGTCCCTTCAAGCAAAACGTGACTTCTGAAATTAGGCTGATCTGCTTTGTCCGACCAAATCACCAAAAAGATGGAGCCTTGGATGATTATTAGATGAGAAAGGCATAAAGAAAAAATTGGTTATTTTCTCTGGATAAATTGCTCCTGGACTATTACGACCAATCACATCGTGTAGGTCTTTTTCTCTGTTTTAAGTAACAGAAACCATGTTCTATTCTACTCTGTTCTACCCTGTTTGTTGAGCTGTAGGTTATATGTCTTCTTGTCAGCCTCCACTTATCCAGTAACAAAGATCCTGATGCTTCGCCTCATTAGTTACCATCCAAACAAGATCACTATTGATATCTCTTAACAAAGTGCCACCTCATCAGTTCGATTTCCTGTTAACTCACTCCAGACAATGAAAATCAACATCCAGCAATTAGTTTCAGGGCTGGGGGATCAGTCTGGGGGCTTGGATACGGTGTAGATAGTCATTACACTAAATGGGGCCTGTCTCACTGCTGTTGATTGGTTGAGTGTTGTCACTTGTCTGATTGGACGTAATGGTCCTCGAGGGCTGGTCTGAAGATGCCTATAGAGGATACAGGCCTGAAGGCAGAGTTTTTACTTTGGGCTGTTTAATCCTTCATTCTGTTTGATCCGCATTTTGGAAAATAAAAAGAAATTGTCTATGGTCTAAAGCTCCAACATTTATTTAAAAAAAAAAAAAAAAAAAAAAAAGACTTTTTTAAAAACAGAGGTTTATAGAAGTGATTTAAAAGATGTTACAGTTTCTACAAGCCTCAGACCCTCGTGGTTATTACTAAAGTTTATTACATGAAAAATAGTTTGTTGGTTATTCAAACCCTCGGCTATCTATGCTCTATTGACTGAGTAAACAATATTATAATTTAAAGTTTAGTCAAATTTAGCCAGTTATGGAGGCCTCAGTGTTGCACCATATTTTCACCAGCACAGTGAATATAATGCATTAAAATTTCAAGTTAAAGTTTAAATTTCCTTAAACTAGACAGGTACATAGGGATCAATCAGAAGACAAGATTTAATCAATATCAAGTCATCTCTTTGCAAGTTCTTTTTTAAAATACTACGCTGAAAATTAATGGAAACCAATAGATATCTATCACAAAAGAGCTTTGCAAGCACTGTTTGCATGCAGATCACAAATAGCAGCAGTGGCATGTTTCTCTATTGTTGCAAATTGTGCATAAATTTGCGAGCCAAGCAACCCTACTCAAAATAAGTGAGAAGAAAATGATCTCATGTTGCAAATCACAGCTCACAAGTTGCAAATTTGTCGTGAAACAGCCCCTTTAAAGGCAGGAAATCCTTCTAATCACAGCAGGTATGATTTGGATAATAATTAGCAGTAATGCAAAATATAAACAACTTGTAATTTATAAACTATAACATGTGAAACCAGCGGTTTGTTCTGTTCAATGTGACCTCATGAATGAAAGTGTAACATGTTAAAAAATTACCCTATGCTGCAAAATAAACGAAAAAAATTTATATGTCTACAAGTGTGATAAACATGAGCAGAAACACATGCAACATCTTCATCACAGCACAGTGAAATAGCTCAGTAAACAATAATGCTGCAGCTTTTCTCATTCTGGGCCAAAACCGTAAAATTGATACACTTACAGAAAAAATTTGACATTTTGGGAAATACACTTTCTTTCTGAGAGTTAGATGAGAAGATCAATACCACTGTAAGGGCTGCACACTAAGTCTAACTCAGCAAGAAAGTGTATTTTCCTAAATGTCGAACTATGACATACAGAGCAATTTGATTTACATTTAAATTCAAGTGAGTAGGCTTTACCCACCCAGTGCAGATCCTCTGTGTGTACTCTCTCCTAGAGAAAACCCAAACTCACATTCTGCTCCTGTGGTGTTGGCCGGGAAGTGATTTCTCTGTGTAACGGTGTAATATTCATGACATTCCCCTACCTTTTAGTAGCGCTGCCTCTCCATGTCATGTTCTTTCTCATTATCGTGCTGCAGTGGAAATGACAAGGTACAAGAGCCAAGATTTTTTTTTCATGTCAATGTATCGTCCCTTTCCTATTCAAGTAAGAAGGAGAGGAGGATGAAACGTAGACCAACGTGAGTGCGAAAGGAGCAGATAATGAACAACATACTGTACCAACAAATGGAAGTTTTGGCAAGTACCTCGTCCTTCCTTTTAAAAAGATTAATATCGGACAATTCGTACGTCTCTGTTATTATTACATCAATTTGCCATTTTCATGTTGAAAAACAGGCAATTTCTCTTTTAAAGTTACAGCTTTATGGAAAAGCTTCAGTTGGCATTTCTGCGACCAGCTGAAGTAGAGGATAAAAAAGGCCTAAAAGCTGTTTACACCCATTTAGCCATTTTCCTTGCTTCTCATTTCTTATTTTGTGCTTTCACTCTCCATCTCTCTGCTGCTCCTTGCTTATAATAATAATAATAACCTCCTTCTGTCACAAATATACTGGCCTCAGCAGAGAGAGTAACAGAGAGAGAGAGAGAAAAAACATTTAATAAACAGGCTCTGAGCAGAAACTCAGACTACAGCATCAGTGCATTAATTGGAGTGCCATTAGCCGGACGGCTGTTTTTTCAAGCTCTCAGCTGCAACAAAGGTGACTACTTACTCACCCCTCACCCCTCCCACACACACAATCCCACACCCAAACACACTCACACACTGCCATTTCCATTACTGTGGCTGGGGTCGATTGCATGTGGTGGGTCGATGCAAGTCCATGGACGCCAGCCATGTCGGGGCTCACATATGCTAAAGCAGGACAGTTTATCAACTGGGCTGGGACCAGGGATGGGTTTGGAAACAGTTGAATGATGAACAGTTGATTATTGCTTCCTGCATCTTCTGATATATCATTTCTTCTGATATGCAATAATCTCAATAAATAGCTGCTATTTATTGAGATGCTAACCTGGTCTACAGTCATGGACCCAGAAATTGTAATTTTGGTCATTTTGTTTCTGAACATTTAGTGCTTGTTTGTGTTGCCTGTTCCAAGTAGGCCTGTGCAGTAATCCACAATTTTAATAATCTATTTATCTATCACCTTCTGACACTTGTCTATCTTACTAATCTCCCCCTTTCTTTTATCCTTCCTCTCACCCTCCTCCTTTCTTTATCTCCTCTGTTCTGCTTTTCTTTCTTTGTGTCCAACAAATGCAAAAAGCAAAAAGGGGAATTGGAATATTGAAAGAATGAGGGCAGCGTATTTGTCATGGTGGAATTGAAATACAGTACAATACCTCAGCTGAATAAATCTTTTCACATGGTGAGAAAAACCTCTCAGCGATTTGAAACAATGTCGAGGCTCACTGGCTGGGAGCCATTCTCCCCGAAAAACTCAGACCAGCACTGAACAGAAAATCAGACAGTAAGAACTCTTCTGCAAATCAACTTCCTCTGAGCAAAAACTGTGTTGACCCCATTACTGCACCATATGGTGTTAAATGTAGGGGATAAAGTTCTCATCTGAAGGTTATTTTACTTTACACATAATCTGTCCATTCGCCAAAGATTCCATTTCCACTTTTAGGTGAGACTGACGAGAGCCATCAATATGTGTTCACAGACAGGATGACACAAATAATAAAAATACAAAGTGTTTTATCATAAGAAAAGCAGCTTGGAAGACAGTCTCTCACACGCAACAGTTTTCCCCATGAGGCAACAAAGTGAATTACAAGTTCAAAAGCTGTGGTGCCAACATTGCTTGTCTGATGTACTTGACAGAATAAACCACCACAAACCATGACCAACAACGTACAAGGCAGCTGTGAGTCACTTTCAGTTTCCATTGTGTCATCAGATGGTTCCAGAAACTTTCAGTTTCCCTGCTGTTGTTTGCTTTTTGTTGCCTTTCTTCTTTACGGCCACTGGGCTCACCTTGATATACACAACCCAGATCATCACCAGCCCACAGCAGAGAGTCTATGTCTACATTGCTGCAAAGTCTGTTTGCCACACAAGGCATTTACACACATAAAAAACAAGGTCACAGAACGACACAGTCAACTTTGTCCTGTTTATTTATTATTTTACCACATGAAAAGATGCATAATGCTGTTTAATATGTAAACTCAAAATAAGGCAACTGAATAATGGATGAGTTTGTCCTACTGTACAGGGATCTGATTGTAGTCAATAAAGGTCCAGGGTTGGATTTTATCAAGTGATACTAGGGCCAGAATGACCAATGTTGATGCCAGTAGCAATACTTTTTATTACTAAAGGCAGCTACATGAAACATACTTTCATATCATGGAGAGCCAGGTATCAAGATTTACAAGCTTAACAGATCATTAACAGGCTACAATTACCTTCGAATGATTTGCCAAACATTAAGCATTTCTTAATGCAGGTTCATGCATGTGCACTAAGAACAACAACTAACACAGTCTAATATAAGACACGTCTGTTTTTTATCAGTCCTATTAAAACTAGTGTGGATACTCAAACAAGTAGCAGAAGTATTGATACTTCAGTCATTGACCTGCCTGCTCCTAACTGAAGGAGAACTCTACTTACTCCTGCAGCACTTATTCTGAGCTTATGACCTTCTGTTTACACAGTGAGAGTCCACGGAGGAGCCTATAAATGAAGCTGAAATAAATGTGGCTTGTTCATACATGAAACATTCATTAAGCTGTAATGAATGACTCATGTACTGTAGCATTAAAGTCAATAACAGCAGCAGTCTTTATCCTCTCCTTACACAAGAACAGGAATCAGCAGTTCCATTTTCAACAATCATTATTTCAGCCATTAGCTACTGTATTATCTACCGGAGGCATTTCTAAATCAGCCACATATAGATTTACACACACACACACACACATCACTGAGTCCATTAGGGCCCTTACATACAAATCAAGCAAGAAATACAAACCCTTGTGCTCCATCACTGAAAATAAATATATGCAAAGCAACGAGCTGCTCTGGCTTTTAAAACATCAATGCATAGCAGTCTTGAATTAAGAAATGGGATACAGGAGACAGGGTGCGATATCAACAGGTAAACAGAGACAGCAACAGAGGAAATTCAAGGTCAGACATCCACACACACAGCTGCACGCTTGAGAGTTTTTTAATCATGGAATGGAAAGTTAGATTTAGCTTTCATTTTTTTATTTATGAACTGTGATCATTCAGAAAAAATCTCGCATTTTCTGTTTTGATAATTGACAAAACGTTAAATTAGATCCAAGCATGTGTTTCCAAAGCCAAACACAACCCAAAACTATACACAAGTTTCACGCTGTATGCACTCTGAATGCACACATACCTTTTTGTCATTTCAGCTTCGCTTTACGAGATGCTACTCTCGACAGATATTCCTGACACTCTGTTGCTGAGCAATGTTCGGAAACTCCCGCAAGGCATCGGTTTCTCCTTTTGTCTGTCTTCTCATCTCTGTCTCCTTCTCTCTCTCAGGACATGAAAGCATCACCTTCGCTTTCAGGCGAATTCTTAGAAAGCCTGTTAGGTATCTGACTAGAGACAGCCGAGTCAAACGGAGAGAGAGGAGAAAGAAGGATCCAAATAAATGAACTTCAGAGACTATCCGCATCACGGGGAAAGACAGGGAAAGTGAGTACCGAAGCCAGACATGGAGAGCCTGCAGGACAGAGGGAGGCTAAAATAAGACAGGAGTGGGGGTGTTGGACGGTGAGACAAAGACAACCAGACAGAGCTGCCTCGTTCTCCAATCCTCACCTTTTAACCTCCTCTCCTTCACTCTCACAATCCCACTTTCTCTCCTCTCAATATATAGTTTGTTTTTATTGGTTATTGCCTAGTTTTAAAAGTTTTATTTGATCTTGAGGTTCTGCTACAGCAGAATATTTGTTATCATTATTTGTATGTCTGACTGCGAGGACCTGGCGTCTTTCATTCAAAAACATCACTGTAAAGTGCTACAGGAAAGAAATATTGGCAGACCAGAACCTGCTGTCGATGGATTGATATAAACTGATAAGTTGTGAGACCTTAGTTGCAGAAATCTTTTGTGAACATCATCTAAGGGTTCATTCATGTCTGAAGTGGTTTATTCAGCTTTCCATGTGACGGTTCCTTCAGTAGAAAACACTGCCCTGTAGAAGCTGTTCACAGTGAAGTCTGCAGATCATCTGTGCAATAACTGGGACCTTATTTCCTGAAATAAACTTTGCTGGTTGAAACTTTAGTCCACCACTTTGATCCAGACTAATCTCAACAACTATTGAAGGAATTCTAATGATATTAGTGGTCCTGCGACTTTTCAGCTAGTGCCATTCACACCCACTTCAAATGGTCAGCTGGGCACAGGTGAGATAGGAGCAGAGCTTTGTACTTCTCTGTCTAGCCTTCTTTTATCTTTGGTTACTCAACTATTTATGTGCAACCACTGTCCATGTGAACAACCGAGTCCAACACTGTGTAAACAACATCAAATCTCCCCTATGACAGAAAGCTCTTCACTCTGCCTTTGAGTGTGAACGACTATAAACACTTTGTGATTGCTGATGTGGTCGGACAACACGTTTCACTAATCCGTTCTGAGAGACGACTGACCTACCACAAGCCGACCACAGTCGTCCAGTTGTCTGTCCCACCACGTCCTCACCTTGGCCTAGTTGCCTTTTTTTGAACTCAACAACAAACAGCATCATAAACACAAGAAAAACTCCCTTATCCCCTCCACACAGTAGGAAAACAACCAAACCAACAAAGTGCAGGAAGCACAACAAAGAGAAAGTCTTCCTCCCCTTTGACCCTATGTGGATTCCCTGACTAATAATTTATGAGCATCACAGGGAGTAAGAAAGATACTTTAAAATGCAAGTTAACACCTTAAGTGCTACCATATTTGACACTTATTCATGAAAAAAGAAACATTTTCATTCATAAACAGCAGTAAAAGCCAATTTCCACAGGTTATTTTACATTTTATTTGCAGCACTAAATATTTATTAGCAGATTTAAAAAGTTATAATCCAATCAAACTAAACAGCTGTGCTGTTACTGTACTGGGAATATAAACAGCCCACCTGGGTGGCCCATTAAGAACCGCTGTATCATAAACTAATGCTGTCTATGGAGGCAAACTGCTCAGATGGTGAGGTGTAAAAACCTCACAGACTTATGCTTCTGGGAAAAAATGATGCTGTTGGAAAGGCTGACACACACACACACACACACACACACACACACACACACACACACACACACACACACACACACACACACACACACGCTTCACACATTTGCACCTTTGCAGCAGTTCACACTTGCTGAAATCATTAACTCAAACAGTTACTTACAGAGTGGGGCTTCCATTAGAGGATAGTTAATATTCTCGGCCAAAGTGAGCGTTAAGCCTATTTACTACAGTGTCCTCTCTCTTTTGTGAAATTACAGTCTGTGGGTAGAGGGATCTCGCAGTTGTCTTACATTAACTCGTATTTTCTGTCCTCTAAAATGGTCTTCTGGCAGATTAGACACTAACTTTCTGCTATTACCGGCTCTAACTAATTTAAGTGATTTATAAACACTTTAGTCAGCAAGCTATTCCAGTGTCTTTCACAGAGTTTACTTTTGCCTTTGTAAAGACCTGAGAGTCATAAAGTGAAGTACAATGTAGACAAAGGAGGCATTAGCAATTAGTGAGAAGTGCTGTCTAAGGTGGGATTTCCCATATGAACACAAACAAGTAAGCAGAGCTCACGATGAAGGTGTTCGGTGAAAGTGGCTGAGCTGGGTGAGTTAGCATATGCTTTAGAATTTTTTTTTATTTTTTTTTTTTTTTTACCTAAAAAGCTTTCCTGTTACTTTTTTCTGTCCAGCACTGTCCTGATGATACAGTTAGACTCTGCAGTCAGGATGATTTGCTTGTTCAGGTGTTTATACTTTAACATTTTTTATTCAAACCTAGTGATAACCACATTTTCTTTGTGGATTATGACACACTATGTCTTTGTTATGTTACTTTGCTATCTCTGAAATTTGTTGTTATAATGTATGAGAGAGAGATGAATAAGGTAAAAAATAAAAGGGACTGAGATGAGAGAAGAGGGCAACATGAAACAAAGGTCCCAGGTCAGATTTGCACCCGGTAAATGGGCTACATGTAAGAGTTCAGTGTTCAGCCTCTTTATTGAATCTCTGATTAATTGTAGAGAAACCAAAAAAGGATCTGCCCGATCGAGAAATCTGCCTAATGTTGAGTAATGGCTTACATTTCCATTCTACCTCATTTGAGACCTTATTCCGAGGTTGTAAATGACTGAAATACATCATTTTTGCCCATACTGCATTAATTCTACTGTTTATTTCTCTGGAAAATATAGTTTGCATTCTACATCTTCTCACCATTACAAGACAGTAAATATTTGTTAAAATGATTTTAAGCAGTTCTTTGAGGCAGTTTCACCGTAGGTTTTAGAGACTGCAGAGTAAAATCCAAACAAACAATACTTCAGTGACATTTAGCATCAAAATATTGGACCAGTAAACTGAAACACAGAACCACACTGACAGGGCAGCAACTGATTTTCAAGTCCAACAGTGTCCTGACTTAAGAGTAGTGTTCTTGTGTGTTGGAAAAAAAAGAAAAAGAAAGAAAAAAAGCTTGAGTTTCAGACACTGCATTTGTGTAGTTCTATAAATGTAAGTCAGCAAAGCAAGAAAAACAAGACATTGTCATTTCTCAAGAGCAAAATCCTTGACTAAGCCTTTCTCTCTTCATACCACACACATATTGAAACTGAACACACACTCATGTCCTTGGTTGCTGTTATTAATCACAGGAATGTTCAAATTGCTGTTAAATTGTCCGTGGTGCAAAGTAAACCTTGAGGCAGAAATAGAGACAGGAACGCCGCCGGATTTAAGCTCTGTGCTCTTTATCTATAAGGAAGTGAACGTATGTGTATGTGTGTGAGAATATTTTATCATCTCTGAGACTCGTACACAGCAGCTGCTTCTTGGCAGAGCTCTGATTAATTATATAATATCTGACTTCTTAATGTTCACTTTGTTAAACTCTCTCCAGCTTTTCATCTGTTCTTCCTCCTCTCAAACTCTGATCCTGTGTTTTGGTTAAAAAGAAAATTTTCTCAGCTTAATGTTTGTTCTTCCTATTTCACCTGTTTAAAACTGTACAGAACGTCCTCTTTTCCTCATTTCTGTAAAACCAAAACGGGACATATTCAGTGTGAAATATGTGACATAAATCAAGTTCACATGACTTGACAAAAGAGAAAGAAGTGGTTTCCTCTTTTACTGCTAACGATTGTCTTGGTGACCTCCGTGCTGAAGTGATTGGTTGTCTCATCTTTCGGTGAGTCAGGTTTGAATTCTGAAGACTTGATGTTTTTGTTAAATGAAATAACTTCATTTAACTTGCTAACATTCTTTATTATAGTATCTTCTGTTGTCACTTTCATTTTTGTCTAATCAAAGGTTTACATCAGGTTAAGCTTTCAGCTGTGGTTTATGTTAGTGTTAACATGTGGGTGGTTCGGTGTAAGAGCAGAACGGAAACAGCATTCATACGTTATGGATGAAGAAAGCCGGTGGAAGGTCCTCATCTGTATAGTAACACAAAAATGTGGTGTGTATTTGAGTGTGTGCCATCAGAGTGATCCCTTTAGCTCGGTTAATGTTACTCTCGTCCTTGAGCTACAAATGCAAATGACAGCTAGCTCCATTTTCCCCAATGCACAGCTGGAGAGGCATTTGAAAGCATCACTCTTCACCTACTCTCACCTCCTCCATCAGTCCCAAACACACAAACACACACACACACACACACCTCTGACAGTGCAAGAGTGTGTCTGGCATATCGGCGTAACAGTGAACAACTCACGTGCATTGAAAAAGTTTCCACCTCTACCCCTCACGCTGCAGACGGGCGGCATTTTCACACAGGAACGCCACAACCTTGACTTGATTTATTTACATCTTTTCACTGGCTTCTGCTGCTCCACTGTCTCTTCTTTCTGAATTTGTGTGTCTTGTCTCACTCCCTGTCTCTTTATGGGTAAGCAAACAGTCCTTTGACTTTTTAAAAGTCAACCTGGTGAGCGGTGAGAGGGCCAATCTTTAATCTGACACCGAACAAAACTCTACACGAACCCTGATGGATGGTCCTGACCTCGCACTGCTGGGTATGACGGTAATGTGTGTGTGTCTACACGTGTGTGTGTGCTCACATAAGCGACCTTTTGCAGCAGCATGACAAGGCCATTGATCCTGGCCTGTAATTGGACAGCATCAACACAGACACATCCGGTGTGTGTGTCTGTCTGAGTCTGTGTGTGTGGAAGACTTTGTATATCTATGTGTTTATCTATGAATGTGTTTTTAAACCTTTAATTATTTTAACAGGGAAGGTTCATTGATCTTTACACTGTAAAATACAGTAAAATCTTCCTTCCTCCTTATTTATACAGTTTGAAGCAAATTGACAAAGAGGGTGATTTTGTAAGTTTTCCTGTCGTGGGAATCTCAGTGTTTGTTAACATATAAACACAGTAATGTCCTGGACAACTCAACAGTCCAGGACATTACTGTCAAATTGTCAAATTCAATAATACTAATAATATTATAATAACGCTATATGGTTAGACTGCAGTGATTAGTGTGAATTAAAGGAATATGCCTACAGATAATGGGTACATTTTGCCTTTTTGCAAAGAGTTTGACGAGATGATTTTACTATAGTTTTAGCCAGGTAGTGATTAGTTTAATCAGTACACAAACAGAAATGTTTCACTGGGAGTTACATACTCTGGTTTTTAAATTATTTTTCTACTTTTAAACAAAGCTCAGCTCACCACTTTATAACTGCAGATCTTCACATGAAGCACAGATTTGAGATCAGATATTTTTTTAAATGTTGGATTATTCCTTTAGCAGGATCCCTGCATTATAAACAGCATGGAGTTTGAAAGATGTGAGTGTATCAGTCAGAAAGAGTCTAATAAAAATACATTATCAAGTCGCACTGTGGGAAATGTTTTTGAAGGACACTAGAAGTCAAGATATCTCTGGCTCTGCGAGTCCCACAGAAGGTACAGTTTCAACAGAGTTTAACGATTCACGTGGGAACGCTCCAACTGACATTTCACGTTGTCTGTACAGAAAACGGGCCGGCGTTTTACTTTCGGACAGCTGGACACCTGAAATACCTGCTCCCACTTTACTACATCATGAAAGTTGCTCAGTACAACCAGAACGTTCTACTGGTTGCTGCTTTTAGATAATGCTATATTTGTCCTCTGTGGGGAAGTATAGCTACAAGGCAAAACCCACCTCCAGGCTTTTTGTGCAGTGTGAGTGTGCTCATGTAAATGTGATCCCACTGCTGACATTGACACTTTCCATTTTATGCCTTCGTACTTGCCTGCAGCATTTTACAATTTTAAGCTGCTAAACTTCGGTGCTGGTGAAACCACAGGGTCAGACTGTGCTGCACTCGGAGCTCATCTAAAGAGAGGAGGCAGAGAAATCCTTACAAAAAAAAAAAAACATTCCCTGAATTTAAAAGTTAGTCTATATCCCACCTGATTCCCATTAGGTGGTTTCATAATTTAAGCCTGGGACACACTAGAGGATAAATGGGATGATGTAGACATATTTAGACATTCAGGAATCCATGATCTTAAGCACCGTTGGCACCACTGCTCATCCATCTGGTAGTAAAGAGTTTTCAGATTCGTCAAGTCATATCAGACACATCTGAAATTTACAACCGTGTATGTGTGCAGGCTAGACTGCTGTGCTCGTGTGATGGATCACATGGAGCACGGGGTTACTTGGTTCCATGTTACATGTTACCTGCTCCTTTTATCACCTAGAAAATAATGTTATCTTATTATCTTATCAATAAATTCTTTCTCTCTATGATGCAAACCAAGGACAAAGAACAAAGGACTACATTATTTTACATTACCACTGGTCCCAGTTTTGTTGTACGATAACCCAGTCTTATTTACCAGCTAATTAGCTGTTACCGGTTAATCTTTACTCCAAACCGTCCAGTTTCAAAAGGGAAAAGGAGGCAATTGATTCCCTTTTCTTTCCAAACTTCGACAACTTTCTGGAATGCCTCATCGCTTCATACAAGTTGGACGTGGCAAGAGACACAAGGCACATTCACAGTGATAAGCAGGGGAAAACAGGACCATACACCCCCTGCCAGCTGCTGGATCTGCTTGATACTATTCAAGGGAAGAGACAAACACATCAAACACATCACATCTGGTGGCTTGGAAGTGCGATTACTGCATAAGGCTGACATCTGGAGGGGGGACGCTCTGCAAGAGACAGGACGCATGCGGTGAGCTCATCACAATTAAGCAAAGCCTTTTGCTTTTATTACGGTCTTCGATTCTGGTGACCCTGCTCTGTTCCCATTAGCTCACAGACGTGGGGTCCCCAGAAGTGAGGTCTACAGATGGACCCCTCTCCAGAAACATTGTGAATAACGTCACCTGAGAACATCTACGTGGGTGCAAAACACAGAAAACAACATTGTATTTAGTTTCCTACATAAAACTTTTCTCTATAAGTTCCCTGAGCACTAATCACAGTTTTAACACTGAGCTGAATGCCTCCTGTTAGTGTGAAAGCATTGATCCCACTGAGAATCAGCAGTCCAGCCTGCAGCTCTGTTCGGCTTTCAGCTCATTGTTTTGGTTCTCCACACCATCTGGTTGAGCCCCAAAGGCTCCCACCGGTTCCCCTATAGGAAACTGTGGGCAGCAGCTCCCAGCACAGAAACTGATTGTACACTATCTGCTCAAAGCCAAATGGCAGCGAGCTGAGGTAAACAAGTGTCTGTGTAGAGATGTAAACATCCAGCGAGCTGAAGAGAGCCAAGTTCTTTTCTTAGGATTTGGTGGACCAAACCACAGCTAACCAGACTTCTGTTGTCATGGTAACAATAAGAAACGTACGGTTAACGTTGTGGAAGGATTTTGCTTTGGTCAGTTAATAATTTAATCATAATTTTCAAAACGTTTGTCGCTAGTTGAGCGAGTTGTAAGCTACAGTAGCGAACGCTGAAATGAACTTTGCCCCCAAGATTGTTGTTGAGGTGGTGTCAGGCTTCTGACCTTTGACCTAAGACCCGGTGAGGCTGTGCAAACCCATTTGTATCACTGCTTTTTACTTCTCGTATTTACTATAGCCAGTAATAGCAACTGGAAGTTAGAAGACAAGAAATGGAAAAAAAATGAACCGAGTAAATTCTAACCTGCCAATAACTTCTATTCCACCTTGTTTCTTTAGTGAATAGGAGACAACTGCTTTTTTTCTGATGAACAAATAATTGATAAATATCTAAAGCAATAGTAATAATAAGTAACATACACTGGAAATACATTTTAAATATTCAATAGAAACCCAATGAGTGTAAGTGTGTGACAGTGCAGATGTGACAGGAGTGGAGATGGACTGTCAGAGCCCATCACACACACACACACACACACACACACACACACACACACACACACACACACACACACACACACACACACACA
>JBBMJY010000011.1:3617969-3643593 GCA_037833715.1 Toxotes lorentzi
AGAGGATGAAACAATATCTGATGAAAATAAAACATGTTTTCAAGTAAATGTACGAAGTGTAATGGTATTAATAAGTACTCATATCGGTACTCGGTATCGGCAAGTACTGAAATGTAAGTACTTGTACTTGTACTTGTATTGAAAAAATGTGGTATCGGTGCATCCTTATTTTAAATCATTCAGTGACGAGTGAACATATCTTGTTCCAGTTAGGTATTTTAAGTGATTTCGATGTAGAGAGCAGACGAGCACAGAAACTTTTCTATAAACCTATCAACCTTTTGACATCGACCAACATGCACCACTGACAAGTTTAGCAATTTAACGTTGGTTTTCCTTTAGGCAACATATTAACCTAATACAGTACGACTGGGTACATTTTACAAATCTCAGTTTTATTTGTGGAAATTCGGCATTGACTCCAGCACTTTGTGCAAAGTGGTAGCCCAACTTTTTCAAACAGTTCACAGTGCCTGAGGTAACATTTCAGTCAATACAACTACAGAACGAGGCACCTGGTTAAAAGAGTGTTTTCCGAGTCAAAGAGCGTCAGGTGAAGGTTTAGGGGAGACGGAGACAGAGATCTAATGCTGCACTAAATCGCAGGATTTCTGAATGGAGTTCGGAGCACTGCACACACGTGGGCAGTTTTTACCTTGTAGTAGCCTAATTGTGTTAGCCAGAGGTGACACGAGTCCATGAGTCTATGATCAGAGTCCGCTCACAGTGACCTACCTGTTTACACCGAACACCTGTCGTCCCAGGAAGGGATTGGGGTGTCCGCTGCTCTCCCCTCCAGCCTGAGCAGGAATCCACAGTTTGGATACACATTCTCCAGTTATCGTTCAAACAACGAATCACAAACTCATCCACAAATGATAAACTCTATTTAAACCACGTGTATGGGGACGTTCACTGAGCTCAGCGTCCGCAGAGAAGCCAAACGAGGTGCGTTGCCTTCATCCTCCGCCACGTCCCAGTCACAAACTTTTCCGACGACAGGACCGAGGAGTGATTTTCATGAGAGCCAGACCTGGCGGGTACACAGCGACGAGTCAGCACGGCAGGTGTCCACGGTGTGAATTCAGGTCCACACTCGTCTGCCAGATCTGCCGCGATAACATTGACAGCATCCATCCAGAATTAACTGGTGTGTTAAACAAGGCGTGTACATCTCCAGTATACAACTGCCATCTCCTTTCAAAAAAAAAAAAAATCCAGAGAAGAGAATCCAAACTTTGAAATTTAAATCCACACACCCACCTGTGCGCTGCGGCTCACAGTGAGAAATCAGCAGAAATCACCACCCCAGGTAAGTTAAGGAAATGCCGGCGCACCTGATCCGAAGAGACGCGCATCAATACAATCCTATTACAGGCGACTTCACGGTCCGCTGAGTGGCAGGCAGCGGGTTTTCTCAAAAGGGTTCAAGTAATGGATCAAATGAACATCATGAGTGCATACCGGGGTTTCTCTTGGCTATTCCTCCCCGATTGCTGGCTGCCAACAGAGCCGTTGTTTTCACATTGCCATCCTGAAATCCTCAGTTGGATCTGGGCTGCGCCGCCGTGCAGCATCCAGCAGCATCAGCAGCAGTGCTGATAAGCTCGACAGCAGCAGGCTGGCAGACTGGGGGGGATCGGAGCATGCACGGGGAGTCCGTTGGCTCTGATGATACGGGAGCTCGCCATAAGTCAGCGTCTGTCAGTCTGCATTTGGAGCGTTGTTTAAGTTTAATGGAGAGATGGAGAGTTTAAAGACAAGACAACTACAAAGAAAGAATGACAGGAGAAGTCCTAGAGGAGGATTCAGGACCTTTAAATCGACTTTGTGTCGTCCTTTTCAATTTTCAATTTGCAAACCTAACTCCATTCAGAAAAATGCGAATTTAAGGTTCTTGTGCTTTATGGGCAAACGTGGGCTTAAATAAGTTGCAAATCACTGATTTACTGACACATTTCAGGCATTTTAGTATGCAGCGTATATTGGTTTCTTTAAGATGGGAACTTCTGAAATGCATTTGCTTCTATTTTCTTGCCACCACAGTTGAGGTTTTCTTTCCATGAAGTGCAGTTTGGTGCATCATGCTTGTTGAATGGATATACATTTAAATCTAAACGTGTGAACAGTTGTTCTAAGTTTGGTGTTTTGTTTCCCACAGTTTACAAGACAGGAGTTAGGCTACACTTAGGGACTGCAGACAGTCTGGTGATCTTTGTGTAATTTGTGACATTTGCTAAATAAGATCTTCTTTCGCTGAGCCCCGGGCTCTCCTTAAGGTTCTGATGAATTGGTGGCAAATAATGTTAAATGGCTCCGGGTTTAGTGAACTGACTCTTTTGAAACCTATGCACTTTTAATTAAGTCTCAGCTCATTAAATCTCTTAATGATTCGCATATTTGGCCCAATAAATTAACTTTGACCGCCCGGGCCAATGATCTTTCCATCTCTCCTGCCCCTGATTCACGGTGCTGGTATTTGCATAGATGCCACTGACCGTATAAAATTAATCTGACCATGATTTAAATAGATGTCATTATCTCATAAATTAGAGAGGGAGTTTACAGATGTGTATCCACACACAGGCACATCATGAATCAAACAGCGCCATCTTGTGGCTCATTTTGCAGCCCACACTTCAACACAAGTGGCTCCAGTTCAACTCTCAGGGAAGGATCTAAACCAACCTCTTATCTGTTTTTGTTAAGTGATTGCAAATTATTGCCTCATCACAGTTTATAATAACACAATAAACAGGCATCAGTGTGGATTTGATCCAGACAACCAGGACAAGAACTGAGATTTGGGCAAAATGGTAATTTCACAGTAAAGATGTCCCTAAGTGCAGATCTCCTCCTGGTATTGGTTTGCAGTTTTACTTATTCAATATCCTTTCAAAGTAACACAAACCACTGTGGTTTTGGAACATAAGATATCTCCCATTTAATTAAGGGAGTAACCTCTCAGCCACTGCAGAGGTTTTTTTATGTCTATTTTTAAAGCTGTACAGGCTTTTTCATATCCTGGCAAACGTGTCTGTTTGACAAATCATTTAAGGTGAGATCAGCAAACTGCACACAGCACATTAATATTAATCCAGTCAGCCTGTGATGTTTTATAGCTACATGATGACAGTGACATTTATGTACAAGCTATGGCAGAGCAGTTTTGGTCTATGGTGGGTCCTACTACAGAAATAGAACTGACTTGCATCTAAGAATGAGGTTAGTTCATCACATATAAAAATAAAAAAGCAAATGCCTGAATCTGCATATACATGCTGCATCACAAACACCCCAACATCTGCCTCAATTGATCTCCCTGATCTTACCCGTGTGTTGCATTTTATCAAGGTATCACAGTAAATTATAATTTCTGTAAACTTTCATCATTGAAATGATCATATTCTTGTTATATGCAAGGTCTGTGTAAGCTGTCCTGGCCAGCTGTCAGACTCTAACCCAGGGCAGAATTTACAAGCTCTTGAAAAACAATGCTTAAGAAAGGATTTCTCATTTCCCATCTCCATCTGTACACACGCAGAATAAATCTTTGGACATAACTTTGTATTTTAGAAGTAAACAGTCCAACATTTGTCTACAACACAGCCAGATCTCTACAGTCCCACTCTGCACACCAGAATCTGAAGTTTCCCTTTAATTTACCCGTACTGTGATAACTCTGAAGGATTGGCTGGTGGTGATGGCTTCATGGATGATTCGGAGATGATAAATCTGAACAGGTCCTGTTGGTGCTCAGAGCAGCAGAGAGAGGGCCAAATTTGATCTGTTCCCTGTCTCAGTCCATCGCTTCAGTTCCTCATTTTCACCATCAGTCTGGAAGCTTAAGGGATAATACAGCAGTACTGAGGTCCACCTCCTCTCCTGCACCAGCTCTTCAGCTGAGATAGTGATCTGGCTCCAAAGTGATTTTGTATTCAGATTATGCCCTCTCCTTGATTTTACAGGATTACATTCACAGTCTACCTCCTGCTGTGATGCATCTCTGCTGTATGCAGTGAATTTAGGTTTCTTCTCACCTAAAATGCACATCATTCTATCTTCTCTCGTAAATACACTGTACATCCTGTGTAAGATTATCCATCAAACGTCTGGCTTAATTTCCCCTCAGCCTTTTTCCTGTATTAATTTTGTTATTTAGGCTGCTGATTTCCATGTTTAATTTGGATCTACTCATGGGCATCTATTAATGCACTAATCATAATCCTGGAGACCCCCACCCCCCACCCCCTAAAGAAATTCACACCCCTGCATCAGCTTTACTCTTTGATTATTTCATTTATTCCAGGGGTGGTTCTGGTGATTGGATCTTCGGTGGTTCTTTGATTTATTTGGGTCTATTCAATTACAATCTGATTTCCCAGTATGAAAGTTAATATGCATGGAGAGGAGCTCTTAGTCTTCTAGGCACTCTTTGTGATAGCCCAGTGGAACAGTGAAACCCTCCAGCCCCCTTTTCACCAGGACTCTGACCTGGCCTTCCTGATAGACTTCACGATTGCTAAAGTCTCATTTTGGGTCCCGGTGGTGCTCCGGGCTGATTTCTGTTGGAAATGGTTTGTCCACCTTAATTGTAGTCACACCATGTAGTCACAAATGATGAAAACATCATGGTTCATGCAACACGTGATGCTGAATTGAATCATTTAAACTAAAGCCTATTCAGTCAACAAGTAGCTGAGAATAAAATGAACATTTAATATTTTAAGCAGTTTACAGTGTCAAATAATAGTCTAAAATCATAGGTTCCAGCTTCTGCAATGTGAAATCCATAATTCTTCAGTCACAACAGACTGAAATGAGCGCAGTCAACCATGAGCCATGCAGGAATATCCCCCCAATGGAGTCTGGACACGGCTGGTGGAGGAGCGAAGAACAGCCTGGTTGAAGACCTGGATAAATGTGATGCGGAACAGGACTTCTGATGAGCTCAGTGGAAAAACCCATTGGCGCTGGTTCTGATGACAGTGGAGTTAAATGGGGTGGAGAGGGAGCACTGAAAATACACCGGACAGAGCCAGAGAAAGGAACCGTTTTTTGAAGTTTGGCAAAGTTTGCCAGCAACAAGCTGTGGGAAGGAAAAAAATAAACCCCCGGTAAATAAATAGAGTAACACCATGAAGACACAGTAGACTTCCTAAGCTTCATTTGGCAAGGAAGTTACAACCACTTTAAGTAGTTAATCTGTGGATTCCTTTTCTTCTACATTCATTGTTGAAGAAAACAATTTTACAATGCTTAATTAATTTTAAGGGCTTACTTGTTCAGGATAAAAAAAATAATAATCATATGACTCTAAATGGGAATTCAGTACTAGATAAACAACAAGCAGATGAATTGATGGGAATTTTGTGCCCAAATTTTGTGTTTGAACTTACTACAGAGAGAGTGTGGTAAAACAAAAAAGTTAGTTCTCGAAGATGATCAGCGACCCGAGAAGAGATCTCTGTCTAAATCTTTGTTCAGTATGCCATGTGGAGGAGTCATCTAAATGCTAACGATGTTGACTGAGTCACACGTGTAGAACCCCCCCACACACACACACCCATCCAAACACACTCCATCACACACAAAAAAATATAAAATCAATGGCTCTGTCCTGGCTTGTGATTGTTTGTTTCATATAATGACTCGAGCTAGCTCATAAAGTAACACACACACATACACACATACTCAGAAAGCCAGCTGGGCCACTAGCTGCTGTAATCCAGTCCTGTTCTGTTCAGATGCTTGAGCTCAGGATTTGAGGTTGCGATGCAATTTTCAAACAATTCACATTTATCGACCATCTGGTGTCGAACAAAAACGCAAAGTGAGGCTGCGCTGCTGTAATTATTATCCATATGAGAATCATAACAAACCAGCAAAAACAACTGAAAACTCCATGTAGAGAAGGGAATGAAGTCACACATGTTGGATCTGCAGCCAGCGACTTTTTCATTGTGCAACCACAGAAATCCATTTCAAATGAAAATCACAAGCTGATATGATTAACTTCACAGAACAGCGTCGATATTTTTGAGTTGATGAGTGAGAGAAGATTTGATTTTTAAGACACAAATGTTTGCCATTCATTCACATTAACAGACCATCAACAAACCAGTCCAGTGACTTCGTATTTACAGCAGAACTATTTTTAACTTCAAAACAAGTATTTAATATTAAAGTATTTAATGGTAAAGCCAAGTGTTCATTCATCTTTGGTTTCACACAAGCTTATAATGACATTAAAGAACATCTATCTACATCTAACAGACTGAAAGTAAAAGTCAAAAATATATAAATACACAGCTTTATACAGCTTTTTTTTAACATGTGCCAATGCATCGCTCTGCATCACCCCAATGCATCTGCAGTGCAAATTGATTTTTCATGTCACCACCACTCACTGGCAGTGTGTGTGTGTGTGTGTGCACGTGTGCACAGAGGAGGTACATGTAGAAGAACTAACAAACATATTAGGGTCAATCAATAACAGGGAGAGCCTCCAGGACTCAGGATGAGGAGAAGCAGGAATCCTCCTCTCCTCCCTCTTTTCTTCCACTTCTGCTTCTTTAGCCCAGCAATTGTGGCCTTTTGCCCAAACTGTGAAATGTCAGAGGATGCTCATAATGTCACAACGGCTCATCAGGCGAGGTTGGGCTGTTGTTATGGTGACCGTGTCACATCCACAAGTTTGGTGAGACTTTTCCGGCTCTGTGAAAAACACTGGCCATCATTGTTGAACCCTTTATTTCCTGTCCTTTTACATTAAGAATATTTTATATTATGTTTTCAAACATCTAAAGACTGACAATATCCCTAATTATTTCACTGAATACTGTGTTAGTGTGCGGATGGGTTTTTGTTTCATACATTTTTTTACACATAAAAAAATTGACAAACCTGCTGGTTCACTTGCACAATAGTTTGGTTAGTAAAGTGAAGGTTTCCCAGTGACACAGATCCTGAGCTGTAATCTCGACCGCCTTGATTTAGTGTCATTCTTTAGCCCTGTTGGCTGCTCTGCTCCTTCTAAAAAAACACCAACCTGCTTCACAGCTTATCTCAAATTGAAATTCTTATTATGTTCTTTCAAATAAAGGGGAATCCTATTTGACCACTGGAACCAGATGACATGTAATAGACGGAAGAGATGACTTCCCCCCGTAGGGATTCATTTTACCATCCTCTTTCTCACGACAGTACTTTTTTTTTTATACAGTGCTCTGTGGAGATGATGTAAGTCATATAACTGATAAGGTCTGTTGTGTTCCCTGAGAAAAATGAAATAAAACGTGCTGGAATGGCAGTTGGATATTGTTCAGGAATGAACACAAGTACTCTGTGTGTGTGACCCTGCTGTCCTCTTTCACATACATTTTCCTTTAACGTGTCTTTTGCTTTGTCTCTTTGATTATGTCTTTGATTCCCTCTTTTTTTCTTTCTTTCTTTCTTTCTTTCTTTCTTTCTTTTTCTTTCTTTCTTTCTTTCTTTCTTTCTTCTGTCCTTCTTCATAAACACAAACAGAATGCGTGTGAATCACACAACACCTCTGAAAAACGATTTCATTCTCTTTATGGAATAGAGACTGTCTTTTGTGAAAGTGTCCCAGTCACGTGTCAGGGAGATACACAGAAAGACAGAGATAGAGGGTCATGACTCTGAAACACTGCGTTCCCTCACTTTATTAAAAGGCCAAGAGTATGTGAATTTCCCGATCACAAACTTCTGTTGTCTGGGGCTGTTCATCACATCAGTTTCTGTCAAGGGAAAAGTGACTGTACTGTCATTCTACCTTATCTAAAATGACATTTTACTTTCAAAAATAAAATGATAACATGATAACTAGTGTTAGCAGATGAACTATCCTAATCTTTCCCTTAAGCATTTTCTCATATATTTATGATTTTTATACGACAGTATATTGTTACATTTTCCACTTTATAAGCCCAGTGCACGCTATTGAAAAAGTGCCTTACAAAGGCTTTTGTTGTGACTTCATGATGGTGAAGCAGAATTAGGGACTGTAGTGGTGCAGGTGAAACCGATCCATGTAGTCCATCGCTGCCTTTTCTCTGTAGGTGTGTGTATCTAAAGGCAGTGAGACCTTGTTTCTGTCAACTTTCAGATGACTGGTTTATTCGCCCAGGTAAATAAATTCCCTCACAGCTTCCTCATAAAATATTTTCAGCATTAATGGCTTGTGATGGAAGCTGTAAATCCATGTTAAAATGAAGCGGCCATCTTGAGGTTTTGGCATTTCAATTATCCACAACACCCTGCACAGTGCACTCTGTCATTCTGTCAACTTTAATGTTTTAATATTCTGTTTTAAAAGCCTGCTCACAAACGCACACGCAATACATACATACAGGGCAAATAGGCGCACACAAGTTTTGATTTATAGTTGAGCTATGCCTCAGTGACTAACCAGAGTAAAATATTAATGTGAAGCCAAATGAATGACATTCTCATATATTTTCAAGGGAGTCTGTGAAGAGGGATAATTTAGAAGGTAATCCATTTGAGGAGCAAGCAGGCATTCAGGAAAGCATGCATCACGACGTTGATGTTGACTGTAATATGTGATTATCTTCAATAACATGACACAGCATCCACTCTACTTACATTTCACATTAATTAAGTATGCGTACACTGAAATTGTAAATATATAATTTAATTCATGTTTTCTTTATCTCACTCCAAAGCTCCTGTTTTGGATGCTGTGTACATATGCTTTAATCTTTTAAAAGCAGGTTTCATACTTATCATGTAGCTGCCAGATGTTTTGTGTTTAAATAATGAACCGCTTGCTCTGTTTATGTCTGCTATATATAAGCTGTGATGTATCCTGTTATTTGCTGCTGCCCCCAGAAGTCCTGTTAAATTTTCATGTATACATATAAATATATATATGTACTTTTTTTTCATATAGTAGCAGAAAAAAGAAATATTCAAGTATAGTAGTACTTTAGTAAATACACTTAATTATAGTACCCATAACATAGAGTTCATTTACAATATGGTTTTGAATTGGTTTCAGTTAAAGATAATACAGCTTGGACACTGGTACAACAATATGACCCTAGTTGCATAAACTGTGAAAGAAAACCAGAGGCCCCAGTGTTTGTCACTGATCTCACATATGAAGAAAAAGCCTGCATTTATTTATGTCAATGCATCCATCACAGCTACAGTTTCCTTTGATGACATTCAGACTGTAAATGCAATTAAAATAAGAGAAGAGAAAAAGAGTATTGATCGGTGAACAGAGCAAAGCACTGACTTGCTGCAGATCCTGAGGACGTGTGCAGACAAAATGAGCACAAACACAATGCATCTACAGCCTCAACCCCTCCAACTCTCATTTAACTAACACCATAATTGGCTTCCTCTTCTCTCATTTCCTCTCTCTCATCCCTCAACTTTCTCTCTTCCGCCAAACTTGTGTTACAACAAAATCTCTAAATCTCTGTAGGATCTGTTCATGCACACATTGCTCCTTAAAGCCATGAAAACATAGAACATAGAGGGTGAAAACATAACAAATGAACTGTCCTCCTGTGTTAGTGACACTCCTGCTTCTTCCTCGCTTCCCACACTGAGAATTCACAGTAACTAAAAATTACTTGAACACAGAGGAGAAGAAAAAACCTGTGTGCAATGAAAATGCAATTTAGACGATGAAATCTGCCATCTGCCGCCCTAGGAGCAGAGCTTGCTTCTTCTGTTTGACCTCTTTGGAGTGGTTAAGAGTCCCGATCAGAGATTCACCTCTAACTTATATGCATTCAGTGAGCCATTCCAGCCATTTCAGTGTTTTTGGGGTTTTTTTCCCACCAGACTTAAAGGCAGCACAAGCCCATCTTTCCCACCTTATTGCTCTCTCTCTCCCCTTTTCACTCCATTGCTTCCAATACAGAGAAGATAAATCAAGTGCCGTGAGTCCATTGATGTGAGGGGAAATAGATGGGCCATTTGTTGACAAAACTCATTTTCCCACTTCCAGGTAATAAAGTACACTGTGTTGTTGTTTTTTCTTGTTCTTCTTCTTTTGGCTGTAGCTGGAGGTTTGCCACATCATCCACCTTCCTTCCCGTGTCACTCGTTTGTCCTGACAAATGGGTGTGTTCGGTAGCAGACGATCATAGAGATTGGACTAGCGCAGGCACACACACACACACACACACATCCACACATTGACGTTCAGTCTGGCCTTGTATGTGAGAAGCACCTGCTGTAGCTGGTGAACAGGTGCACTCTGCTAATAGGCTCTGCAGCAGGAGCACTGAATCTGCTTTTATTTAGCTGTGTCTATTATCCATCTCCCTATCTCTCTTGCTTCTCTTTCCCCCTGTTTACTCCACAAAACCCGGTGGAGGAGTTCACCAAACGCTGAGCCAAAAATTTCCATCACAAACTATTTAAGTCAAAAATGTTCAAACTGGCAGAAAATTAAAGATGGCACAGATAATTATACAGAGAAAAGACTGTAAGCAAGCTATTCACACCCATGTGATTAGATTAAATATTTGCATCCATCATTGTCAACAGATCAGCGTATGTATAAAGTGTAGATAAGAAGCATTTCCCTGCACCTCTGGTCTAAATATCTTTTTCCATGCATACATATCTGTTCTCACCTGGAGGGATAGTTTGACTGAACGGACAGTTTGCCGGTTACTGCACATTGATCACTGCTGAGATGAAGAGTCTCGGGAGGGAAAAGCTTCAGGCTGGTTGATGTCTCTCTTTCTGCTGTAATTTGATTGTAAAGTTGCTCCATGGCAGAAATCCAGTGTGAATGTAGCTGGAAACATTAAATCACTGCGAAGACTTTGAACCACAGAGCAATAAAACGAAAGATTTTAAGAGTAAATTTGCTCATAAGAATGAATTTGCAGCAGGAGCATGAAAAGTTAAGATGCATTAAATCTAATGGAGATTTAGTAGATAACTGAGAGCAGGTTCACAGAAAGTAGAGTGATGTAAAGTGATCTACTTTTTGGTACATTATACCTCAATAAAAGCAACTGTCAAAGTCTATTTTTAAATTCCTTGCATCTACATTGTTTAACATCCTTACTAAAGTGAATTTGAGTTTAAAAAAACTTTTTTTCTATTTTCACAGGTTTTTGTTTTTCCTCTATTTCGCTTAAACTTCAGGGCCACAAAACTGTCAAATAGAAACTTCATAATTAAAAAAACTCAATATTTTAATTTTTAATAAAAGTTTAGATATGTTGTTATATATTTTCCATAGTCAGTAATGAGAAGTGCTTACATGAAGATTGCAGTACAAATGGATAAAAAAAAGGTGTTATTTAAATGCAGTCCATCTGGTACAGTGACTAATGACAAGTCATGTTCATTAGCCACTTTCCACAGACTACACTGAAATAATTGAATATTTTAAGAAATACACTTTGTTAGCTTTCTTGCCAAGAGTTAGATGAGAAGACTGATAGACAAAGATAGAGGTGTAATGTGACCAGATAATTAGATCTGGTCACCTCTGCAGTATCACTCTGGGAGCTGGTAGAAATTCAGTGTTTTTGCTCAAGAACTCTACATCAGGGTTTGACTGCTGCAGGAGATGAAACTTTCTTCTGTAAACTCACTCCACCACCTACACGTTCTGCATCTTGACTCAAAAAAAAAAGGCAGTAAATAAATGTATGTTTGGAAGCAGATATTTGTCAGGCGCTGTGTTTCACACTTTGTAGCTCTGCAGATGGATACCTAAAGACTGGCGCAGGCTAGGAGCGGTTTTATAAGCAAGCAGAGGCTCGGGGAAAGTTTAATAAACGTGATGTGGTGTTTGATTGCTCTCAAGCGACAGTGTCACTCGTAAAATGCTTGCATGCACAGGCAATCTTGCACAGGAGGAAAGATGTATGGATGTACGCACAAATGAGAGCTTAACACACTCTTATTGTTCAAATCCACACGTCCACATGCACACAGTGGAGTGTGTGTGCTGTAAAGCTGGGAATGGTGTTGTAAATGCTGTTCTGCCAGATCTCAGCAGAGCAGCAGGAAATCAATGTGTCATGTTATTACGCACACGTAACCATTCAAATACAGTCCTTTATGTAGCTGCTTTTTGGAAACTTTTCTCACAGGGGAATAATACAATGTTATTGCCATTTCATTTTGAGGAGTAGTTAAACTCAACAAATTAATTAAGTAGTCTGCACAGTGACTGGATGGATATTTTGGGCAAAACCCTTCTTCGCCATGCAGTCCACCCTCTGGGGATCCTCATATACGTTTGTGATCCACACAGCTCGTTTGAATTAGAACATCATTATCATGTTTCATCTTGAGACACGCAATACAAATCGCCCAGAGGGTGCCTCAAATTGCTAACACAAAAAAACTAATCATAAAACACCAGTTCCCTTTTTAAAGCTCCTAGGGAAAAGTTTTTCAAAAGATCAGTCCAAGAAAAAAAAGCCTTGCATCACAAGATGTGAATGTACTAGATAGCTAAAATTACTACTACACAAGTCCAGATATCTGACTGGTGCCGCATGTTTTATCGTGTTTTTAGCATAAAGCGGTGTGAATAAGTGCTGCAGCGCTGCAATAACTTTGCTAGCCTTGCTCAGTGTAGGCCAGACCTACAAGGTTGCACCAACAGATCCTGACTAACACCTGAGAAACTCATAAAATTAGAAAAATGACCCTTGCACTATGTATTTGTTCCTCCAACCCTGCTTTTCTTTGGGTTCAATGGGAGAATGGGCACCATTTAGTGCATTCCCTCTACCTACAGTAACTATACTACCATTTGATATAATGGGTCTGGCTCTCTCCAGACTTGCTCCACTCATGCTCTGTGTTAGTTGCCCGACCACAGAATCATTGCTCAACTGGAACATGCAATGATTTGTTGTTGCACATGCTGCTGTTCCTTCACTCAAAAATCATAAACTTTACATTGGAGGAAGCCAAGATGAAAACTTAGCGTGCCATGAGATCTGTGTCAGTATGTGAGTCTCACGCTCAGCAGCACTGATTCAGCCAAAATGGTATAAATGTAATGTCAGTATTATGTTAGCTTTGTGGCCTGTCCTGTTAGCTTGCCAGCGGCTCCAGTCCACTAACATTAGCTGCTTTTCCTGTTTGCTGAATGCAAATAAATCACTCTCTTAATCCCTGTCACCGCCAGCGGTTTTTTACAGAGGTGGAAACACACTGATGTTTCAAAGTAAGTTGGGTGCCAACAGCCAATTTTCAAGGTGTAACAGAAACATAATGTGACAAATTACTGCTCCCAGGGAGACACAATTACAGCTGATAATGTTTCCTTTTAAATTACAGCTGAATGTGGCCTGGCACTGCTGCAGATTCCTGGCATGGCCTCCTCAGCTTTCACATCCCCTCTGAACTCACAGTGAACTTTTTCCTCCCCTCGTAGTGGCCTGACGCTAACTCATTGTTCTTTCAGAAACTACTGATCTTTCTCTCCCCGGTGCAGAAATGGATAAATCACAACAAAGTGACTAAGAGGCTGCCATGGCTGGTGGATGCTGAGGGGACTGACGGGGAGGAGGAGGCTCTCAGCTGACTTTCAACTGGCCTGTTAGAAGCGCAGGATGCCTGGTTACCATCACAGCTGCAGTGCTGGCCCGGTTGGATGGAACAATGGAAAGACTCATATTTTCACGGCTGTGCTTGAATGTGGATCTCTCTCCTGGTCTCTCTCTGTCTGAAAGAAAACAGGAGCCAAGTGTCTAGACATGTGAAATAAGTCAGGTCAACCCCTCTCATGGTGTAACAGTGTGTGAACAGCAGCGTTGTCTAAGCTGTCCAAGATTCTCCTATCAGCCAGATCTGTTTATGTTTGTCAGTCCATTTAACGGGAAGAGGAAAGTGATTAGTAAGTAAAACTGAAGCAAACATAGCACATACATTCTTTAAATATCTACTGAATCCATATGTTCAAGGTTAATTCCCATTGAAGGAAATATTATTTCTTCAGGGCCAGGGTACAGAACTGAAAAATAAATCAACAGAAAAACATCTGAACAGAAAAAAGAAAATATAAGATGCATAGGGTACACATTTATATACACATGCTTTATGTCCAAAGTAGAGTTATTGGCTGATAAAATAACCTCACTTTTATCAACTGCTCCTCTCAAGGTCAAGAATGAACTTTAAAACTTGATTACAATGATATGAATATTTAAAACAGATTAAACTGAGCATGCAAAATTGTTTTATTCATGGTTGAAAAAGCAATTTGCAAATATGCATATTTTATTAAATTAATACATTTGACCTGATATAAAGTCAGTATTTTTTATAATAAAACCTGCCATTTTAAGTTAATAATACAAACGAATATATGCATTCAAGGTCATTTTTTCCTAATACACATCGTAACCCCGTGTGGTGTAATCTTCTGAAACAGGATATGTCTAGAAACAAACTCAAATTCGCATTTGTGAGTTTAGCATCAGCCTTTCCATTTTGGCTCCGTCGTCAGGGTCACTGGTGTTTTTCATCATCCCCTTCACTCTATCAGTGAGGTGGATTTACGTTTGTGCTGAGTAAGAGCCTTCCCAGCCACGCCATGCCAAATCAAATGTCACACCATCTCCTGGGGTATTAATCACACACATTACACACATCACACCAAAAACAGAAGGAAAAAAAGAGAGAAAAAGGTCACTTGACAGGAAGTTGGGTATTCTGGAAACATGTTTATAACTGTAAACATGCACTCTGTCACACACGCACCAGCTTCACATGTTAAGTTTCCATAAGCATGTTGTTATGATCAGCCCTAGGGTGGCTGTTTAGAACTCTGTCCTGGACTTTTGGATGAACTTGTTATGGACAGTGTTGGACTTTTTGGATTCTTTTGTATGTTCAGGCTGTGGTGAGTTTTGAAGTCTTTTGGAATTTTGGTTTCTTTGTTGGTTTTGTTCAGTAATTCCTGGTTCATGTTACTCTGGTTTCAGTATGCCCTGTTTTATTCTGTCTGTTCCTGTCCGCCATAATGTTGTTCTACATTTTCTCAGTTGTGTCAGGAAAAGGCGATTTCTCATCATCGCGTCATACGGCTTTTATAAAAGTTTCTGTGTGGTGGTGCAATTCTCAGATTACAGTGAGGCTGATATACGGCCGATGCCCTGGATGTGATGCAGTTTGATTACATTTTTATTGCGTAGTTCATCAACACTACACTTGCTGTAGTCTGCAGTCTACAACATGCTGATCTGGGCTGCACACAAGTATGTGTTAATGTTTTTGTTAAGGTGACCTTTAGTTTAGGAGTCCTAGATTTTTCACAGTGGTCGATCAGATACTTTTCCAGCCAGACAGGAACAGAGCTGCAGAGAAAATACTGGATACTGCACACATGAGAGGCAGGAGGCTGCAGCTGTGAAAGCAGACAGATGACAAACAAATGCTTGATGATTATACTAAAGTAGAACAACTGGAGTCTGAGAGGAGGCTGTCCGGCGAAGAGACAGGAGATTTAAAAAAAAAAAAAAAACTCAGCAGGTGCCAAAGCAGCATTTTTAATTCAGCTGACCATACTGTAGCATGGCCATGAAAAAATGTTCAGAAATAGACTTGAACTTTTATGTAACACAAATACAGTGGTATTGATGCTGCGGTACACACTAAAAGGAGACCAACATCATAAATAAAACAAACGGGGAATTCTAGAAGAAAGGTATCTGAATGTTTTAGGACCACTTGCATTAAGAACGTTCACAAATTCAGTCTTTTGCAACTACCAGCTCCCAAACAGGATTCACCTTAATTACATCATCAGAAACAGCCAGAACAAAAACACAACGGCATCAACTACTGTCCTGATAATCTGAGCTTTGTCAGTCATGCTATTTGGGTGAAAGAAAATGTTACCAAAGCATTGTCTGTAATCAACAATGCAGTGGAAGCTGTTATTCTTAGTAACAAACAACTGTAAGGGATACTGATGGACTCATAGTCTTTCCATATTCAGTAGATTAAATACAGTATTTTATAATACTACACCGTAATAAAAACCCACTATAGAGAGGAAAAAAAAGTCAGAGGCTAATGGACGGTGAGGCTCAGAAAAAGACGAGACAAAAACCAATCTCATCCACCTGCGCAGGTCAGATTTCATACAGGAAATAGGTTTCTTTCTCTTCATTCCTCATTGATTCCTCTTTCTTTTCACCTTCTCTCAGTGTTTTCCTCCACTCCCACATTTCTCTGTCCTTCACATGGATGAATGGATGGAAGGGAAATAGAAAAGTGAGCTGCATTTCTTCTGACGATTTATTTTCTGCTAAGGAGAAAAACAGTCTGGAGAGAAGAAAAGAACACAAACAAAAGATAAGTCAGTAGCTTCCGGTTTCTCTCGTTGACCGCAAATACTACGAAAAAAGTTTGACTGTTGGTGGATTCTGCAACATTTAAATGTGTAGTTTAAACAATGAGGGAAAGAAACCTGCCAGAAAATAAGTCATTTCCTGTGTGTGCATGCACGATTTGCTATGATTTCCTGTGCATATTCCATGGGAATGCAGGACCACATCAACACCAATGAAAATTTCCATCACTTGTGACTTCTCTTTCACTATGCAGTTACTTTCAGAGTTTGGAGTTGTCAAAAAAATGACTTTTCTACCACAGTTTTATTAGTTTGTGTCTCAGCTACAGCCTGAAGATAAAGTCATTTGGCATTCTCACCAGAGCAGATGTCACTGAGTTCATTGATTTCTTCCTGAACTCTGAGGAGGAGGAGGTCCTGCAAGATTTCCTGCTGCTGCTCCTCAGCTTCCACCCCGAGAAGCTCCAGGTGATGAGCCTTTAATCTCAGCAATGCACGGCCTGCAAATTCATTCACAAACAGAGTGTGTGTCGAGTGTAAATCAGGAGCCCTCAAAGTAAAGTAAACTAAAACCATAGTACATTCAGGGCTGAATTTCCACCTTAACACACGTCGTTTTTTCCCAATATTAAAATGCTGGCAAAGGTTAACATCTATTTGGTGTATGCACCTTCTTATCATCTAACATTTATGGCAGTGAAGAAAGCTAAATTTAATGCATCAGTTGCACCTGAAATATCGTGTTTAATGATGGCTTTATAGAACGTGCTCGTGTGGGTTGGATACTGTTCCTGCACCCACTCCAACACTTCCTCCACCGTCCACAACGACACTCGCTTTGACAGGTCCATCACCCTGCAACCGCAGCAGCAACCATCAGCAGCACCCTGGAAAGACAGAAAAGTTACCAACACAGAGGCCGTGCTATGGAGAGTGGCATCTGAAACTTTGCCTACTTCAGCCTCATTAAAATCAGCGCGGACACATTAGCTGAGCTGTCCGTGGTAGATGCTCAAACATGAGGAAATGTCATATTCTCTTGATATTTAACGCTTTGGATTAAATTTTCTTGTCATGTGGTGTCACCTACTTACTCTGTGTAAGCCTGTTTTCTGGTGATAAATTCGACAACCTCCTGAACATGATGGCAAATAGCTGAGCATGGCTGAGGGAGTGCTCCGCAGCAAGATGAAATCAACCAACTCCGACTCTCAGAGGTCAAAAAAGTTCTGCTGTTTTCAAAAAAAAAACAAAAAAAAAACGCTGCTTCTATGCCTCCAGTTCACTTGGCTTTCCTCCCAGCCATATCCTCATGGGCTGCACCGCTATAGGGCGAAAACTGTTGATGTGACCTTTTCAGCAGGCCAGTCTACTTATTGGGCTATAAATATAGGAATGTAATTTCCTGTGTTAATTAAGGGAGAAGGCTGATTGGCTGGGGCAGTAACGAGGTCCCAGCAGAGTAACTGGCATACAAAGAGTGAAGACCTTTACAGCAGGGCAAAGAGACTGAGGAAACTTCCCTTCAGAGCCAGGGCGAGCTCAGGGTAAAGAAAATCTTACTGTTGTCTAATAACGTTGGTTTTATGCCATCGTTTCTTAAACTATACGGCTCCCAAACTGGGCCCCCAGTGGTTCTATATCTACAGGGGAATAAAGTGACTGCATATACAGCTTTTTTTATTTTCTCTGAACCATTTCATTTACGTTCACTCTGCCCAGTTACAACTGAACCAGGACTTATAAACAAAAGTAATATGCTATAACAAGCAGGGTGGAAAACTGGCTTGTACCACTTACGGACTGTGTGGTAGAGTTTTACATCCTGCCACTCACTTATTTTACTGAACAGCAACTTATATTTAACACTTAATCCAACCTGATGTGTTCAGATCCACACATTCAATAGCTGAACTGCAAAGCTTTACATGACATTAACATTCACTGAAATGCTGCCTGACCATCAGCCTGATGCCTTCTTCACCTCCTGCAACACTCCACTTCTCTTAGTATCTGTTCCCTGCTGCCACCTTCGGATTCTTGAACATCTTGAACATGTTTCTTTGGCAAAAAATTGGCTAAATTATTATTTAAATGAGTTCTCATGTGATACACTGAGCCAAACTGAACTCCAATCTTCACACAAGACTTATACTCAGGTTGCAAGTTGCAGTCATCCTTCACGCATCCAAAGATGTAATCCTGCCACCGTGTGGTGCCCTGCAGAAATACAGCATCTCTCGACCGAGTCAGGAGTATTCGTGTGAGGAGCTACTCAAAAGGCCCAACTTTCTAAACTAACTTAAGCTTGGTCGCTAATCAGCTTTTCTCCATTTGTCACGATACAGTCTGGCTTTGATGCACTCTCCCTCCCATGGCAGGAGGTTTAGGCCAATTTCTGTTTATAATTCGAGCAGATGATAAAGCATCGCAAAGCAAAGCATCAAACGAAACTTCTAAGTTATGACTGATTTATGGTTTTCCTTGATGTTTTATACATTCACCATGCTTCACTTCATCTAAAACTTTAATACCTCACAGTCACGCTGTTCAATGCTGTACAAACTATATGTAATATAAATATGTGCAAATGAAAAAGTGGAAAACTGGTTGCAAATGTTGACTTTTTGACTAATTAAGGTATATTCTCGTAAACGGGCTGTTGCCGATTTAAGGTACTTACTCTAAAACACCTTTACAGGGATATAACGTGTGTATCTGTGCTTACAAATTGCGCCCAGTTAAAATATCAGAAATTTGAATGGGATTTGGCGTACCGCTTTGTGAACGTCTGAAAACGGGACGGTGTACAGTAACCCTTTAAATAACATTTTAAAAAACTTAACAGATTACAGGTATCAAACAGTCAGTGTCATCTCTACTAACTTTATGCAGGTTTTTGTTCAATCAGAAGTTGTATCTACCTGGACAAAACAATAATGGCGACCCTTTTCCGTACCTGTCCTGTCAACGGAGGGTTGCACTAGGGACATTCCTTCTCCCAGCCCCACCCGCCACGGCGGCGCGCACTCGACATATCCTCCTTGCGCACTCCCGCAGCACAACCACCTTATGATGCCTTCAGCACCTGTCAGAAAAATTGGCACCTGAATCATATCAAAAAGTTAAAGGTCCATGAAAACATTGTTGATAGTGGTTGATGTTTTTGTTACATCAGACAAATGTAGCACTGGAATATGTGGAATGTGGTCGTGTTTACCACTTCTCGACTCGATGGAGGGATTTACGAGGGGTTCCTGAAGGCATCACCAATCACCATCATGTTATGTCTAAATCAAGAACTAATACCACTTTTTTTTCTCCCACTTTTTGATATTACAACCAATTCAAGGCCACCAGTACCTATTCTCTCCCTGCGCTAATGTCTGTAAAACAACATAAACTGATGCTACTGTGCTCAGTCCGGTTCATCCAGCAGAGGGCGCATGTGTACAGCAGGAGGCGCAAACCTTCTCCACCTTTCTCCTCAGCTTCTTCCTCAGCTGCTCGGCAGGCAGAACAAACTTCAGCTGGAGTTTCAGTGATGGTCACATGACCCACAGCATGATGTTGTGGGTATATTACTCCAAATGTCTGAGATTGTTCCTCACTGCAGAGCTGCTGACTGTCTCTGCCTCTGCGTCGCTCAGAGTTAATATGCACGGCGCAGGACTTCACTTCGCCTGATCCGTTTGATCCAGTGCAGTTTTAAATGACACTGTGACAGCTGACGGGCTGAAGGAAGAGAAACCTGGAGCTTCCGCCCCAAGACACAACTTATTTTTTGTGGGAAATTATGAGAAACGTGAAGCTGTGATTTAAAAAAAATAATTATTATTTTACAGCTGACAAGGTGAGAGAGAAACACTTTTTAAAAATGTATTTATTAAACATTATTTTGGTTTTATGTCGTACAGATTTAACCTAATATGACAAAGTGCTCAAACTTGTTCCGTAAAATGTTTAAATTCTCTTTTGTCTGACTGCACCTGTTTAAACCCTCGAGTAACTCTGTGTCCCCTGTCATACCTTTACTTTATTTTATTTTATTTTATTTTATTTTTAAGATATTGTGTAAAATATATACTGGCGAGCCCTAGTGTTCAAAAAGTCACAAGAGGACCAGATAACTGCATGCATAGCTGCAGGTTTGGAAAGGTCTTGTGTGTCAGTCATTATATGTTGAGTGCAGGTTAATGACATTTGTTCAGCATCTGAAAAAGGCTGCAACGCCGTAAAAGCACCACATGATGTATTGTTGGGTTCGTCGTGGGCCACATTGTGACCTTTTCTGGTGGCAAACTGGGTGACATCTGTCAATTTTTTTTTATTGCAATTGGGTTAAATGGCACTAGTTAAACATCTGATTTACTGCATGGTATTTGTTAGAGCGGCGTTTCGTAGTATAAAAGGACAGGAAATGCACATTCAGTGCAACTCATCCGCGGAAAATTGTTGTTTTGTGTTTCCGCGGTCATGGGCGAAGTATCTCTGCCTCTAATTACCCGAGAAAAATGGGTTAATGTTGCACACGGATGACTGAGCAATGACATGGGATATTTGCAGAAGGATGGTGCTTTATTTAATCCTCCCCTCACTTCCAAGTTCAGAGGTTTTAAAATCAACTTGTGAGCTGTTGCTGGTAAATAATATCATAAAAGACAAAAGATTGAAAGATTTGAGAATTTTTTTTAACGATGTTTAATTCTTATTAACTGGATAAATACTAAAAAAGTCAGTCAAGTCAATGAGACATGAAGTTGAGACGTCTCTGCAAGCTTTAGAGACATCCTACTCCGCCAGTATCATGTCCTTACAGGCTACTCCGTTCAGTATTATCGTTCAAGTCCCATATTTTCAATAAAATGTTCAGGCAGCAGAGACCACACGCGCTGTTTCCCTCTGACCTCGCGGATAATCGGAGGCTCAGATGGGGCAAATGTTAGGACGCGACGACGCATGACAAGATAATTGCTTCCTTTCTTGCTGAGTGAATCTCCAGTCTCTCCTTTTCTCTCTCTCTCTCTCTCTCTGTTCACCAAACTGCCACTCTCTGCTTGTCTGTGCGTTTTCTGTGGAGTTAACCAAACCCACAGAGACTGTGTGGAACTGTTGTTGAGTCTCTCCATAGATTTGTTTTTTAATATAAAATCATTAATTAGTGCAATTTCAAGTGTTCATCAAGCCAAATTCCTTTCATTTTATTCTGTATTTATTGGCATGTTTTCACTTTGTTAAGGACTGGATTTCAACCCTGGAGGTCCATGGTGTGCGAAGTAAAATCAACATGCAACAACACTTGACTGTCAAATGCTTAAGATGTACAGCCACACTTTAGTGCAGCTTTGATTCTTCTTGGCTTGTTGTCACTCTGGCTCTTGAATTGTTTGTAGTTATTGGATGGCGCTCCAAACAGGAAAGCCTCCAGTCATTTGAGGGATGAAGAAAGTAGAAACCGACTTCCCGTAAGGGTTCAGTCACATTAAATCTGATTAAAGAGAAAGCCAAAGGGAATACAGTACTCTGAGTAACAGCTGATATTGTGCATTAAAGGCTTCTTTGGTGTTTTAATCAGATGCAAACTCAGATGAATGAAAAAGACAGACGGATTAATGTAGACAGTGTACAGTTTTGTTTTGTTTTTTATGGTTTAATGCTTCTACCAGATTAGGCATGTGAATATTTGGGCTTGAATACATTACTATAGGCATTAGTTCTCAAAGGCTTTAGTCACTCATATAGTCCTGCTGCTCCTGGTGGATGATCTGGAAAGAGTTCAGTTGTTTTTGTTGTGTTTTGAGTGAACTAGCCCTTTAAATCAGTCACATACCATAGACACTCATCTGTGGAGCAGCCTTTCTACATGTGGTTTTCTTGCTGAATTTCTTTTTCTGAATTTCACATGGTGTTTCTGTTATTTTGTCCGCCGTTGTTAAAATGATGAGAGCGGACGGAGGTGACTCTTTGCTTTGTAAAGTGGCTGCTTTGCTTTCCCACCATCCTCTGCTGGCACTGAGTAACAGAGACCAACTGAGCATGTGATAAAACTCGGTGTATTACAAGATAACTCATCTCATGAATGCACCCACACACTCTGTAGACACAGTCACACACACAAACACGTATGCAGGGGTATAGAAGGTTTAGCAGGGTCTCCTAGCAGCCCTAATGATTCCTGCCTAGCTTCAGTCTAAATGTCAACCTGACCCCTCTATCCCCTTTGTAATGAGAAAGTCCAGACTGAGCACTTTTTAACGACTTTGTCAAACACTCACAGATCTGCCGCCAGGGGTTGTGGGAGTTTAACACCCAGCAACTCATGACTGCAGCAGATTTAATTTTATCCCTGAGAGATGTCTGTGTCTTACACAGACTGTCAGGAGTCTTATCTATTTGTTCTGTGTTCCTTTTTCACTTTATTTGTGTTTGGTTTGCATCATGTGTGGCGTGGGAAACCCTGTGCAAACTAGAGGAGCAAACGTGCTGGACTCAGGGTAAATAGTACGGTGTTGGCTGCAGTGTAATGTGAAAAAGCAGGTTGTTCATAAATAGAGAAACTGATTGCGATTCATTGCCAGTTAAATTCTTGACAAATAAAAAGTGAAATTCACTCTGCTTTTAATTTCAAAATTGAGTTATGCGAGAGTTTGTTTGCCAGATCTGCAAACTAACTCAGCAGTGGCTGCACCTGCTGGATGACGTTGTCAACCGCGTGTTTGAGATGGAAGTACTTCTCGTGATAAGTGACTTCTGAGACACTCTCTTCTCCCACGAAATGTTTTCATTAGATTTATGTGCCCATTTGGCTTTTGGTTTTGAAAGGAGGACACACTGGAATCCTGCCATAACTGTATCTGTTAAAGTGCACTTCATTCTTCACCTCTCGTTATTTTTATGTGGTTATATACTTGAGACGCATACATTACAGCTGCTTAAGATAAAATTACAGTTCTGGAGCTACTTTTTGGTTATAAGTATTTTTTTATGAGTCAGATGTAAGCACACTGTTCCTGGATACTGGGTTTTTGAGGCCAGTACCCACATCAATATGTGGAAGTTTAAAAAATCATATAACTATGAATTGGCAGACAGTCTTTTTTTTATTTATTTTTTATTTTGACCAACTCTGCAATCATACAACCGTCTTGATTTGTTTGCTGTGACAATTCCCGTCTCTACCGTCCCGCTCAAATGATGTGAAGGCAGCATAATGCTCCCCTATGGTGCAGGTGTCTGTGCTCACTGGTCAGGATTAAAAGCCTGGACATCTGAAAGAAGTTTGGAGAAGAACCACTGTTCCTTTGTGTTGAATGGACCCCAGTTAAGTTAGTTTGGGCATTTCGTCAGGATGCCTCCTGGAAGGCTGTATTCCAGGGTAAATCTGACATGGGAATACCTGGGGATGCCTTGAGATGAGCTGGAGGTCGAGGCTATTTGGAGGAATGTTGGGAAGACTTTCCTTTCTGCCTGCTTTTCACTACAACCTTGAAAAGTGGCAGAAAATTGATGTTTGAATGTACACATATACACTATTGTTAGATTATTCCAAATCTGGGTGTGTCTATTAGCTCTGTATTTGTTCACTCGACATTTCCATTTGGGCTGACAGGCAGGCACTACCATGAGAAATGTTCTCTTTAATGCCACAATATTGTTTGACTGGCCTAATGATGTAGCACTTGGCTCTGTTGATGCATTATTAGAGAAGCCAAAGCAACTTTGACACATTCCTCATGGCCAGTTGGTATGAAAGGTGAATCACTTTTTCACTCTTGCCCCATGACTGACCTTTCCACAAAGTGCTATGCCCCATCATTTGGTTAGGTTTTAAAAATATCTTCCCAAAGGGCAAAATGACAGATGGAATGGGGCAAAATCACAAACCCTGTCCAAATCTGTGGGCGGAGGAAACAAATCACATAACACTGGTTTAGAGACAGCCACAATCCTCACACCAGAAGGATTTCCTTCTGTTTGTTTAGCTTGGACCTACATCTTTGTGTGTGTGTGTGCGCGTGTGTGTATTGTAGCTTGAAAAGTGCAAAGCTCTCACAGCTGCTCTGCCTGATTCACAGCACTAGAGGGCAGCAATGGAAGAACACACATACTCACAGATAAAACCTTAACAACCATAGACTTATTATTAACCCAACCTGTCACCCAAATCTCACTTATCCTATATTTTTTCCCCATCATATATTATCTCTTTGGCCCTAAACGTTTAAGGACTGGCCAAAATGCCCTCACCTACCAAAGCTGTGCAACAGTATGCTCAGTTATTTTCTCTAGATTTTATATTTCTTCAGACACATTTTTCTTTGTCTGTGTGTGATAATATTATGATGAAAGCTACAGAGGTTGAGCAAGTTGAGCAGTTGCCAGATTTTCTGACTGACAACTAAAATGTTGAGTGATGTTACCTATATTATTTCATTCAAAATACCAGTGTAATTCAGATTGTGATATAAAAGATTTGTGTTGGTTGAGGAGACATGGCAGCCTCTTTTGTGATGAACAACAGTTTCAGTGGATCATATTGTATCTTTCCTGTTCAGTCAGGAGGAGATGGAGAACAAGGCCATGTATCTGAGCACATATGAGGAGAGAGACAGTGGCTCCATGTATGAAGAGGCCTACGATGGACGCAACTTGTCCAAACTCAACCTGTGCGATGAAGGTAAGAAGGAAGCTGAATTTAAGGCTTGCTGTTATCAGTATTTCAAGATGATTTCTTTTTTTTTCCTGTATAGAAAAACACATTGTTTTACACTGATTTTCATTATTTGAATGCAAAAATATATGTTGTGTTTTCTGCTGCAGTATGAAGCTTACCTCTGTGGTTCATGGTAAATGGTCTGTTGCAGCAAGGACAGCTCCCAATACCTTCCAATAATAATGATAACTAAAAATAGTATTTCAAGATTCTTTTATGCATAATGAAGCAAAAATAATGAACCATATTAATGAAGTCTGTCACGACATAGACACAGATTTTCACACACTATGGTAGAAAGGGACTTTCTATAGGACTATTTATTCGTGTACACAAATGCCCACGCACACTAATTACCAATACAGACTCAGTCAAGTAGGCCAGCAGACGCACAGACACACATGGAGGCAATGCTGTCACCATTTGGCTTTCACTCTCCTCTTGCTCTGGTCATCTATGAAAGCAAGGAATGTCCAGGAGCAACATCTGTGTGTGTGTGTGTGTGTGTGTGTGTGTGTGTGTGTGTGTGTGTGTGTGTGTGTGTGTGTGTGTGTGTG